>ML677508.1:293031-328345 GCA_007922305.1 Dermatemys mawii
GTCGGATGCATCCGACGAAGTGGGTGTTAGCCCACGAAAGCTTATGCTCTAAAAAATTTTAGTTAGTCTTTAAGGTGCCACAGGACTCTTTGTCACTTCTGCAATTCCAGACTAACACGGCTACCCCTCTGATTCTTGACAACATGCAATGTCATAGTTGTTGCTGAGGCTGTGGATGGCGTTGCGTTCTGTACGGCTGAGGTTATGGGGCAAGTGAAGCTGTTTGTTCACAATTTTAGCCTGTGCACGTCTGCAGAAGCACTCTGTGTAGAGGTCCAGTCTGTCATTTCGACCATCAGGAGGAGTCCACGCAGAGTTCTTCTTGTAGTGTTGGTAGGCAGGTTCCTGTGGGTCAGAGCAGGATTCAGTGGTGTGGTGAAAATATGCCTTGAGTCATAGACGGCAGAAGTAGACTTCCAGATCATGGCAGAACTGTATCATCGCATGAGGGTGGTGGGGCAGAAAGAGTACCAGAGATAGGACAAACTCTTCTGCTGAGCTACGTGTGTGGTTGGATAGATTAACAATATTGTTGGATGAGTTAAGGGTATCACTGTTGTAGCCCCCTGTGGCAAGTAAGAGTTTAGATAGTTTACTGTCGTCTTTCCTCTGTAAAGCAGTAACGTGTGCATTGTAAATGGCTTGTCTCATTTTTGTAAAGTCCAGCCACGTGGTAGTTTGTGTGGAAGGTTGGTTTTGTATGAGAGTTTCTCCAGTTTTGAGAGCTCATTCTTGAACTTCTCCTGTTTGCTGTACAGGACGCTGATCAGGTGGTTCCTCAGTTTCTTGGAGAGTGTTTGGAACAATCTCTCACCATAGTCAGTGTAGTACAGGGATGGGAAAACTACGGCCCGCAGGACCATCCTGCCCAGCACCTGAGCTCCCAACTCGGGAGTTCCCCCGACCCCAGAGCCATGCCGCCGGGCAGGCAGCACTCTGGGCGTGGGGCATGGGACTGCGCGTCAGCATGCCTAGCTCCAGCATGAAAAGGGGGCCAGAGCTGGGGGTGTTGGATAAGGGTCAGGGAGTCCCAGGGAGAAGTCAGGGAACCAGGAGCAGTGGGGGTTGGATGGGGTGTGGGAGTCCCGTAGGTCTGTCAGGGGGGGTGGATAGAGGTCGGGGCAGACAGGGAGCAGTGGGTGTTGGATGGGGGTGGAGTCCTCGGGGGGTAGTTAGGATGGGGGGGTCTCGGGATGGAGCGGTCAGGGGACAAGGAGCAGGGGGATTGGATGGGTCGGAAATTCTGAGGGGGGAAGTCAGGGGGCAGGAAGTGGGAGGGGGTGAGATAGGGGCGGGGCCAGGCTGTTTGGGGAGGCACAGCCTTCCCTACCCGGCCCTCCGTACAATTTTGTGACCCCAATGTGGCCCTCGGGCCAAAAAGTTTGCCCACCCCTGGTGTAGTATGTTGATTGCAATGGATTTTTTACTTTCAGTCTGTTTGGTATGATGTCCATCTGTTTGCACCTGGAGAGGAAGATGATGTCTATCTGTATCTTGTGTGATTTTTTTTCACGAAGTTGATGGATTTACACATTTCATACGGCTAGATTCAGTGCCTTGCATGGTGCCAACTATCAGTGGGGTAGCCGTGTTAATCTGTATCCACAAAAATATCCTCATTGTTTTTGTGGATACAGACTAACACGGTTACCCCTCTGATACTTGGCACCGTTCTTGCTATGGTATAAAGACTTTTTTGAAGAGGAAAGTTTTGCTGTTTCCTGAAGACTGTCAGACTCTTGATCCACCTGATCTTCTCTGAAAATATGCTCCATGGCCAGATCCTCTCAGATGAGGAAGCTTTGCTTCCATCTTTCACATACTTTGGCTTCTACCCTGTCTGCTCCACCCAAATTACTTTCATTAATTACCTCTTCTCAGCCAAATCTCAAGGTCTGTTCTCCATCTTCATTTTCCTTAGCTTCTTGGTGGTCATTGACATCAATGATCACACCTTGCTTCTTTAAACTGGGTCATTCTCGAACTTTCAGTCTCTTATCCTCTTATAGTTCTCTCTCCCTCATATCTTCTTCAGTGTTTTACACCCTTCTCTGTGCATTCCCCAAGGCTTTGTCCTCATTCATCTCCTTTCTTCTGTCTGCACGCTATCTCTAGGTGCTCTTATGCATAAGTATGGCTTTAATTACCATCTTTGTGCTGATCTACCTATCTGCTGATAAACTGTCTCCCTCTATCCAATACTGTCTCCCTCTATCCAATCCTGCCTCTCCGGCTATCTTTCTGACATCTCCTTGTAAGGTGTCCAGCCATTATTTAAGCTCAGCCTGGCCAAAACTGAGCTAATAATAATCTTTCCCTATTCTCCCTTTTTCTGTCTGTGAACACTACCACAGTGCTCCCTCTCACTCAGCTCTCTGGTCTGCATGCCATCTTTGACTCCACCCTCTCCTTTAGCCCATGTATACAGTCAGTATCTAAATCTAGCCACAGCCTCTCAAAGATCCAGCTTTTTTTTGCTGGTACATCCTGCCAAATCTTTTGTCAAAGCAACTGTCACATTGCACTTTGATTCCTGTAATCTCTTCCTTTCTGGCCTTGACACTGCCAACCCTGGCCTCATTATGTTAATTCAGAATGCTGCTGAGAGGTTTATCTTCCTGTCCTGTGCTTCTGATCTATTCACCCTCCTTTTTTGTCTCTCTTCACTGGTCCCCCTTCTCCACCTTTTCAAACACAACCGTCTTAACTTTAGTGCCTTGGAGTCCTTGTCATGGACCAGGACCCCTACTGTGCTAGGAGCTGTACCCCTTAGTACAACAGGATGGTCCCTGCCCCAAGGAGTTATAATGTCAGCCTAAGACAAAAGACAAAGAATGGATGCAGATAGATGGGGGAGTACAAGGAAACAATGAAATAATAATAGTGATAGGCAGTGGTCACACCACGCTGGCAGCCTAACTGTTGTCAAGATTTTTGTCAGTATCAATGCAAATTATATCTTCTTTTGTAAGCCCGTCCCTCATTTGTCCCCTCCCTACCTATCAGATCAAATTTCTTCTTGCAATGTTGTTGATACCAGCTTGGATTACCTGCTTTTCCCATAAATATCTTTGCGCTTTCCCCCGCATACAGTCTGCTGTGCATGGAAGCTCTCCACGTTTAAAATTTGTAAGTCCACCAACTTCTCCTCTTTTAAGTCCTTCTTTAAAAATTATTTTTGCCATGATGCCTACTAATCACTACTAGTGTCTACTATTGGCTAGACCCCGAGACTGCTAATTTATGCAAACATACCCTTCCATTACCTTGTCCAATCTCAAGCAGACAAATGTGGTGTGATCAACCTGGTCATAAAATTAGACTTTGAGTGCTCTGGGGCAAGGACTCTTTGTTTCATAATTTGTATAGTAGCTAGCATAATGGACCGGAGTCTTTAGGCACTACCACAATATAAAATAAATAATTAAATAAGGGGAATGAGTGGTCAGTTTTTCTTTTGGCTAAAGGCTAACAATGGAGCGTGGTGAAAGAAGAATCCATACAAGGAGTGGTGGTGTTTAATATATTTATCTGGGAAAGGAGTTGAGCCCTGATTTTTAATCTGCAGATTTTGCCACAAAACTCTTTATACATTGTTGGGTTCTAAATTATCTGAGGGAACCATTCCTGGACATCAGAGTGGCCTGTCCAACATGCAGCAGCAGCCAAGAAAGATAGAAAAATATTAGCATGTGTAAGACATGGGATGGAGAATAATATAGAAAATATTCTAATCAGAATCAATGGCATGCTGTCACCTGGACAATGGTGTTTGGTTTAGCTACATAAAAAGTTAGAGTAGGAAGAGAGGAGGCTTAAAGATTGGTGATAACAATTAGATGAAATTAAATAGAGGGGACAAGACAGTGATATAAAATCATAGAAGTATATGACTGAAAGGGTCCTCAATAGGTCATCAAGCCCAGTTCCCTGAACAATAACAAATGGTAGAGAAGTAAATCAGGCAAACTTCTTACCTTTTCTCATAATATAAGTACAAGGGCATAGTTAACAAAACTGAAAGATAACAAGTTTAAAACAGATAAAAATAAATGATTTTTCCCAGCATGTAACTAGTCTGTGGAACTCACTGCCACAGTATGTCATTGAGCCCAAGAGCATAATAGGTTAAAAAGGTTTAGACAGTTACACAGGTAACGAGAATATAAAATTACATTCAATAGGGTAGCTTTTTTTCTTTTTTTTTAACAAAGGATATACATTTAGCTTCCAAACATAAGCCAATCTGATACTCGCAGAGGCTATGAAGATGCTTCCCCTTTGGATAAGTTATTTCATATCTCTAATGCAGGACATCTTCCACCTTCCCTGAAACATGAGCTCTCGCCATTTTCAGAGACAGGATATTGGAGTTGATGGATCACTGTTTTGCTCTTTATGGTAAATCCTATGCTGGGTTATTAGACAAACAGAAACTCAAAGTATGTGCTAGGCAAATACAGAAGAATCATGAGCAAAACTGATTGGAAGAGAGGAAGGTGATCAGGAACAGTCAACATGGATTCACCAAGGGCAAGTCTTTCCTGACCAACCTGATTGACGTCTATGATGAGATAACTGTCTCTGTGGATAGGGGGAAAGTGGTGGACATGATATACCTTGACTTTAGCTAAGCTTTTGACATGGTCTCCCACAGTATCCTTGCTAGCAAGTTAAAAAATTGTGGATTGGATGAATGGACTATAAAGTGGATAGAAACCTGGCTAGATTATTGGACTCAACGGGTAATGATAAATGGTGCCATGTCTAGTTGGCAGCCAGTATCATGCGGAGTGCCCCAAGGGTCAGTCCTGGGTCTGGTTTTGTTCAACATCTTTATTAATGATCTGGATGATGGGATGGATTGCACCCTCACCAAGTTCACAGATGATGCTAAACTGTGGAGGAGAGGTAGATTTGCTCGAGGGCAGAGATAGGATCCAGAGTGACCTAGACAATTGGAGGATTTGGGCCAAAAGAAATCTGATGAGGTTCAACAAGATCAAGTGTAGAGTCCTGCACTTAAGATGGAAGAATCCCATGCACTGCTACAGACTGGGGACCAACTGGCTAAGCAGTATTTCTGCAGAAAAGACCTGGGGATTACAGTGGACGAGAAGCTGGGTATGAGTCAACAGTGTGCCCTTGTTGCTAAGAAGGCTAATGGCATATTGGATTGCATTAGTGGGAGCACTGCCAGCAGATTGAGGGAAGTGATTATTCCCCTCTATTCGGCACTGGTGAGCCAACACCTGGAGTATTGCGTCCAGTTTTGGGGTCTCAACTACAGAAGGCATGTGGACAAATTGGAGAGAGTCTAGCAGAGGGCAATGAAAATGATTAGCGGGCTGGGGCACATGACTTATGAGAAGACGCTGAGGGAACTGGGCTTATTTAGTCTGCTGAAGAGAAGAGGTGGGATTTGATATCAGCCTTTAACCACCTGAAGGAGGGTTCCAGTGAGGATGGAGCTAGGTTGTTCTCAGTGGTGGCAGATGACAAAACAAGGAGCAATAGTCTCAAGTTGCAGTGTGGAAGGTTGGATAGTTGGAAAAACAATTTCCCCAGGAGGGTGATGAAGCACTGGAATGGGCTCCCTAGGGAGGTGGTGCAATCTCCATCCTTAGTGGTTTTTAAGGCTCAGCTTGACAAAGCCCTGACTGGGATGATTTAGTTGGGGTTGGTCCTGCTTTGATCAGGGGGTTGGAGTAGATCTGCTGAGGTATCTTCCAACCCTAGTCGTCTATGATTGGAAGAAAAAGTATAGGTAGAAAAACATGAATGAAAATTGGGAGCTCTTTAAGAAGTGATTGGTAGATGGCCAAAACCCCAGGAGACCACACGTAAGAAAGAAAGAACAACTTTGGCTAAAAGCCCATTTTGGTTCAATGGGGAATTGAAAGCAGTAATTAGAAATTTAAAAAAATGTAGATTTCAAATGGGAACAAGGGGGAAATAGATAGCAATCGCCAGAAGTTATCAAGTATAGAAAAATCGATGAAGGTGAGGGCATCAGGGAAAAATTCCATGCTGGCAGGGTTAAGGACAATAAGAAGTAGTTTTTAAAATGTATTAGGAACAAAAGAAATCCAAGCAACTGTATATACCCATTAGTAGATGGGAAAGGTAAATTTGTGAATAATGATGCAGAAAAGTCAGAAGTGCTCAAAAATGTTCTGCATTTGGAAAGAAACAGAATGATGTACTTCTGTCATATGAGGAAAATGAAGTACTTTCCAGTCCTTCTGTAACTGAGGAGTACGTGAAACAACATCTGCTAGGGATAAACATTGTTAAATAATCAAACTTGAACTCAAGAATCGTAAAAGAGCTGGCTGAGGAGACTTCTGGCCTGCCGATATTAGTTCTTAATAAATCTTGGAGTACTGGGGAAATTCCAGAAGACCGAAAGAGTGTTGGTGTTCTCATGCATACGTCTGACGAAGTGGATTTTAGCTCATGGAAGCTTATGCCCAAATAAATTTGTTAGTCTCTAAGGTGCCACAAGGACTCCTCGTTGTTTTTGCTGATACAGACTAACACAGCTATTACTCTGAAACTGGTGTTCTGCCAATATTTAAAAAGGGCAAGTGGGATCTTGAGGAAGCGTTCTCAAACTTTGTAAGTTCGAGACCTCTTTTTGCTGTTGGGCACACACTGCGGCCCCCGAGTATGTCCGCCGAATAGCCGCCAAATTGAACCCTTTTGGTTTCGGAGGCATTTCAGCGGACACACACCGCTTCCCTGTCTGCCCGCTGAAATGCTGCCGAAAGCAGAAGTGTTCCACTTGGTGGCTTTTCGGCAGACACACTCCATTTGGAGCATCTGCAGAAATGCCGCCGAATGGAAAAGGAGCTTGCGACCCCTGGGGCATCACCCTGCGACTCCCCGGGGGGTCACGACCCCCAGTTTGAGAACCCCAATCTTGAGGGAAATAATGGAAAAGCAGATACATGATTCAGTCAGTAAAGAACTGAAGGATGGGAACAAAATTAATGTGAATCAACTTGACTTTATGGAAAATAAAAAAGTCCAGTTTCATTTTGTGTTTGATAAAGTTAAGCGTGGAGATGATACACACTTGACTTCTGTAAGATGTTTAACTTAGTACCTCAAGCCATTCAGATTAAAAAATTTGCATGATACAAAATTAATAAAGCACACATTAACTAGAAAGATCTAGCTAACGGATAGCTCTTAAAAAGTAATCATGAATAAGGAATTGTCTTCAAATGGGGGTGTTTCTAGTGGGGTTCTGCAGGAATCGGTACTGGATCTGATGCTATTCAACATTTTCATGAATGATCTGGGAGTAAATATAAAATCAGTGGTGATAAAGCCTGTGTTTTTCTTTGAAAGACATGCTGTAGTTCAAACTGGAATTATTTTGGTTATGTTCTTTGGCCTGTGTTATTCAGGAGGTCAGACTAGATTGGGGTAGTCAATAGCTGGACTGTGTGCCAAGTCTGGATCGCCAGATGCTTTTGAACGGACCCCCAAAATCTTTTTATTTACTTGTTATCATTATTGTTATTTTTTACTTTTTTCTCTGAAGACTGGACCTTGATTATACTTTGACCAAGAAATTTGGACCTTGACAAAAAATAATTGACTGGCCTTGGAATCTATGAATTTATGAAAAAAGGGTGTTGAAAAATTGGAGAGGATGCCGAACAGAGAGAGAGAGAAATTAGTTGAGGGCTGGAGAAAATGCCTTTCAGTGAGAGACGTAAGGAACTCAATTTGTTTAGCTTATCAAAAAGAAGATTGAGAGGTAACTTGATTGTAGAGTATAAGTGCCTTTATGGGGTGAGAAAACCGAGCACTAAAAGACTCTGCAATCTCGCAGAAAAAGTCATAACAGGACCCAAGGCTGGAAGATGAAGCCAGACAAATTAAAATTAGAAATACAATACATATTTTTCACAGTGAGGGTGATTAACCACTGGAACATACTACCAAGGAAGGTAGTAGATTTCCATCTTTTGATGTCTTAAAGTACAGACTGAAAGTCTCTCTGAAGATATGAGTTAGTCAAACAGAAGTTTGGGTAGGCAGAATAGCTCAATGGTTTGAGCATTGGCTTGCTAAACGCAGGGTTGTGAGTTCAATCCTTAAGGGGCCCATGTAGGGATATGGGACAAAAATGGGATTGGTCCTGCTTTGAGCTGAGATTAGATGATCTCCTGAGGTCCCTTCCAACTCTGAGATTCTATGATTCTCTAAGTTACTGGTATTAATAAAGAGGTAACTGGATAAAATATAATGGCCTGTAACATACAGGAGGTCAGATTAGATGATTTGTTTGTCTTTTCTGAGATTAAATTGTATGAATCTATGAATGAAATTGAAAAGCTGAGTTGGTATTCAGCCCTCCAGTTATGGGGACATGGGCTATGTGGATAGTTCTGTTGTAAACCTCAGCAAAGCAGTAGTTCAACAACATGTCAGTTTAAAGTGACATCATTATTTTTTGTAATTAAGCCACACTGAGGTGCATGGAGCTCTTATATTTGATGTCTTCCTTAGTCGGCAGACTGGCTGTATGTTAACTGATCACCATTTTGTTGTACTGGTTTCGTTTGTAACTATAAGAGCTATTATTTATGTATTTGAATGGTTGTATCACCTAGTAGCCCCCATTAAAGATTTGGGGTTCCATTGTGTTAGGCACTGTATACCCACATTATCACAAAAAGATGATCACTGCCCCAAAAAGCTTATGGTCTAGGTATCGGTTTACAATCCAAGAAACAGTGTTTTGTGCATGAAAGATTTTAGCTTGTGCTGCCCAATATGCAGCGATGGGTGGAGTCTGCAGCAAATGCCACAGCTGTGGAATCCTGGAATACTTGGTCCCTGATTATAGGGCATGGGATAGTGCAGGGAACTGGAGTACTAGAATGCTTGCTGGAAATGAGTGAAGTGTGATATACTAAGAAGCAGGAATCGAAGCACTGAAATTTCTCCTTGGTAACTTTGTCATAGATATTAGAGAAGGCAGTGTCTATTAGGTCACACTTATAGTCGTCCAGGAAGGAGAGGAGAGGCTGTAAAGATTATTTACAGCCATTTTTCCTATATTTATTCCAGTCCAATTTTAAATGTTGCTGTCAGTTCGGCTTTCACGACTTCCTTGAGAGACTATTGCACTGACAGATACATCTTACCAAAAGGCAGGATTCCCTAATATACAGTCTTAATTTCATCCTATACTTCGCATGATACCACTGTGTATCACGCTACAAAAGTCTTCTTCCTTGTGGGTGTTCACACCCGTCAGCTATTAGTAACTGCCATCATGTCGTGACAGCACCTTGGAAGCTGTTGCCCAGCCAAACTGTCTTATGCTCTTTTACACTCTCTAGACACTTGGTCATTTTTGTTCTTTTTAAAACTTATCATTGGTCAATCTCTTTGCATTATTGAAGAGTCCAGGGTTGAGGGCTGCATTCCAGATGGAGCCCCCCTGGAGCAGGGAGGTATGGTACTGCTCTACTGGGCTCCAGGGTGACTCCACCTGGAATACAGCACTCAACTTTGGGCTCTTCAGATGCTACCCAAACTGAACTAGCTTTTTTACAGCCATATTGCCTTGTAAACTGCCATCTAATTTGCTGGACTATTTCAGGCGTTGCTGCTGTCCTCGTTTCTTTTTCCCATTGCCTGTCCACATTTCAGATTAGTTTTCTGCAGCTGCACAGATTCAGCCTGAGTCTCATTTTGTCATTTCAGCCTTTTAGGTACTCTGTTGTTGAAGTTCTTGTAACAGGACTCTTGGGTCTGCAGTAAGAATGCAAAGAAAAGTACAATCCTATTAAAACGAGGAAACGTGCAGTCTTTTGCCGTTCTTCATCTCTCCAATATGACAGGAGGAAACTGCTTGAGAAAAGGGGAGGACAGACACTGAAGAAGTGAGAGGATTGAATTGGAAAGGAGGAGAGTGAGCAACAAAGGACGGGACAAGCTGTAAAACAGAAGAAAGGAGAGAGTGGAAAAGATGAAGGAGAGAGGCAGCACCTCATGGCAATGCATGGAGGGGCCTACAGCCCTGACAATGTGTTCAGCTCTGCCCAAGACACAGTACAGACAGGCCTTCCCCCAAGAGCTCACAGAAGACCAGATGCACTAGACACCCTGAAGAGGATGTTAGATTAGGTGCTGCCTCCTCTCCTCTCTGATAATATTGGGTTGAGAAGGCATTTTACCTAGGTGGTCTGTGGGGCTTTTGAAGGTATTAGAATGGGGAGAAGGGTGTGGCCTCATGTATTGGGATCAGGAGTTTGTTCCACACCTAAGGACAGCATGGAAGAAGGTGCAGAGGTGGGGGTGGGAGAAGTAAAGTAATTACGCAAAGCAGGGGGTGGACAGGGTGTGGGGGGACATAAGAATTTAAATTGAAGATGTCAGCCAGGATAGTATGAGCCATATTTCCTGATGGATCTACTTTTCCTCTGGGCTGGGCACTATTTGTTTGGTATCCCCACTGTTTTAATGCCCAACAAGAAAAAGGGGAGCCAAAAGGAAGTTCAGAGAAGTAGGATATAGGCTAGTAACTAGATTGGCCCATTCAGCTTTGCCGTTCTGGCCATAACTTGTCCTTTACAGTGCAGCTAGCTGGGCCCAGTCTTGTTTCTCCTGGCCAGGCAGTTTCCAAGGGGATGGACATGGGGCAGCAGAGCTGGGGTGATTGACAGGCACCAGCAGGACCCACCGTCTGGTGTCTCCTTGCTGGAAGGCAGCCACCACTTGTGGATTGACAGGCAACAGGAGATTCTAAATACAAGATTTAGTGTGAAGTATTTTTAAGCCATTTCCTTTTGCTGACTGCTGGGTTTGAGGGGTGGGGAGTGTGGTGGAGGAGAGAGCCATAGTTTCCAAAGAGTTGTCGTAACAGTGTTTGCGGCTCAGCCAATGGTACAAGCTGGGACAGGTGAAGAAGTTCTCAGCTCTATATAAAGGCTTCTCTTTTACTGGTTTACTGCCCCACTGCTTTACCCAGTAGCAGCTCCCACAGTCACTCTCCCATACCAGCCTGTGATGGCTGGACGACTCACCCCTGCGGCGCCTCCTGCTGATTGTCCAGGAATTAGCTCGCTTGCCTTCAGAGCATCTTCTCAGGCTGGTGTCCTGCTGTCCCCGTGTCCCTCCCGGACCCCAGTGCCCTTTTACCTGGGGTGTTGTCCCCTGGCAATACCCCCACAGTCTCTGAGTCTCCCCTCTTTGGGGGACCTCCAACCCTCTAATCCCCATCTTGCCTCAGTCTGGCCTACTGCCAGTCAGCATGAAGCCCCCACTCCCTGGGGCAGACTGCAGTGTAAAAGCCATTCTTCATAGGTAAGGGTGGTTTGGACCAGCTGCCTTCCTCTGCCATCCAGTACCCGTATGGGCCTAAGACCAGGCCCTGCAGCCTGGGGAGTTGCCAGCCTGGAGCTCCCCTGCTCCTCTGGCCTTTCCCCAGCCCTGCTTCACTCCCGGTACCCTGTCACACAGGCAGTCAGGCCTTGCTCTCTCCCAGCCTGGAGAGAGACTCTGAGCGCCGGGCTCACAGCCCTTTTAGAAGGGTCAGCTATGGTCTGTTTGGGGCATGGCCCCAGCTGTACCTGCTTCCCCAATCAGCCTGAGAGCTGCTTGCACCCAGCCACAGCCCTCAGCAGGGCTGTTTTAACCCCTTCAGGGCTGGAGAGGGTAACCACCCTCCTACACAGCCTTATCTGCACTCACTAGCCATGCCCACTCTGTCTTCTGAGCTGGTCTCTCCTCTATCTCCCTCCCATTGACAGTGCAAGACATTGACCTGGAGTGCACCAGATATCCTATTACATTTCTGGTTGCACGTTTCCCCTCACCTCTTTTATGCACTCCCTGTCTGTGGCCCCACAAAGTCACGGGGCTTCCTGGTCAACCTCCTCCTAGCCCTTGCCAAACTGGTAATCTACAAAACCAGGGAGAGAAGGTTGGCCGACGGGGTCTCCTGTGACTGTGGGGCCTATTTCTGATTCTCCGTCCACTCACGTATCCAGGCAGAGTTCCTCTGGGCAGCATCCACTGGCTCCCTTGATACCCTCAAGGAGCAGTGGGCGCTGTCCAGGGTTCTCTGCTCAGTGTCTCGGTCAGGTTCTCTTTGTTTGACCCTTTGACCTCCTCCCATCCCTGTTATTTCATTAGTTGTCCCCCAGCATTATTTGGCTTCCAGGCCCTGTGGACCTCCCCTTAGGCTGGTGTGGGGAGTCCTTTAGAGGTGGGTGGGCTTGCGCCTGCCCATTTTCTGGATCCCAATAGGATCTCTGTAGTGCAACCAGCCCTTTGGAATGTAAGGAACGGCTCTTTTCTCAGGCTTATGAGAAGCAGGGAGCCTGGTGAGGTTTGATGGTGGTGGTGGAGTATAGTATGCTGGCTAGCTAGTCTGGGGGTGTGAACTAAGCTGCTGGCTTTGCTGGTGTTCACCTGGACTGTTATGTTAAACACTTGCTCACTGCCTGCGGTTAGAGCAGGTGCTTTATCATCTGATCTATACATCACTTGTCCATCAGAGTCAGCAGCCATCAAACAACTCATTGGTGCACACACCATGTTCTCTCAAGAGTGATGGTGCCACTGAAATCATAATAAATAAGGGTAACAGTTTGATGTATCCAAAAGTTGGGCTTGCATTTTTCAAATGAGATTAATCTTGGTGGTTGATTCTTGGAGGGCTATAAACTCTTTAGGACTAGAACTGACTTCATGTTGTGTCTCGTACAGCACTGATCTCATGGTCTGAAGTCAATGGAAATGTCAGGAGATTTTAGCATTCCTAAGGAAATGTTATCAAGCTCTCATGTTCCCCTGTTATTGGGGAATGCCTGATCAAAGAAATGACTCTTTTCTGTAGCCACATTTTCTCACTTTATAGGCTTACACTATCATCAAGGATCAGAATATCTGGAAGTGGAAGGCCTTTATGGAGAACTCTCTGCCCCCAGTCCTTTAAAGTTTCACCTTTGACTGCCAGCTATAATATCCCTGTTGATCACAGTAGCCCAATCAGCATAAAGTGAAGACCACTGTTGTGATATGGTGTCATCATCAGTCTTGATTAGCACGTTGACCACATGTTGGCCCAGATGTAGCTTCTACATGACCTTTCTGGTCAGCCCAAGAGAGAATGCTGCAGTAATCTGGCCTGGATCTGTTACCCACCCACTCAACTTCTAATTTTATCAAACAAAATTATTCACCCACCCGCTCAACATCTTGTGGACCCCAACCTTTTTCCTTACTACCCCCCAGCCCACTCTCTTATCAGGTTCCTCTGTCTAATGAGCAGAAAGTGCCAGGCCTGACGCCATCACTTTGTCCTGTTGCACTGCTGCTTATTACAATGGTCAAAGCTTGGAAACTTGCTGGTCTCTACATTGGAGCTAGTTGCTGCCTTCAACCCCTTTGCTGCTTCAGTAACTGTGACCAAACAGACATTTATTTCTGTTTTGCTTCCTCCCTAGCGCCCTGGGATGCCATCAGGTGCTCGAATGCCCCATCAGGGGGCTCCAATGGGTCCCCCAGGCTCACCATATGTTGGAAGCCCCTCAGTGCGCCCTGGAATGCCCCAAACAGTGATGGAACCAACACGAAAGCGCACAGCACCTCAGCAGGTACAGCAACAGCAGGTACAACAGCAGGTGCAACAACAGCAGCAAGCAACTCAGACCCGAACCCGGAGGTGAGTGCACTGAAAGAGAAGAATGGGAAGGTAATTGTGGGAAGAAGAAGCAGCCTCCTTTGCAATTTTGTGACAATCTTAAACATGTAGGCAACAAATCAATAGATTTATAGGTAAGGCTATGGTTTAGTCACGAGTATTTTTAGTAAAAGTCAGGGACAGGTCACGGGCAGTAAACAAAAATTCACAGCCCGTGACCTGTCCATGACTTTTACTAAAACTACCTGTGACTATAAAACTTTGGGGATGGGGGAGGGCTGTCCAGGGGCTCTGTGGGTGCTGGGGAGACATGGGCAGCAGTATGTGGCCTGGGACCCCTACTGGTGCTGGGGAGGCAGGGGGTTGGCAGGGTCAGTAGGCTCCCTATCTGGCTCCCGCCCCTCCCCCGCTCCAGCAGCAGGGGTGGGGCATGGGACAGGGTGAGGCAGGCTGTAGGCAGCACTTACATGGGGGGCCCCCGCAGTTCCCATTGGCTGCAGTTCCTGGTCAATGGGAGCTGTGAAGCCAGAGCTCAGGGTAGAGGCAGGTGCACAGAACTGCCTGGCCACGCTTCCACCTAGCAGCTGAGCGAGGGGGATGTCACTGCTTCTGGGGAGCCCCCCAACTAAGTGCCACTCAGAGCCTGCCTCACCCCATTCTGTGCCGCAACCCCTTCACCCTCCCACACCCAAACTCAGCTGCTATGGGTGTGGGTGGGGCCCGAGACTGCCCCAGCAGCAGGCGGTGCATCTGGCTCAGGGGTTGCCTGAGTGGTCCTTGAGCCAAGCACCCGACTTCTGCAGAGGTCACAGAAAGTCAAGGAATGCATGACTTCCGTGACCTCTTTGACAAACTCGCAGCCTTATTTATAGGTATATGCTGCTTGGAGCAGGGACTGTGACAATGCAAAATTCACTGAATAGTTTTTCATTTGTGAATTGTCTCTGAACAGACCCTGATTTCGATTAATGTTCTTGTTTTGTGGAGTTATTAGAATGTTTGGTGCATGTTTCAGGCTATGGGGCCTAGTTGTAGTCAGTCTGTAGAGTGTTTGCTAACTACTTATTTTGACTTTGTTGTTTGTGGTGTATGGTTGGTTGCCTGTTTTGCATAATAATACTTCTGCTCCCTCATTGGTTAACTGAATATTTTATAAACAGAAGCAGGCAAATCAGAGATTTCAGCTTGGTGGTGTGAATATTTATACCATGAGCACTAGTGCAAAATTCATTTGCATAAATATTTGTGTGATTTTCATTGTCTATAAACATTCACTGGTGAAATTCACTAGTGAAATTTACAGAAGGTAACTAACTAGAATTGGAGGGGGGCATTTTTGATGTGTATGTACTTTTCTGGCACAATTTGCCCATCTTTAATCTTGTACAACACCCAGTGTGCTGTTGCAATTAAATAATAGTTACAATTGCTATTTAAAAAGCATAAATGGTTAGAACTTATCAGATTCTGAATTTGCAAAGTGTGAGCGAATTCCTCAAGCCTAGATTTATGGCTGATAAATGCTTGAGGCACATTCACCTGCAGACTCTGCACATCTGTCATGCAAACATGATGAGTACTTGCAGGCTCAGGCTGTGTTTTAGTGGTGTCAGTACATCTGGTTGCATGTAATACCTGCTTCTTCAGGTTCTGTGAGTCCAGGGTATTTGCACTGGAGCATCTAGTGAGCTTTAAGAATGTGTACTGAAAATGTCCATGCATCTGGGATGCACCTAGAAGGGCCCTAGCAACAAGAGTGTTAGTGGATTAAGAGTGAGTGCAGTGCCCAAGGATCCTCACATGGGAATTAGTCTGCTTCATGTCCCCATTGCAGAAGAAAACACCTTCTGATGTTCAAATTTTCTTGCCGTTTGAAACCCTGTTGTAGCGATTTAAGCCCTGCTCATCTGAAGCCTTCCAGGAGGTACCAAAAGGCTCCCTATGTTTCCTCCATCATATCTTGTCTCCATGGAGTTTATTGTATTCTTTACCCTGGTTTTCTCCCCCTCTCCTGTCCCCTTCTCAGAAGTTCCTCTGCTTTCCCTGCACTAACTCCCCTACTGTCTCTGGCAAGCTTAGGGGGAGGGATAAATATCCTTGCCATGGGAGGCTCAGTGTAGGCAGGAATGGGATAAATCCCCTGGGGGAATGGATGGGGTATAACTCCCTTTCAGTTTTACTGGGTGCTCCTGGTGCACATACCCATTTCTTTAGGCTCCTGCTCACCCCATCACTGTTTCTCTCCTGCAGTTATTGTGGCATCACCTCCTTAGTTGTCATTTCCGTGTGTTTTTTTCCTTCTCCAGCTATACCCTCGGTCTGGTGAGAGTCACTAGCCCTTCCCGCTGTGGCCAGGCCAGAGGCACTAGCTCCTCCCTTGCCCCTACCCCCGACCCCCGTCCTCTTCCTCCCACCCATGAACTGCCATGGAATGTTCCGGCTCCAGCATTCCTCACTTCCTAAAGGGGCCACTGTCCCCAGCGGGCCTCCTGCCTTGTGGCCAGGGGATTGGTGTGTAAATACTCCAGAGCTGGGCCTGAGGGAGGGTGGGTCAGTTTATATCCCCACCCCCACCCCAACAGTGCCTTGGGCCTGGCCCCAAGAAGAGCAGAGGAACTGGTGTCCCAAGCCCTGCTCAGGAGGAAGGCAGCATGTCACTAGTGAGTGTGGGAAGGGCATGTACCACCCCGGGAAAAGGTGAAAACATTGGTCCTGGCAAGACAGAAACTAAGGGGGCCTCTCAGGAGAAATGGGAACCGAAGACGGGGGGGCAGGAGCAGCCCCAGGGCCTGGTGTGGGAGGGGGGTGTCCTTCCTTATTCGCCTCCCAGCGATGGACTGATTGATCCCGTGCTCCAGGGATGGAAGTGTCACTCCCTTGAGCTGGGGGGCGGGGAGGGGGGTTTCTCCTCTCTGAACTGCTGGTGCCGCAAAGAAGCGGCTAGATGGGCACCAACAGTATATGCAGTTTAAAGTCAAAAATCCAGGGACACTGCCTTTGCCTGGTTCCTGTTTCATCAGCATGCCTTATGCACACACATACAGATGCCTCATATAGAGGGGTGCTTGCAACCTAGATGCATAATATATGTATGTGCACATATTTATATATACACATACAGGCGCACACACACACACAGATAGACATAGCCACACATGCTTGTTGTATGCATATGTACACATGTAATACCTGTGTGTGTACAGTCACACACACTGCCAAGGACATGCATAGACACATGTCAGCATATCTGTTTGAACAATCAATCAACAGAGATATGCACCATCAAGTATGCACATAAGTATATACACACAAATATATGTGTATGTATACATCTACATATGGCTACACACATTCCTATATAAATGCTCTCACACAGACTCTCACATTTATAATGTATTCATAGATCTCTGTCTCATGAACACACACACACACACCCTGCTGCCCCATACTATAGAGGACCCTGTGATCACAGAACTTGAAGACTTTTTTCCCAAGATGTGTGACAGAAAGCCCTGAATTTTTCATAGTTACCCCCACCCCTGGAAGTGGCTGAGAGAGAGGGTCCTAAGTACTGGGTCTGGGTGAGACCTTTTTGCCGATACATGCACAGCTGTGCACCAGCATGTGGAGATGTCAGGATAATTTAGCAGGTGGCCTCGTTACTCCTAGATCTGTCACCATGGTAACGTGTTTTTTTCTTTAAAAAATGTACAGTGCCAAGAGGAGGAAGATGGCTGACAAAATTCTCCCTCAGAGGGTGAGTCACTTTCATTTCCTATTCACTTCACAGTCCGCTCAGCACCTTTGTTCATTCAGATGGATTTTAACAAATACTTTCACTTTTTGTTTAAAGATATGTAATTAAAAAGTAAGTAGCTTGCTGGGTGAAAGTCTAGAGAGTGAGGCCAACGCTGGGGCTGGGAGCGTGGAGCAGAGCTCGGCCAGTGTCCTCCTTGTGCGAAGGGTTAGCCCTGCTGACACTGCGGCGTGCAGAGAGGGCCACTGGGCTGGGGTGCAAAGGACACAATTAGGCACTTGTGCCCTCTGGATTTTGAAGGGGTTTTAAATCAGTGTTTCTGTGGGTAGCCAAAAGCAGGTTCAGAGTTCAACACCTGCCTGCAGGAGATGGGCTCCTCCTTACATTGCAATGGCCCAGCAGTCCATTCAGCTCCTCATTTTCAGCCGTATTCTCTTGCAAGTAAACTGACTTAATCAATGTCTACAACAGGGCTAAAATGGTCTAGGCTGTCCAGAGAATTAACTCATGTGTCCCTGAGAATTAGTTTAGCTGCCTTTGTGTGGCCCTCTAAATGGACCTGATCTGACTGACTTTTTCCCCACTGCTTAAACTCTAACTTTCTTTTGCAAGGCCCTGAACTCCTCCTCTCTGCTGGCATCCTTTTACTTTTAAGCTAGCATGCAACCCGCATAAGAAGTGCCCTGACCTGAATTGCCCCCACCTTCCCTTGGAGCAAAACCCTCAAATCACCTCAATCCTGACTGTCTTCCCAATACCCTCCTGTTCACCTCTCCCGCAACAATCGTCTGGTCCCAAAAGACAAACTATAGCCTTCAAGACAAGCAACTTTATGTCAATGACTTTGATACTAGCCTTTCTTTCACCACCATTCCTCACTCCAGATGCCAACACCCCTTTGATAGGCACTCAGAAGAACTCTTCCACAACTTATCAGTCAGCCTCCTTTCCCTTTGCTAGCATTTATTCCCAGTTTCCAAGCTCTTCCTTTATCCCCCACAAGTACATGGGCCCAACCATTTTTTAATTGTCTCTTGGTCCCTTGAAACGCAGGTGTCGTTTCCCATAACTGCAAACCCCTTCACTGCAACCTCCCTCTCTGAAAAACTCAGGCCTAACCTTCTAGTCCTTAGAACATATCCAGTTTCCTGGTGTTGCTGCTTTAGGGATTAGGTTGGAATTAAACCCAAGAACTTCATGATACTCACATTCTCCTGCATTTTTCATTTTAGAGCTGTATGTCTGCTCTGCAGGGAGCCTGTTCTTTCCCAGAATGGGAGTTCAGGCTCTATATTCTTTCAGTTTTATGTCTGTTTTGCACACTGTTCCCTTGTGGGCCCCACCCATCTTAGATTGATAGATCATAAAGCCAGAAGGGACCATTGTGATCATCTAGTCCTGGCCATAGAATTTTCCAGAATTAATTCCCATTTAAACTCTCTTAGAAAAAAAAATCCAACCTTGATTTAAAAATTTCCAGTAAGAGAAAATCCACCACACCCCTTAGTAAATTGTTCCAGTGGTTAATTACCCTCACTGCTAAAGACTGGTTTTATTTCTAGTCTGAATTTGCGTCGCTTCAATTTCCAGCCTTTAGGTTGTTTTATACCTTTGTCTGCTAAACTGAAGAGCCTTCTATTAGCAAATGTCTGTTTCCCTGGTAGGTACCTGTAGACTGTGATCAAGTCATCCCTTCATCTTCTCTTTGATAAAATAAACAGATTGAGCTCCTTGAATCTTTCACTGTAAGGCAGGTTTTCCAGTCCTTTCATGATTCTAATGGCCCTTTGAACCCACTGCAATTTATCAACATCTTTCTGGACCGCAGAACTGGACACGGTATTCTAGAAGCAATTGCACCATGGCCAAAGATCTTTGAGAGATACCCTTCTACCTTACGTGGTGAGAATGGAAGTTATTCCCATGTTTGTTAAAGGCTTCAGTTGCCGCCCTTCTCAAAACAAAAGCACATAGCTCCCGCAAATGGAACTGACTCCACTGGCAGCAAAAGACACATCTTTATTTATTCAATTACTGGTAACTCAGTGATGTTTAAGGCCTTTTCTACACTATGGAATTTTTCCCAAAAGCTGCACTGGTGGTAGCACCAGAGGAAGCCTTAGTATAGACGAAGTGTGCTTTTCACTGTTTTTAATCACTGTCAGCTAAATCACTGCTATACTGATAAAAGCCCTGGAAGTTTCCAGAGTCTCATCTAGAGTAGGTTTTCTACCAGTGCAGTTGAGTTGGTGATAGCACCAAAGGGATGTAATCTCAAACTAACTGCGTAATTTGGGAAAGGGAAAAGGGAAATGATGTCTTACTAATTTATTAGAGTTCTTTGAAGGGGTCAACAAACGTGGACAAAGGGGATCCAGTGGACATAGTGTACTTAGATTTCCTGAAAGCCTTTGACAAGGTCCCTCACCAAAGGCTCTTATGTAAATTAAGTTGCCATGGGAGAGAGAAGATCCTTTTATGGATTGGGAACTGGTTAATAGATAGGGAACAAAGGGTAGGAATAAATGGTAAATTTTCTGAATAGAGAGGGGTAACTAGTGGTGGTCCCCAAAGGTCAGTCCTAGGACCAATCCTATTCAACTTATTCATCGATGATTTGGAGGAAGGGGTAAACAGTGAGGTGGCAAAGTTTGCAGATGATACTAAATTGCTCAGAATAGTTAAGACCCAAGCAGACTGTGAAGAACTTCAAAAAGATCTCACGAAACTAAATGATTGGGCAACAAAATGGCAAATGAAATTTAATGTGGATAAATGTAAAGTAATGTACATTGGAAAAAATAACCCCAACTATACATACACTATGATGGCTAATTTAGCTACAGCTACTCAGGAAAAAGATCTTGGAGTCATCGTGGATAGTTCTCTGAAAAAGTCCATGCAGTGTGCAGTGGCAGTCAAAAAAGCAAATAGGATGTTAGGAATCATTAAAAATGGGATAGAGAATAAGACAGAGAAGATCTTATTTCCCTTATAGAAATCCATGGTGTGCCCACATCTTGAATACTGTGTACAAATGTGGTCTCCTCATCTCGAAAAGGATATACTGGCATTAGAAAAGGTTCATAGAAAGGCAACTAAAATGATTAGGGGATTGGAACGGGTCCCATATGAGGAGAGATTAAAGAGGCTAGGACTTTTTAGCTTGGAAAAGAGGAGACTAAGGGGGGATATGATAGAGGTGTATAAAATTATGAGTGGCGTGGAGAAAGTGAATAAGGAAAAGTTATTTCCTTGTTCCCAAAACAGAAGAACTAGGAGCCACCCAATGAAATGAGTGGGCAGCAGGTTTAAAACAAATAAAAGGAAGTTCTTCTTCACACAGCGCACAGTCAACCTGTGGAACTCCTTGCCTGAGGAGGCTGTGAAGGCTAGGACTATAACAGGGTTTAAAAGAGAACTGGATAAATTCATGGAGGTTAAGTCCATTAATGGCTATTAGCCAGGATGAGTAAGGAATGGTGTCCCCAGCCTGTGTTTGTCAGAGGGGGGTGATGGATGGCAGGAGAGAGATCATTTGATCTTTACCTGTTAGGTTCACTCACTCCAGAGCACCTGGCATTGGTCACTGTCGGTAGACAGGATACTGGGCTAGATGGACCTTTGGTCTGACCCAGTACGGCCTTTCTTATGTTCTTAATTTAACCTTTCCCAGACTTCCTCTCTCCTCCTCCCTATCGCTCCCTTCTGGAGTAGGTGAATAGGATATATTCATCTCTTCCATTAACTGGAAAATCTCTAGCTGTGGTTATTGGGACCATACACAAATCATGCTTCCAAGACTCATGAGAGCTTCTGTCCAATCCAGTGGCTGGATATAGAACCCCTACCACATTTCCCCCATGTGACCTATAGTATGTGATAAACATTTTTCAGTCATTGCTCAGCCTTTTTGTTGCCTTTCTCATAGTGCTTCCTGGAGGTTGAGGGAAAATCTCAAAACAAATTGTACTCTCTCTTAAAAACCATCTTGTTTTCTGAGTAAGGAGTGGGGAAAAGTAGTGAGAATGAGTGGTTTCCTCAGTGTAGGCTGCTGGTTACAGCAGTGGCCTTGGCAGAGAGGCTGGAGAATGGGTAAACAGATCACACTCACTGGACACACACATGCTCTGATTAAGCCTGCACTGAAGCCAGTCAGTGCTGGAACCTGGTGCTGCTCTTTGCTGAGAGCCAGCACAGCTGCTTCCATTGTTAGCTGCTTGGGTTGTGCTTAATTTTGCATCTATTTAATTGTACACAGCTAGCTCAGCCTAGTGTGACACACAGGCAGACATGTTACAGAATTACAAGGCTGAGAGTTTAGTGGGTTATATTCATATCTGTTCCTTCCTCTTATTGCATCCACATAATGGTCTTTTTCAAACCATATACCCTTAAGGGGGATGGGAGGGCGATCGCTCAGTAGTTTGAGTATTTGCCTGCTAAACCCAGGGTTGTGAGTTCAATCCTTGAGGGGGCCATTGAGGGATATGGGGCAAAAATGGGATTGGTCCTGCATTGAGCAGCAGTTTGGACTACATGGTCTCCTGAGGTCCCTTCCAACTCAAGATTCTATGATCCCATTTGTCCCATGCCCTCCTTATCTTTTCCTATTCTTTCTGAATGCCAGTTCCATCTCAGAAAAGATCACAGCCATCCATCTCCTCTTCATCCTCTGTTCCATATGATCTCTTGGCTCTCAAGACCTAGATCCCCCATCTGACAGTCTCTGTAGACTCTCTCTCTCATGGTGGCCACTTCTCTCAAGGTCCCTTCCTTGAATTGTCCCAAAAGTAACATGGGACAATGTGATGCTCCCCTCCTCTGACTCCAGCCCTTCATGCCTTCTCCCCTGAGCAGCACTCATCTGACTCTTCTGTCTTATCCCCTTCCACGTCCTCTCTCCTTTTTTCCTTCCCACCTCACCCAACTCCTCCCACATCCACCTTCTTCTCCAACTCTGATTCCTGTCTCTCCATATGTTAGCAACAAGAAGGAGGTTAGGAAAAGTGTGGGCCCCTTACTGAATGGGAGAGGCAACCTAGTGACAGATGATGTGGAAAAAGCAGATGTACTCAATGCTTTTTTTGCCTCTGTCTTCACTAACAAGGTCAGCTCCCAGACTAGTACACTGGGCAGCACAGTATGGGGAGGAGGTGACCAGCCCTCTGTGGAGAAAAAAATGGTTTGGGACTATTTAGAAAAACTGGATGAGCACAAGTCCATGGGGCTGGATGCACTGCATCCAAAGGTGCTAAAGGAGTTGGCAGATGTAATTGCAGAGCCATTGGCTATTATCTTTGAAAACTCCTGGCGATCAAGGAAGGTCCCAGATGATTGGAAAAAGGCTAAAGTAGTGCCCAGATTTAAAAAAGGGAAGAAGGAGGCTCCAAGGAACTAGGGGCCAGTCAGCCTCACCTCAGTCCCTGGAAAAATCATGGAGCAGGTCCTCAAGGAATCAATTCTGAAGCACTTAAGGGAGAGGAAAGTGATCAGGAACAATCAGGATGGATTCACCAAGGGCAAGTCATGCCTGACTAACCTAACTGCCTTCTCTGATGAGATAACTGGCTCTGTGGATGAGGGGAAAGCAGTGGATGTGCTATTTCTCGACGTTAGCAAAGCTTTTGATACGGTTTCCCACAGTATTCTTTCCAGCAAGTTTAAGAAGTATGGGCTGAATGAATGAATGATAAGGTTCATAGAAAGCTGGCTGGATCATCATTTGATAGTTGTTTTCAACTACCTGAAAAAGGATTGATCAAGACTGTTGTCAGTGGTACCGGATGACAGAACAAGAAGTAATGGTCTCAAGTTGCAGTGGGGGAGGTTTAGGTTGGATATTAGGAAACACTTTTTCACTAGGAGGGTGGTGAAGCACTGAAACGTGTTACCTAGGGAGGTGATGGAATCTCCTTCCTTAGAGGTTTTTAATGTCAGGCTTGTCAAAGCCCTGGCTGGGATGATTTAGTTGGGGATTGATCCTGCTTTGAACAAGGGGTTGGATTAGATCAGTTTTTCCCAAACTGGGGTTTGCAAAATGTTACAGGGAGTTCTCAGGAAAAAAATTCCCTAACGGTGGACAGAGCTGTATCTAGGGACCCAGCCAGTATCCTGGAGCTCGTGGTTTTCCAAAAGCAAAGCAGATCAAAGCAATCATATCTATCACACTGAAGAGATTTAAACTTCAAGATTCCTTATAAGAAATGGAAAGGGAGGTGGATATTTTTTGCTGTTTTTAAAATTAAATAGGCGGCTAGTATTGTTTTTTAAATTATTATGAAGAAAAAGTTTAAGCTTTGTTGTAATGTGTAGTGACTGCTCAAGACCTGCTTGTGTAGGAGGAACTCTTTGAGTTGGCTTCTTAAACACCTACATGCTGTTTCACATCTGATACTCCTTGATGAAACATAGGAGCCTTGTCTTATAACAGGCTTATTCCAAGTGATTCAGGCTACAAAAGTGAGATTTTGGAAGAGTGTTGCTGTTTTCATAATGTAATAAAAATACTGTAATGATAAATAATATTTAATAACAAATAGTGTATAATAAGCAAGTCATAAAAACAAATTTTATATTTCCAAGATCACTGCTTTTATAATTTATATTCAGGTAAAGGAGAAAATCCCTGGAAATATTTGTTTTTAGGAGGGGGTTCACGAGACTTGACATTTTAGTGAAAGGGGTTCACAGGTTGTTAAAGTTTGAGAACCACTGAACTAGATAACCTCCTGAGGTCCCTTTCAACCCTGATATTCTATGATCTTCCTGTCATCACAATTTGCCACATTCATCCATTGTTAACTTCATATTCCATATTGACAACCCATCAGATACATTAGGCACCTGTCTCCTCTCCTTTACCTTAATTTGCTCACCATAATCACCGTTCACTTGACTTGCTCGTCACCAAGCACAGCCTTCTGATCTCTTTATCACAGAGTTCGTCCTTTACAGCCACTGGCTCATTTCTTTCAATATCGCCATCTCCCCACTCCTTCTGGGACTTCCAGTCCCATCAGTGTCAATGGTTTTTCTCCTTCCCTCTGCTCTACTGACTCCCAATCCATGACTCCCTCCAGTTTGAACTTGCCACCACCCTTGACTTGTTTGCCTCACTCATACACCACAAGGTCTGTTCTGGAAACCGCTGTCCCTGGCTCCTTCCCATCATCTGCTTCCTCTGCTCCTGCTGCCATATTGCTGAGTTTCTCTGATGGAAATCCCATGGACCATGCTGACTTACTCTGCCACAAAATTGTTCTCTCCTTCTTCAGATCTTCTATCTTCCTGGCCAAACTCTCCTTCTCCACACTGACAGACTGTCATACTCTCAATCCTCTTTGCCACTTTTGACTCCCTCTTAAAGCCCTTCTTCTTCTTGCTGTCCATGAGGAATCTTGCCAATTTCTGCAAAGAAAGAACCAATAAAACCTCAGTCTATTTAGTTTAAGAAAAAGTTAAGACTTGACTTTATCAAAGTTCATAAATACTAAATGAGGAGAAAATTTTTGATAGAGTGCTCTCTGATCCAAGGGACAAAAACAGAATGAGAGCCACTGACTGGAAGCTGAAGCTAGACAGATTCAGACTAGAAATAAGATACATTTTTTCATCCATGAGAACTACCGTGGAAAAACTGACCTACGGATAAGGTGGATTTTCAGTTGTTTGAAATCTGAAAATCTTTCTGATAGACTCCCTCTAGCTCAGCTGGAAGTGATGGACTGGATAAAGAAATCATTGGATGAGATTATCAGACCTGTGTTATCCAGGAGGTCAGATGAAATCATAGAAGATATGAGTTGGAAGGGACCTCAGGAGGTATCTAGTCCAACCCCCTGTTCAAAGCAAGACCAATCCCCAACTAAATCATCCCAGCCAGGGCTTTGTCAAGCCTGACCTTAAAAACCTCTAAGGAAGGAGATTCCACTACCTCCCTAGGTAACCCATTCCAGTGCTTCACCACCCTCCTAGTGAAATTATTTCCCTAATATCCAGCCTAAACCCACCCCTTTGCAACTTGAGACCATTATAATCATAATGGTTCTTACAAGCCCTTTTGAATCTGTGAATCCCGATGTGACCTCTCTCTCCCCATCACTCTTTCTTCTTCCCCGCTCTTGCCTGTCACAGACCCTGAGACTATTTCCCTGCTTTCCTCCTCTAACACCTCCACCTCCTCATTAACCCCAATGCCCTCCCATTTCTTGACTTTTCTCATCCTTCCCTCACCTCCTACCTCCTTCAGGTTCCTCTCTTCAAAGTACGAATACTTAGAGTTATGACCACCTTGGGAATGATGACTATGTTCATAACTCTGAACAAAACGTTATGAGTTGTTCTTTCAAAAGTTTACAACTGAACATTGACTTAATACAGCTTTGAAACTTTGCTGTGCAGAAGAAAATTGCTGCTTTTAACCATCTTAATTTAAATGAAACAAGCACAGAAAAAGTTTCCTTGTCAGATCTTTTTTTTAAACATTCCCTTTATTTTTTTAGTAGTTTGTTTAACACAGTACTTTATTATATTTGCTTTTTTTCCCATCTGCCATTTTATTGCCCAGTCACAGAGGGATCTCTCCATACTGGGTAACTTTTTACAGTCTGCTCTGGACTTGCCTATCTTGAGTTATAGTTAACTATCTTAACTATAAGGCTGCTGCTACTTGGAATTTTGTTCATGCAGTTATTCTATTTAATATTACTCTCATTGTAGCAGAGAAGGTGCTATACTGGTTCAGAAAATGGTCCATTCTAGTCCAGTATTTGGACTCTGCTAGACTCAGTATCAGCTACTTCAGATGAAGGTATAAGAAACCCTGTGGTAGGCAGCTATTGGATAACCTGCCTCCAAAGACAGTTTTCTCCTAACCCTCTCTAGTTAGAGGTTGGCTTATGCCCTGAAGCAGGAGGGTTTAGGTCCCTTCCAACACCCTTGTTTTTTAATAAATCTTACAATCATAACTGTTGCTGGGCCTCCCTCTCTCGATAACCCTGCCACCCCAGGCACCTAAAATATATTTTTCTATTCTTTACCAGACTTCCTCTACTTTTTCAATATCTCTTTGGCAATAATGTACTCAGAATAAAACCAGTATTGCAGGTGAAGTTGCATCATGGACATAAAGAGAGGAACTGTCCTGGCCAGAGATATGAGGTTTCTGTACCCCATAATGACATTGACATATTTTTTCTTTTTGGCTATGTTCACTACAGCTTCATCATATAGGTAGATGGATTGAGGCCCTAGGGTTCAATCCTCATGGTAGACACAGTGCAAGAGGTGTCCCACTATCAGACACAGAGGTGGAAGATTGACTCAGGATGTCCCAGACCCTAGGCCTTCTCTGATTTTGGATGTAATGTTAAGGGGCTGAAAGTGAGGGTCAGTCCCAATTCTAAAATGATAGATTCTAAACCCAGAAGGAACCACTTTGATCCTCTTATCTGCCCTCCTGCATAACACAGGCCATAGAATTTCCACAAAATAATTCCACTTTGAACTAGAACATATATTTTAGAAAAACATCCAGTCTTGATTCAAGACTACATGATATGGACTTATGAAGTCAGGTTCCTGAATCATAGAATCGTATGACTGGGAGGGACCTCGATAGATTATCTAGTCCAGTCTCCTGCACTCATGCCAAGACTAAATATTATCTAGACCGTCCAAGACAGGTGTTTGTCTAACCTGCTCTTAAAAATCTCCAATGATGGAGCTTCCACAATCTTCCTAGGTAATTTATTCCAGTGCTTAACTGCCTTGACAGGAAGTTTTTCCTAATGTCCAACCTAAACCGCCTTTGCTGCAATTTAAGCCCGTTGCTTCTTGTTCTAGCCTCAGCGCAAAGGCGACTGGTAACTGCTGATGGGGGAGGCACAATGGCAGCATCCCCCCTCACCACCTCAGTCACGGTCAACTTCCTGGTGACTGCCAAGGCACCTCCCAGCAACACCTTCTGGACCATGGCGGCCCAGATCCCCACTCCTTCCCTTTGCTCCTGGCCTCCATTGCCTTCCCCAGACCCTCAATCCCCATGGCGTCTCCTATGCTGCAGAGATGAAGGAGAACAGCTTTTTTCCTCCTGCTTGTAACAACCTTTTTGTGTGCTTAAAAACTGTTATGTCCCCTCTCAGTCTTCTCCAGACTAAACAAGCCCTGTTTTTTCAATCTTCCCTCATAGATCATTTTTTATTCTTCAGAGCACTTGCAACCCCTCCCAACATGGTATCATCCAAGACTTGTTAGTGTCCTCTCCGTGTCATTATCTAAATCATTGATGAAGCTCCTGGGTGTTCCCAGTGCAGTGCGTGCTGCTGCTGTGGTGGAGTGGGTTTGGCTCATCAATGTTCATGTTCTGTTGTTATTTACGTGTTGCTAACATTTTCCTGAAGAATCAGATAAGAGAAATGACAGTTTTAAGGAGTTTATATCGCAGCTAAACATGAAGGGAGTTTAATGGGACAAAGGAAAGGTACTTCGCTGGCTCCAGGCCTTATCAGCAAGTCATAGGGCGCTGCAACACATCATATACAGTGTGAGGGAATGAACCAGGGGGACTCAGGGGTCAGCCCCAGACAAGCAATGGGCACAGGATGAATATGGGGATGCCAGGTTTGTGGAACATATGACTTGAATGGCTGAATTAATGAGTGTTCTCCTATATTGCAAGACCTGGAATGATGAGCTGGCCTGGAACTAGAGGAATGGCAGAAATAAAGATTTGGGCAGGGTTAGTGGCACAGTCCAGTCTTTGTTAAGATATTTCTGTAACAGCAACTGATTGGAGGCCTGAACTAGGCAAAGGCAGGAGTTACTTCCTTTGAAATGAACCTGTTTGTACCAGATATGCTGAAACACCTATCAGAAAGCGCAGTCATGTATACACCCCTGAGGAAGTTGGCCGGGTAGTAATGCCTTCTAGGCCCATTCTATCCATTTCCCATCTGTTTGTGCAATGTACTAAATCCAAACTGTATACCTCAGACTATAAACAATAACAGGTGGCAAATACTGGCCAAGTTACCTTTACTGCTGTAGTTCAGAAATATTTTAGCTGTTAAAATACTTTTGCTGCTTTGTTGAGAGCTGGGGTGAATATTAGAAATGGACAAGAAGACTCAAGAGAGACTAAACTAGGAATTGTTTGTAACCCATTTCTTCTTTGGGCTTGTCTACACATGGAGTTATTCCTGAATAATTGTTCCTAATTAACTCCATGTCTGGACATGCTTATTCAGGTGTTTAGTATAACCCACCTGGTCAGGCACAGTTAATCAGGAATAACTCTAGGTGTAGACAAGTCTTAAAATGCCATCTGCCTCACAATTATCCACAAATCAGGTATTGCCGGGAGTAGATTGGTCACAGGCAATCTCCAAGCTCTAAGCCCAGGTCTACACTGTGGGGGATCGACTTAAGATACTCCATTTCAGCTATGGGAATAGCGTAGCTGAAGTTACCTTAGTGTCCTCATGGTGGCAAGTCATTTGCTGTTGCTCTTCCGTCAATTCCACTTCCCCCTCTCATGGCAGTGGAGCTCCAGAGTCGACTGGGAGAGCACTTGGGGGTCTAGACTAGATGCGATAAATCGACCCCCAAGAGATTGATCGCTACCCACTGATCTGGCGGGTAGTGTAGACCTGTCCTAAGAGTATTTCTACACTGGGAAAATACATCACATTAGAAAATGTGCTGACTAATGTGATGTTAAACACAGCTTAACATCTAGTATAGGAAGGGCTAGTCAAGTTTAAAAACATATTCGCTGGTCATGGTTAATCATAGGGAACAGTGAACAAATTTTAAAACAGGACTCATTCTTGTCTACACTAGGTGCTAAGTCATGTTTAACAGCATGTTAGCTTACACATTTTCTGATGATGCATTTTCCCAGTGTAGAACATATCCCAGGAGGCAAATCATGTGCCTAAGGAACTCGGTGGTTCTTATCAAGTGTGGAGGTTGGGTGTGGGGTATTGTATACTCCATCAGTTCCATGGTGTCCCCTGTGCAGTAGCATGGAATGGGGACCATATGCAGGTGGGGAGTGGGGAACTACTACAAAGGTTCTGCTGAAGGACATGTGGAACCCGTTTCAGTCGTCCTCTCTGCAGCTTAATGGGAGGATCCCTGCCAAGCATCCAGCTCATTTGTTCAAATCTCTCTCTCTCTCTCCTCTCTTTTCTTGTGTTCCTCTTTCTTGCCTCCCTCTCTTCATGCCCTACTCCTTGCCAGCTCCTCTTAGAGCTTTTATAGATTACAAAAAGATATGTTTTCAAAAAATGTGTTAGCTAGTATAGCTAGCCGTAGTATAGGCAGGGCAAGCTGCATGTTAACACTTGTTAGCTGGTCGTATTGAAGTCTCTGGGGGAGCCTAGGGTTCATCTCAACTGGCTAACATGTTAACAACATACAGCTTACCTGGTATGTTAGGGTTTTAAAAAGTGTAAGGAAACACAATTGTTTTTAAAAATGCCTTTCTTCTAGTGCAGAGAGACCCTAGCTTAAACAAAGACAAATGTAAAATGCTTTGTATTGCCCAGAGACATTCATTTCTGCTAAGAAAACCCTCTCTAAGGTCTGGACATATGTAAGTATTACTGTTCCTGGAATAGGATGAATTCCTTGCCTCCAGTATTTGGATATTCTCTGCTTCCTTCTTAGATCCGGGAGTTGGTTCCTGAGTCCCAGGCCTACATGGACCTGTTAGCCTTTGAACGCAAACTGGACCAGACCATTATGAGGAAGCGGGTGGACATTCAGGAAGCCCTGAAGAGACCAATGAAGGTATGACATGGGAAATGGTACTATTGGCTGAATCAGGAAAAATATTCTCAGTGTGATGTATTGAGCTGTGGAACCATCTCACTGGAGAACTAGTGGAAGCTCCATTGATAGAGTAGGCTGACCAAGGCACTTAAGAATACATGGTGGGAAAACACCCTTCCTTGGAGGAGGACAAACTGAATGACTTAGTTCAGTAGTTCTCACCCATCTCTAATCTATGAGAGTCTTTACTATAGGCAATAATCCTCTCTTTCATTTACAAATGTTATTCTTTGAGGTTTTTAATAAAAAAGAAGAAGAGGAAATGGAGATAAGTCAGTACAGATGCTACTCTAGATACACATTAAATATACTGTTAAGAGTTCAGTTTAAGACTGGAGAAAAAAGGAAAAAAAATAATAAGTGTTAATCAGAAAATAAATAATCCTGTAGGCCCTGATCCTGCAAAGATTTAAACACATAGTTTGCTCACATGAGTAGTTCAATGCAGAACTAAGTGAAGCATGTGGAAAATTGCTTGCAGGATCAGACCCAAAGATAAGACCCTTCTCCAAACCCTGAAGCACCTCTCTTGTGTTAAGCGTTATTTTTTCCTGCATTTGCCAGTTCACTGTGTTTATTATATAATTCTGCAATGCTTAATTTGCTTGCTGATTTCCAGCTCCGTAGGGTACTTTTTTGGCCACTGCAGATGCTGTTTGCCCATACGTCATTCAGATTCCAGATCTCCTAGTGTGAAGATTCTTGCATCTATAGATCTGTCACGATGTAAAATCAGTATTATTATCTCATTATAATGTGTCCAAAGGCCCAGATGAGATCAATGCTAGGCACTGTGTAGACACATTATTTTTTTTTTTATACAATTTAAATACCTGAGACAGACAAAAGGTGGGTAAAAGGAAGTACTATTTTAAAAATGGGAAATGAGACACAGATTAAATGACTAAGACCTGGTCTATCCCTAAATCTTAGGTCAACCTAGCTACATTGCTCAGGGCTGTTAAAAAATCCACCTTCTGTGCAATGTAGTTAGGTCAGTCTGGTCCCCACTATAGATGCATTTAGGTCAACAGAAGAATTCTGTGAACTGACTACTTCCTCTCAGAGAGGTGAATTACATATGTGGATAGAAAAAACCCTTCCAACAATGTAAGATGCATCTGTTCTACTGTAGCCTAAACCAGGGGCGGGCAAACTTTTCTGGCTCGAGGGCACATCGGGGTTGAAAACGTGTATGGAGGGCCAGGTCAGGGAAGGCTGTGCCTCTGCAAACAGCCCGGCCCAGCCCCATCTGACGCTCTCCCACTCCCCCCCCCCCCCCCACCTGCCCCCTTTAGAATCCCATTCAACCCCCCCGTCCTCTAATTGCCCCCTCCTGAGACTCCCCATCCTAACCACCCCCCCATCTAAGCCCCTCTGCTCCTTGTCCCCTGACTCCCTCCCGAGAGACCCCACACACTAACTGCCCCCCCCGCCCAGGACCCTATCCCCTTCACAACTCCCCCTGCTCCCTGTCTGCCCTGACCCCTATCCAGACTGCTGCCTCCTGACAGACAACCCTGGGACTCCCATGCCCTGTCCACTACCACCACCACCCCTTCCCCTTTCCCTGACCACTCTCCGCCCAGAGCCTCCATCCCATCCAACAGCCCTCTCTCCCCTGACTGCTCCCAGGACTCCCACTCCCTTAACCAACACTTCCTCCCACCACTCCGCACAGACCTTTACCATGCTGGTGGCCCTGCTGGCATTGCACACGCTGCACCCGGAGGACAGGCAGCCCTGTGCAGCACAGTGAACTCGGGAGAGCAGGGGAGGGGCCGGGAGCAGCCTTCCCTGCTGGGAGCTCAGGCACGCTGAGCTCCAGGAGAGCAGGGAAGGGCTGCAAGCAGCCTCCTTTGCTGGAGTTCAGCCGTGCTGAGCTCCAGGACAGCGGGGAAGGCAGGGGCGGGCCAGGAGCAGCCTCCCCTGCCAGAGCTCAGGCAGGCCGTGCCGGACAGTCTCATGGGCCGGATCTGGCCCGCGGGCTGTAGTTTGCCCACCCTTGGTGACCTAGGCCCTTGCACAGAGTCGCACAAGAAATCTATGGCAAAGCCAAGAGTTCATAGAATATCAGGGTTGGAAGGGACATCAAGAGATCATCTAGTCCAACCCCGTGCTCAAAGCAAGACCAATCTCACTCTCCCTGACAGATTTCTGCCCTAGATCTGTAAATGGCCCCCTCAAGGATAGAGCTCACAACCCTGGGTTTAGCAAACCAATACTCAAACCACTGAGCTCTCTCTCCTAGCCCACCCTTCCTCACATCAGCCATGAAACATTTAGCAATGTTGACAGTTAATGTGAAGTCCAGTGATGACAGTTTAACACCTCTCAGTGCTATTGTTTCAGGCTCTTTGCAGATTTAGGAAGGCAAGATTGTATTGGTTTACAAGTTTACGTGCAGTAAGTTTTAAAGATTCTTTGCACATAGAGGGCTAAATTGTCAGTTAGTGTAAATTAGCATAGCTTCACTGACATCAACAAAGCTATGTCATTTTACACCAGGATATGACCCCATTAAAAAAAAAGAAAAATATAGATTCTCTTTGATAAATATGCAGTAAAGGGTGGATTTTGTGGCAAATTCCTCAACCATGAAACTGAGCAATACTGAAAGCTTTCTAGCAGAACTTTATAGGATCTGGAATGGGAAAGTACATAAAAACTAGAACTTTGAGATTTCCGCAAACATTCTGTTGATTCCTGTTTGCTCATGTAGTTGCAGCTAAATTTCATTTCAAAGGATTAATCAAACAGATGTTTCTAATTTACCTCCAAACTCATGAATGATTGCTCAAATGCAGCAGTCATGAAATTCAAAATCTGTCAAAACAAAAGTGAGATCAGGCAATATTTGCCTGGTTTGGAGTATTCTTATTTAGTTATTTTTATGATTGTTGGAGCACAGCTGGCGACAGCTATAGTGAAGAGTGCCCCAGCATTTCCGTCCTGTATGCTGCTCTGACCCTTGTAACCCTGGAGGAGCTGCCATTTTCCAGACCTTGTCTGCCTGAAGGTGAATTATTTAGAAGTTTTAAGGGAAATGGTTCAACCATTTTTCTATGAGTGGAGACTGGAAAACATACACTTACTCCATTAAAAGAATGCTTTGGTCTTTGTGAGCAGCTGCAGTTCTGAAAAAATGGCAGCTGTGGGGGTAGCTCAAATGGCAGAGGCAAGGCCTTCCATTGGGGGTGGAGGAATGCAAGCATTGAGCCACCTGCCAGCTTACTCTCCTGTTGGCAACAACCCCAGTCAGCTGTTGCCATCTACAGCCCTGATTCTGCCTCCTGTCATCTCTTTTTCCGTCTCTTGCTTTCTCTGCATTAGTGCATTACTATACCATGTCCATCACCATGGTGTCAACAGTGCCTCATCATGAAAGCCAACATTCATGGAAGGCCACTTCTGTTTTAGTTCTTTTCTAAACAACCAGTGTTGCTGTCACAGGGCCTTAGGCTTCCGAGTGCATGTGTGTATTCTAGCATTCCTATAATAGCCAGGGCCGTATTTCCAAATAGGCACAGTAGGCACATGCCATGGGGCACCTTACCTCTCTAAAATTGTATGCAACAGAAAGGTCAGCTCTAGGCTGGGGAGGGAGGGGACATTCTCTCTTTTTCTCTCTGGCTAAGCTGTTGGCCTCAGTACCAGGAGCATAACAAGATCAAATGGCTGTAAATTGAAACTAGACAAATTCAGACTGGAAATAATGTGCACATTTTTAAGAGTGAGAGAAATTAACCATTGGAACAATTTGTCTAGGGATGTAGTTGACTTTCCATTACTTGAAATCTTCAAGTCAAGATCAGAAGTGACAGAGTCCTGTGGCACCTTAAAGACTAACTAAAATTTTTTTTAGAGCATAAGCTTTCGTGGGCTAATACCCATCATCCGACGAAGTGGGTATTAGCCCACGAAAGCTTATGCTCTAAAAAAAATTTTAGTTAGTCTTTAAGGTGCCACAGGACTCTCTGTCACTTCTGCAATTCCAGACTAACACGGCTACCCCTCTGATTCAAGTCAAGATCAGTTGTCTTTCTGAGAGATGCTCTTGTTCAACCAGAGTTTCTGACCTATCCTGTACATCAGGTCAGGCTAGATGATTATATTGGTCCCTTCAGGTAGTAAAAGCTGCATATTGTGACGGAGTCAGATCAGAAGGATATAGGAGAGTGCTGGAAGGCAGGTATATCAGCCTCAGGAAGCGCAGGACCCACAAGTACAGACTTGGAGCTTTGTCACAACTGGTGTCAGGGGTGGGATTTTCTGACTTACTGTTCACTGCGCAGCAGAAGAAAGGGAGAGGTTTAAGAAAAAATAAAGTGCACCGGGTTTGGGGTGTTCTCATCACAATGGAGGACATAATAAAAGCACAGTTGCAAGCCACTGCAGCCCAGCAGGAGGCCACCCGAGCCCAGGCTAGGGCACAACAGGAGTCCCTGCGGGTACAACAAGAGACTAACCAACTATTGATGGAGCAGGCCTCTCAGGATCGAGCCCTCTTGCGGGATGTGGTAGAACAACTGAAAGTCCTCACCACCAAAAACCAAGGATCTGAGGGGTCGCGAGTATGGAGGGCTGCTGGTTGTCTGCCAAAGATGACAGCCAGTGATGACATAGAGGCGTATCTCCTCTCCTTTGAGAGGACTGCCTTGCGAGAGGTGTGGCCCCAGGATCAGTGGGCTAGCATCCTCGCTCCCTTCTTATGTGGAGAAGCACAAAAAGCTTACCATGACATGTCCGCTGAAACTGCCATGGACTACCCTCAGCTGAAAGCAGAGATCCTGGCACGATCAGGGGTAACAGCAGTAGTACAGGCCCAGACATACCATGAGTGGAGGTATAAGGAAGGTAAGCCTCCGAGGTCCCAATTATTCGATCTTATCCACCTCGCACAGAAGTGGTTACGACCTGAGGTTTGCAAACCAGAAGAAATGTTGGAAACTTTGGTCATAGACCACTATATGAGGGGATTGCCTCCAAATCTTTGTGCATGGGTGGGCCAGAATGACCCTGCCACCTACGACGGG
>ML677508.1:334251-414879 GCA_007922305.1 Dermatemys mawii
TCGCTCCCTTCTTATGTGGAGAAGCACAAAAAGCTTACCATGACATGTCCGCTGAAACTGCCATGGACTACCCTCAGCTGAAAGCAGAGATCCTGGCACGATCAGGGGTAACAGCAGTAGTACAGGCCCAGACATACCATGAGTGGAGGTATAAGGAAGGTAAGCCTCCGAGGTCCCAATTATTCGATCTTATCTACCTCGCACAGAAGTGGTTACGACCTAAGGTTTGCAAACCAGAAGAAATGTTGGAAACTTTGGTCATAGACCACTATATGAGGGGATTGCCTCCAGATCTTCGTGCATGGGTGGGCCAGAATGACCCTGCCACCTACGACGGGATGATCACATTGGTAGAAAGATGGATTGCAGCCTAAGAGCTGTCCCAACTACCCAGAGAAGCCTTCTCCCAAAAGAAGTATCTGGGTCCGACCCCAGAAGGCCAGATAACAAAGCATCCAGGAAGCCCCAGGTGGAAGAAGGTAGTAGCCACAGAACAGCCGGGAACCCAGAAGGGAGGAAGCCATGGGGTAAGGACCCCTAACCCAAGAGACAAAGGAGCATCTAGAGCCCCTTATAGATGTTATGCATGTGGAGAATGGGGACACCTAGCAGCGCAATGTCCCAACATTGAGGAGCCCATGCAGTGTAACCTGGGGAATTAGGCAGACCCATGCACCCTAATCAATCTAGTCGGGGTTGCAGTCACCCCACACCAATATACAAAACCAGTGAAACTGAATGGGGTAGAGACTATGGCACTCATTGACTCAGGCCGTGCTGTCACCCTGATTTCAGAGAAACTAGTGAAACGCAGCCAGTTGATACAGGCTAAGCGTACGGGCGTAACCTGCGTACATGGGACCGTTAGCTATTATCCTGTCATCCCAGTAAGGATTGAAATCCAGGGAACTACCACTGGAGTAAAAGCAGGGGTGGTCCCAAAACTCCCATACCCAGTGCTCATTGGAAGGGATTTCCCAGGATTTGGAAATTTGCTCCCACCAGAGGGGCAAGACAGAGGAGAAGACTCCGAAGTTAAGGAGTCATCCCTAACAGAAAGTCACCTCCCCTTCTTTGCTGAAATATCTCCCGAATTGTTCCTCGCCCCTGGGAAGGGCAGAAAAACCAAGAAAGAAAGAAGGGCAGCAAAGGCTTTAGGCACTTGGATTCTGCTTCAGGGCTAGAACATGGCCTGTATAGGCAGACGAACACAGGCAACTGAAGGGGAGAGCCCTGAGATGGAAGAGGGGTCAGAAACTGGTTCCAACCCCAACCTCTCAGAGCCAGGCGAGAGGGCAGAGATAGGTCCCTCAGAATTTAGGCTGATAAGTCCCGAGAGAAAGACTTTTGGACGAGACCAGATGGAAGATCTAAGGTACGAGAATGCCAGGAAGGAGGTGGCCAAAATAGATGGAGTACCTATAGAGGGAAAGGCCCGGGGGCCAGGGCCTTATTTTGTGATAAAAAGGAATCTGCTATACCGGGTCACACAAATGCAGGAGCAAGAGGTACACCAACTCCTTGTGCCCCGGAAACACCAGAAGGCAATATTAAGCCTCGCTCACAGTCACCTTTTTGGAGGACACCTGGGAGTGGAGAAAACCCAGGCACAAATCTTACACAGGTTCTTCTGGCCGGGGGTACATGAAGATGTCCGACGGTACTGTGCCTCCTGCCCTGAATGTCAACTGCACAGCCCTCGTCCACATCTAAGAGCTCCTTTCGTTCCCCTGCTGGTCACTGAAGTTCCGTTTGAGCGGATCGCTATGGACCTTGTGGGACCAGTAGAGAAAACAACCCGAGGCCATCAGTATGTGCTTGTCATCCTAGACTATGCAACCAGATATCCAGAAGCTGTCCCCTTACGAAACTCAGCCTCCAAGAACATTGCCAAAGAATTGTTGGCAATCTTCGCCCGGGTAGGGCTGCCAAAAGAAATCCTCACAGACCAAGGAACACCATTCATGTCCAAGTTAATGAAGGACCTGTGTTCCCTGCTCCATGTCGACATGAGGACCCTGTGGACCTCAGTTTACCATCCACAAACTGATGGTCTGGTGGAAAGATTCAACCGGACCCTCAAGGCCATGATAAGAAAAGTGGTAAGCAAGGATGGGAAAGACTGGGACAACCTACTACCGTACCTCATGTTTGCCATCCGTGAGGTCCCCCAAGCTTCCACTGGATTCTCCCCCTTTGAGCTACTGTATGGACGCAACCCCCGAGGCATCTTGGACATAGCCAAGGAAATTTGGGAGGAGGAACCAAGTGAGGGGAAGAATGTTATAGAACATGTGCTACAGATGAGGGACCGGATAGCCCGGGTCACTCCCATAGTGAGGGAGCACCTAGAAAAGGCCCAAGAGGCCCAGAGAACTTACTACAACCATCAAGCCAAGGTTTGTCAGTTCCAACCCGGTGACCGAGTAATGGTACTGGTACCCATGGCCAAAAGTAAGTTGTTGGCCCATTGGCAAGGGCCCTATGAAGTAGTCGAACCTGTTGGGGAAGTGAATTACAAGGTGAGACAACCAGGACGTCAAAAACTAGAGCAGATATATCACATCAACCTTCTAAAACCCTGGCATACCCAAGAAGCGTGTGTAGTTGCTCACAAGGACCCATTGTAGGAGAACCAGAACCCCGAGCAGGTGAAGATATCTCCTGATTTAACTCCAGCCCAAAGAGAGGAGGTGGTTGAGATGATCAACAGGAACCAAGATGTATTCTCATCTCGGCCAGGACGAACAACTGAGACATATCACCACATCATTACAAACCCTGGGGCCAAGGTGACGATGAGACCTTACCGAGTTCCAGCGGCCAAAAGAGAAGAAATCAGAGCAGAAGTAAAGAAAATGTTGGAGTTAGGGGTAATTGAAGAGTCCCACAGTCAGTGGTCGAGCCCGATCGTGCTAGTACCCAAACCAGATGGCTCCACAAGGTTTTGCAATGACTTCCGTAGGCTGAATGAAGTGTCCCAGTTCGATGCATATCCTATACCCCGGATAGACGAGTTAGTGGACCGACTGGGAAATGCCCGCTTCCTGACCACTCTGGATTTGACTAAAGGGTACTGGCAAATCCCCCTTGCTGAAGATGCAAAGGAAAAGACCGCTTTCTCCACCCCAGAGGGACTGTTTCAATATACAGTCCTTCCATTCGGTTTACACGGGGCCCCAGCTACCTTTCAGCGCCTTATGGATAAGCTATTGCGTCCCCATGCCAGTTATGCAGCTGCCTACCTCGATGATGTAGTTATTCACACTTCAGACTGGGAAACCCACCTGGAAAAGGTAGAAGCTGTCCTAGACACCCTAAGGCGTGCTGGCCTTACCGCAAACCCTGCAAAGTGTGCCATAGGATTAACGGAGGCTAAGTATCTGGGGTACATTGTGGGATGAGGTGTAGTGAAACCCCAACTCAATAAACTAGAGGCCATCCAAAGCTGGCCCCGACCGGTTCGCAAGAAACAAGTCCGGGCATTTTTGGGGGTAGTGGGGTACTATAGACGCTTTATTCCCCATTTTGCCACTAGGGCAAGTGCCTTGACTGATCTCATAAAAGCTCGGGGACCTGAGATGGTGCGATGGACTGACACAGCAGAGAGGGCATTTACAGATCTACGGACAGCCCTTTGCAGTGACCCTGTACTTATAGCCCCAGATTTCACTAAGGAGTTCATCTTGCAGACAGACGCATCTGAAGTTGGACTAGGGGCTGTCCTATCCCAGATGGTCGGGGAAGAAGAACATCCAATCCTCTATCTCAGTAGAAAACTTCTCCCAAGCGAACAGAAGTATGCTGTGGTCGAGAGGGAATGCCTTGCTGTTAAGTGGGCCATGGAAACACTGCGATACTACCTGCTAGGTAGACAGTTTACCCTCGTGACTGACCATGCACCTCTTCAGTGGATGCAGCGGAACAAGGAGAAAAATGCGAGAGTGACTAGATGGTTCTTATCCCTCCAACCCTTTCAGTTCCGCATACAACACAGAGCTGGAAGTCGCCACGGCAACGCAGATGGCTTATCACGGGTGCACTGTATGTCGACCCAAGTTGCCCAACCCTTTGGTATTGAGCAGGGGAGAGGGATATGTGACAGAGTCAGACCAGAAGGATATAGGAGAGTGCTGGAAGGCAGGTATATTAGTCTCAGGATGTGCAGGTCCCTGTTCCCTGGATAGCCAAACAAAGGCTACTCCAGACCAATCAAGACACCTGGGGCCAATTAAGAACCTTCTAGAAAGGAGTAGAAACAGCTAGCCTAATTGGGACACCTGAAGCCAATCAGGGACTGGCTGAAACCAGATAAAAACCTCCCAGTTAGTCAGGTGGGCTGTGGGTGTCAGGAGCTGTGGAAGGAGGTTGTGCTGTTGGTGAGACTGAGTGGTGGACAACATATCATACTGAAGGAAGGAGGCCCTGAGGTAAGGGTGAAGTGGAGTTTGAAGAAGCAGGGACTGCTGTGGGGAAGTAGCCCAGGGAATTGTATTGTGTTTTGTGGATAAAAGGTCAGCCATCTTAGCTGATACTATTAGGGTCCCTGGGCTGGAGTCCGGAGTAGAGGGCGGGCCCGGGCTCCCCCGTTTTCCATCTTCCATACTGGCCTGTGATGAAGGTAACTCACTAGGCGGTGACTCTTGCCAATTATACTGAGAAAGGGAGGTCACTCTGGGGCCTAGATGAGTTTCTGAGGCCCCTAAATCTGCCAGGAAGCGCAGGACCCACAAGTACAGACTTGAAGCTTTGTCACAATATCTTATAGTCTCCAGGGCCAGAAGGCACCATTGTGATGGGGTGCTGGAACAATTTGTATAATGGTGGTGTTAAAAGCCACTGAACCGAACTGTAAACCCTGCATATGATGGAAACCACTTCAATTCAGGGTGTGGGGCAGCACCCCTAGCATGCCTGGTTCCATTACCTATTCATTGTGATAGTCTAATCTGATTTCCTGTATAACACAGGCCATAGAACTTCCCCAAAATAATTCCTAGAGTGAGATGGTTTAGAAAAATATTGAATCTTGATTTAAAAATTGTCACTGATGGAGAATCCACCAAAAAAAACGAGTACATGTAGCACCCTAGAGACTAACACATTCATTACAGCATAAGCTTTCATGGGCTACAGCCCACTTCATCAGATGAAGGGAATGGAACATATAGTAGGAAGAGATATATACATGCAGAGAACATGAAAAGGTGGAAGTTGCCATGCCAACTCTAAGAGGCTAATTAAGATGAGCTATTATCAGCAGGAGAAAAAAAACTTTTGTAGTGATCATCAAGATGGCTCATTTCAGACAGTTGACAAGAAGGTGTAAGGATACTTAACATAGGGAAATAGATACAATTTGTGTAATGACCCAGCCACTCCCAGTCTCTATTCAAGCCCAAGTTAACGGTATCTAGTTTTCAAATTAATTCTGGTTCAGCAGTTTCTCATTGGAGTCTGGTTTTTAAAGATTTTCGTTTGCAAAATTGCTACCTTTAAGTCTGTAACTGAGTGACCAGAGAGGTTTACGTGTTCTCCTACTGGTTTTTGAATGTTATGATTCCTGATGTCAGATTTGTGTCCATTTATTCTTTTGCGTAGAGACTGTCGGGTTTGGCCAATGTACATGGCAGTGGGGCATTGCTGGCACATGATAGCATATATCACATTGGTAGATGTACAGTTGAATGAGCCCCTGGTGGCGTGGCTGCTGCGATTAGGTCCTATGATGGTGTCACTTGACTAGATATGTGGACAGAGTTGTCATCGGGCTTTGTTGCAAGGATAGGTTCCTGGGTTAGTGTTTTTGTTGTGTGGTTGATGGTGAGTATTTGCTTCAGGTTGGGGGGCTGTCTGTCAGCAAGTACTGGTCTGTCTCCCAAGATCTGTGAGAGTAAGGGATCATCTTTCAGGATAGGTTGTAGATCTTTGATGATGTGCTGGAGAGGTTTTAGTTGGGGGCTGAAGGTGACAGCTAGTGGTGTTTTGTTATTTTCTTTGTTGGGCCTGTTCTGAGTTAGGTGACTTCTGGGTACTCTTCTGGCTCTGTCAATCTGTTTCTTCACTTCCGCAGGTGGGTATTGTAGTTTTAAGAATGCTTGATAGAGATCTTGTAGGTGTTTTTCTCTGGCTGAGGGATTGGAGCAAATGAGGTTGTATCTTAGAGTTTAGCTGTAGACAATAGATCATGTGGTGTGTAGTGAATGTAAGCTGAAGGCATGTAGGAAAGTATAGTAGTCAGTAAGTTTCGGGTATAAGGTGGTGTGTATGTGACCATCATTTATCAGCACAGTTGTGTCTAGGAAATGGACCGCTTGTGTGGATTGGTCCAGGCTGAGGTTGATGGTGGGATGGAAATTGTTGAAATCATGGTGGAATTCCTCAAGGGCTTCTTTTCCATGGATCCAGGTGATGAAGATGTCAGCAGTGTAGCACAAGTACAGTAGGGATGCTAGGGGAATCTACCATGACTCTTGGTAATTGTTCCAGTGCTTAATTACACTCATTGTTAAAAATTTAAGCCTTATTTCCTGTCTGAATTTGTTAGCTTCAACTTCCAGCCTTTGGTTTGTATTAGACCTTTCTCTGCTAGGTCAAAGAGCCAGTTATTAAATATTTGTTCTCCATGTAGATACTTATAGACTGTAATTAAGACACCCTTAACTTTCTCTTTGTTAAGATAAACCATTGGAGCACCTTGAGCTGATCACTATAAGGCATGTTTTCTAATCCTTCAATCACTGTCCTAACTCTTCTTTGAGCTCTCTCAAATGTATCAACCACTTTCTTGAATTGTGGACACCAGAACTAAACACAATATTTCAGCAGCAGTTGCACCAGTGCCAAATACAGAGGTAAAATAACCTCTGTGCTCCTACTAGAGATTCCTTTGGTTATGTATTCAAGGATCGCATTTGCCCTTTCGGCCACAGCGTTGCAGTGGCAGCTCATGTTGAACTAATTATCTACCATGACTCTCAAATCTTTTTCAGAGAGTCACTGCATCCCAGGATAGAGTCCCCCATTGTTTAAATATAGTCTGCATTCACTGTAGGCCATTCTCTAGATTATTATTTTATGTATTTTTATCGGTCTAGAATGGGTTCTCACAAGAAAATTTTTGGTGGCCTCAGAATGCGGCCATCAGCTCTTGCTGGTGGCTGCTCTGACAATTTTTCCTAAAATACTTAATGAACTTTAGGAAAAACAAATAAATACACTCATATATGTATCATTAAAATGTATTTGTGTATTTTTTTCAGACTCAATAATAAGAGTAAATGTACAGTTGTCTCTATTCTTTACTGGACCTAAACAGAATAGAAACACAAACAAGGTGCTTCACACATTCTGTTTTTCTGTTGTTTCTTTTGGTTTTTGGTTGCAATTTTTTTAAGACTAGCTAGCTACTAAGTCTGCTGCTGCAAAAAGTAATATTTGTATGTTTGTTAATATCACTTTTCACAGCAGACTTACTCAGCCCTGGCAAGCCAGGGGACAAATTAAGCTCTGGATGTGGAGGTGAGTAGGGAGACAATGGGGGCTGGGGATGATGAGGTGATAGATGTGGGGGCTGGGGAGGCAGCAGTGGTCAAGGGCAATGCGGGGTGGTGGTGAGCCAAGGGCTGGCATCTAGGGCCAGAGGCCACCACCCCAGGGCTGAAGCCTGACCCTCCCCGCCCCTGGGAAGGTGGGGAACTCACTGGCTGCCTGCTTTTCTGGCATTTGTGGCTTTGGAGGGGGCAGAGCCCACTGCTTTGACCCCTCTCCAGTTATTGCCCAGGAAGCTGTCGCCATAAGAAAAGCCCCTGATGGCCGCATTTGAGAAACACTCTGCTAGAAGTCTAACTACTAAGGTGGGTGAGCTAGAGGAGTACCTGGCATTAAATGAGGATATTGATATAATAGGAATTGCAGAACTTGATGGAATAAGGATAATCAATAGGACATGGTAATACCAGGGTACAAAATATATAGGAATGACCGAATAGGTTGGGGAGTGGCATTATGTGTGAAAAAAATAGTCAAAGTAAAAATGAATCAAGCCATTCCATAGAATCTGCATGGATAAAAATTCATGCTTGAACAATAAAAGTATAGCAGTAGGAATATACTACCAACCACATGACCTGGATGGTGATTGTGATTGTGAAATGAGCAGGGACATTACAGAGGCTACAAAAGCAGAAAATCCAATAATAAATGGGGATTTCAACCTGTGTTCCCTGTAAGCTGTGTGCTTGGGCAGCCGCGCAGGAGACATTCAGATGCCATGCCGCTGATTAGCAGAGTTGGCACAACTGGTAGCATGTGTTCAGGTGCCCCACCCCCACATTGCTCTGTCCTGCAACTGCTCCTGGGACCCTCCTGCTGGCTGTGCAGAGTAGGGGGTGTGTGGAGAGGGTAGGGTGCTGATATCAGGGTTTCCCCTTCCCCTTTATCCCATTTCTGCAGAGCAGGGCAGAGGGGACAGCCTGGCTCAGGAGGACTCAGAGCTGCAGTCTAAATCAGGAGTGGGCAAACTACGGCCTGCTGGCCACATCCAGCCCATGCACCTGTCCCCCCAGCTGGGGAGGCTATCCCCGGCCCCTCTCCCACTTTCCCCCTCCTCTGGAGCCACATGGCCGTATGGGCAGCACTCTCGGGGGCAGGGCTGTGCGCTCCCGTGGGGCAGCATGGTAAGGGGGCTGGGGGGTTGGATAAGAGGCAGGGGCTCCCGGGGGGAAGTCAGGGGACAGAGAGCAGAGTGGGTTGGATAGGGGGTGGAGTCCTGGGGTGGTGGTTAGGAGCAGGGGGTCTCTGGAGGAGCGGTTGGGGAGTGGGGGTTAGATAGGGTGGTGGGAGTCCTCAGGGTCTGTCAGGGGGCTGGGGGATGGATAGGGGTCAGGGCAGTCAGGGACAGGGAGCAAGGGGGGTTGGTGGGAGTCCTGCGGGGGGCAGTTAGGGTGCGGGGGTCTCTGGAGAGGGGACAAGGAGCAGGGGAGGTTGGATGGGTTGGGGATTCTGAGGGGGGCAGTCAGGGGGCAGGAAGTGGGAAGGGGCCAGATGGGGTGGGGCCAGGCTGTTTGGGGAGGTACAGCCTTCTCCATCCGGCCCTCTATACAGTTTTGCAACCCTGATGTGGCCCTCGAGCCAAAAAGTTTGCCCACCCCTGGTCTAAATGGTGAGTGGCTGAGTGCCTTTCTTAAAGAGACAGTGTACTCTGAGATTTTCCCAGCAGCCAGCTCACACACTCTCTCTCTCTCTCTATCTCTCCCGCACACTCTCTCTCTCCCTCCCCTTCCTCCTGCTCATGTACCCCACCTCCATAGATAGGGGGAAGAGAGACAACAGGGCTCAGGACAGAGCAGGAGAGCTTTCAGTGAATGTCTTAAAGAGACAGTGCACAGCTTTAGCCAGCACACACACTTTCTCTCTCTCTCTCTCTCTCTCTCACACACACACACAGTCTCTGTGTCTCTCACACAGACACACACACACACACTCCCAACACGTACTTGTATTATTATTATTACTTCTTGGTATTTTCTGCAATGTACGTATATTGTCTGTAATTTTATTCTTTCAAAATGTGTTATTTTAGTTTTTTGACTGGTCTATGCATTTCATCATTTTTTTTCTCTTACACTTAAATTTAATTCTTTGAGTAGTGTGTTTTAAAATGCCTCACCTGTCCTGACTGGAGTAATGATCGCTATGGTAATTTAAAAAAAAATATAGATTATATCTAGGATTTTGGTTTCTAGTGGTCACGCACATCCACACATACCTTGGTGCACAAAGCAAAATTTATTCCACATATGGATGAAAAAAATTAGAGGTAACATTGATTTCAACTATTCTCATGTTGATTGGAAATATGTCACCTCAGGAAGGGTTGGAAATATAAAATTTCTTGCACCATAAATGACTGCTTCTTGGACCAGTTTGTCTTGAAACCCACAGTAGAAGAGGGAATTCCTGATCTAGTCCTAAATGGAGTACAGGATCTGGTTCAAGAGGTGAATATAACTGAACCATTCAGTAATAGCGACTGTAATGTAATCAAGAATCAGCTGTGTTAGTCTGGATCTGCAGAAGCAACAAAGATGTAATGTAATGTAATTAAATTTAATATCCTTGTGAGAAGAAAAATACCAAAGAAACCCACTCAGTAGCATTTAACCTAAAAAAGGGGAACTACCCAAAAATGAGGAAGCTAGTTAAATAGAAATTAAAAGGAACAGTCACAAGTGTGAAATGCCTGTAAGCTGCATGGAGACTACTTTCAAAACGACGTAATAGAGGCTCAAACTAAATGTATAGCCCCCAAAAAGAACACCAATAAGAGCACCAAAAAATCCCACCAAGGCTAAAAAAAGAGAGTAAAAGAGGCAGTGAGAGGAAAAAAGGCATCCTTTAAAAAGTGGACATCAGATCCTACGGGGGAAGATATAAAGGGGATGAACTGCTGACAAGTCAAGTGTAAAAAGTATAAGGCAGGCAGACTGAGAAAGAATTTGAAGAGAAACTAACATTTTTTGTAAGTACATCAGAATTAGGAAGCCTGCCAAACAGTCAGTGGCTCCACTGGACAGTTAAGGTGTTAAAGGAACTCTGAAGGCAGGCAAGGCTGTTGCACAGAACTGAATGAATTCTCTGTGTCTGTCTTCACTGCAGAGGATATGGGGGAGATTCCCCACGCTCATGCCATTCTTTTTAAGTGACAAGTCTGAGGGACTGTCCCAGGTTGGGGTGTCAGTAGAGGAGGTTTTGGAACAAATCAATAAATTAACCAGTGATAAATCATCAGAGCCAGATTTCTTTATTCATGTAAGTGATGTGAAGATACTCAAATATGAAACTGAAGAATTTGTAACCATGGTATAGAAAACGAGGATGACTTGTGGCACCTTAGAGACTAACCAGTTTATTTCAGCATAAGCTTTCGTGGGCTACAGCCTACTTCATCAGATGCATCCAATGAAGTGGGCTATAGCCCACGAAAGCTTATGCTGAAATAAACTGGTTAGTCTCTAAGGTGCTACAAGTATGCCTTGTTTTCTTTACGGATACAGACTAACACGGCTGCTAATCTTAAACCTGTAACTATGGTATGTAACCTATCACTTAAATCAGCCTTTTTACCAGGTGGTTAGAGGGTAGCTAATGTAACCCTGATTTTTTTTTAAAAGGCTCCAGAGGCAATCTGGGGAATTATGGGTCAGTCAGCTGTGACAGGGTCAGGCCAAATGACTACAGGAGAGTGATTCTACTGGAATCCAGGAAGTGGGCGGGCACAAGCCCACCCATCGCTAAAGGACCCCCTCCCAGCTTTAGGGAAGGTCCACAGGGCCTGGAAGCCAAACAATGCCGGGGGACTACTAATGAAAGAAGGGATGGGAGTGGGGTAAAAGGGTCAAAATGAAGGGAACCTGACGGGGACACTGAGCAGAGAACCCCGGACAGACGCCCACTGCTCCTCGAAGGTGTCAAGAGAGCCAGTGGACACTGCCCAAAGAAACTCTGCCAGGATATGTGAGTGGACGGAGGATTGGAAATAGGCCCCATAGTCACAGGAGACCCCGTCGGCCAACCTCCTCTCCCTGGTTTTATAGATGGCCCCAGTTTGGCCAGGGCTACGAGGAGGTTGACCCGGAGGTCCCACAACTTTGTGAGGCCACGGATAGGGAGTGCATAGATAAATAAGTGAGCGGAAAAGTGCAACCAAAAACACAGAAGAATATCCAACAGGAGCCGGAAGAGGGGCTGCAACCTGGTGCACTCCAGGTAAATGTGCGCCAGGGTCTCCCTCATGCTGCAGAAGGGGCAAGTGTCTGGGCAGGGAGTGAACCATGCCAAATACACTCCCGTGCTCACAGCTCTGTGAAGGAGCCGCCAATTGATGTCCCCAGTGGGCCTCGGGACCAAGGTGGAATAGGGGCTGGCCCACCGAGGCTTCTCACCCTCTAGAGGTGGCAGGAGGTCCCGCCACTGTGACGCAAGGGTGAGGAGGTGAAGAGTATGGAGCATGAGCATGTAGAGGTGTTTCCTTGGTGTGGTCTGGAAACGAACCAGCTGCAAATCGTGCAGCCTGCTCATGGTGAAAGGGGGGTGAGGGGGGCGGGGCGGTCAGGCCCACAGGGCAGGGGCCCGATGAAAAAGTCCAGAGGGCCTGGGGTGGAGCGTGGCGGGCCATGCTGTCTCGCAGGACCTGGTTGAGGTAAACCCGACCAGCAATGTGGCCGTAACGTCCTGAAGTCCGCACTGGGAAGTACGAGGCCTGGAGAGCCCCATGCGCTAACTGGCTGGATCCCCTGACGCTCAGTCTCCCTGGTCGTAGTCCAGGAGGTTTCTGACTCTGGTGACTTCTGCCAGGACAAGCCTCTGGCGCACCGAGGGGGACTCTGCCACCTGCACACAGAGCCAGGAGTTGTGTAGCAGGGGCTCCACGAGGAGATTTGCCCACTCAGTGGCCACCACAGACCTGGTCACTGAGAAAAGCTTCCAGGTCTGGAGGAGGTCCTGGTAGAAGACCAGCAGCCCAGAGAGGTCTCGCAGAAGACCTCTCAGATGGAGATAAAGGAGCTGCCGGTCATATCAGAGCCCTCGGAAGCAGCGCAGGAAGGCGTGTGCTACAGGAAAGTGATAGAAGGCAGATATTAGTTCTAGAATAAACAGATCCCTTTTCCCTAGGCAAGGTAACAGGAGCAGTTCCAGAAGGAACTTCCTGGAACCAATTAAGGCAGGCAAGCTAATTAGGAAACCTGGAGCCAATTAAGAAGAAGCTGCTAGAATCAGTTAGGACAGGCTGGCTAATCTGGGCACTTGGGTTTATAAAGGACCTCACTTCAGTTAGGGAGAGGCATGTAAGGAGCTGGGAGTGAGAGGACGTGCTGCTGGAGGATTGAGGAGTACAAGCGTTATCATACACCAGGAGGAAGGTCCTGTGGTGAGGATAAGAAAGGTGTTGGGAGGAGGCCATAGGGAAGTAGCCCAGGGAGTTGTAGCTGTTACAGCAGACACTCTAGACAGCTGCAGTCCACAGGGCCCTGGGCTGGACCCTGGAGTAGAGGGCAGGCCTGGGTTCTCTCCATCCCCCCAATTCCCTACTTGATACCAGAGTAGTTGACCTGGACTGTGGATTTCACCAGAGGAGAAGGTCTCTGGCCTGTTCCCCAACCCTCTAGGTGGATCAGCGGACACTGTGGATTGTTCTTCCTTTTCCCTGTGCTGGCCAGTGATGAGGTTAGCTGAGTGAACAGCAGATTTGAGCCATGAAACTGGCCAAACTGAGGGCTGTTGTGAGTCTCTGAGGTGAGCAAATCAGCCAGTAAGCACAGGACTCACCAACGCAGAGAAGGAACTTTGTCTCACAGCCTAACTTCAGTCCCAGGCAAATTATTGAAGCAATCATAAAGAACAGAATTATCAGACACATAAATTAACACAATATGTTGAGGAAAAGATGGCTTTTGAACAGAAAATCATCCTCGCCAATCTGTTAGAATTCTTTGAGGATGCCAACCAGCATTTGGACAAAGGTGTACTTGGACTTTCAGAAAGCCTTTGACAGGTGCCACACTAAAACCTCTTAAGTAAAGTAAGCAGTAATGGGATAAGAGGGAAGGTCCTCTGATGGATTAGTAACGGGTTAAAAGGTAGGAAACAACTGGCCATTTATTTCTACCCTTTTTCACAATGGAGAGAGGAAAATAGTGCGGGTCCTCAAAGATCTGGAAACGGGTAAACAGTGAGGTGGCAGAGTTTGTAGATGATACAAAAATTACTCAAGATAGTTAAGTCCAGAGCTGATTGCAAAGGGTTACAACTGATCTCACTAAACTAGGTGACTAAACTGGCAGATGAAATTCAAGGTTGATAAATGCCAGATAATGCATATTGGAAAACAATCCCAACAATACATACAAATGATGGGTGTTCTAAATTAGCTGCTACCACTCAAGAAAAGAACTTGGAGTCATCATGGATAATTCCCTGAAAACAGCCACAGAATGGGCAGCGGCAATCAAAAAAGCTAACAGAATGTTAGGAACCATTAGGAAAGGGATAGAAAATAAGGGATAAGACAGAAAATATCATAATGCCACTATATTAATCCATGGTATGCCACATCTTGAATACTGTGTGCAGTTCTGGTTGCATCAACTCAAAAAAGATGTATTAGAATGGGAAAAGGTGCTGAGAAGGACAACAAAAATGATTAGGGGTCTGGGAGAGCTTCCATATGAGGTGAGATTAAAAAGACTGAGACTGTTCAGCTTAGAAATGAGATGACTAAGGGGGGATAGGAGAGAGGTCTATAAAATCATGAATGGTGTGGAGCAAGTAAATAGGGAACGTTATTCACCCCTTCACCTAATACAGGAGCTAGGTGTAACCTGATAAATGAACAAAAAGAGTACAATGCACAGTAAAGCTGTGGAACTCATTGCTGTGGGACATTATGAAGGCCAAAAATATAACTGGGTTCAGAAACGAATTAGGTGAGTTCATAGAGGATAGTTCCATCATAGAGGATAGTTCTGTTAGCCAAGATGGTCAGGAACACAACCCCATGCTCTGTGTGTCACTAAACTTCCAACTGCAAGAAACTGGGACAGGACAACAGGTGATGGATCACTTGAAATCACCCTGTTCTATTGATTCCCTCTGAAGCATCAGGCACTGGCCACTGCCAGAAGACAGGTGTAATTATTCTGCTGCTGGCAGGACACAACTGAGAGAATTAATTCAGAACAAACTGCTTAGAGCAGGACAGTCACAGCCCAAAAGGTGGGGTTCCGTTATTACTAAGGCACACCAAGCCAGCCAGAGAGTACTTTGGTCTCACGCCACTGGCTAACTATAAATCATACACACAATTTCCTCAAACACTCCAGTTTTCTAGTATCACCACCAGCCGCCACTTCTTATGGGGTGAATGGTTATGTAAACCAATACCCCTGTTAAAGAAAAAGGGTTCTCCTGATCCCAAAGGACCAAGACCCAGACCCAGGTCAGTTTACAAGTCAGATCTTAACCACAAATCACGCTGTTGCCGATCCTTTAGAATCTAAAATCTAAAGGTTTATTCATAAAAGAAATATAGATGAGAGCTAAAATTGGTTCAATGGAATCAATTACATACAGTAATGGCAAAGTTCTTGGTTTAGGCTTTTAGCAGTGGTAAAATAAACTGTAGTCTCAAATCAAGTCTCTGGAGTACACCCACAGTTTGAATGGGTCATTCAGTCCTTTGTTCAGAGCTTCAGTTTGTAGCAAGATTCCTCCAGAAATAAGAAGCAGGATTGAAGACAAAATGATGAAGATGATGTTGCCTTTTATAGTCCTTTTGCAATGTGGCCTGTGCTTCCTTTGTTCCAACCACAAGCCACCCAGCACATGGCATGGAAAAACCTTAAAGTTCTGCCCATAGGCATGTCCCTGCATTCCTTGCTGAGTCACAAGATGTATCTGCCTTCTCACTGTGGGTCAGTTATATAGCTGATGGCCCTTAATGGGCCATCAAGCAGGCTAGGCAGTGCTGACGCAACAATGTCTGGAGTGTCACCCAGAAGCATAGGATAACTTTGAAATACAGACAGGATAGATCCAATACTTATAACTTTAAATACAAAAATGATACATGCATCCAGACAGAATAATCATAACCTTTTCATGAACACCTTACATGACCCCCTTTGTACAAGATTTGGTGCCACTATATGACCTTGGTTGCAACAGTGGTCTATATAGTCACAGTTCATGTCAATAACATCACAACAGGATACAGGGCCGGTCTTACTCAGTATATTATCTATTCTTATGTCTTTTTTAATGTTTCTCCTGACTAAAGAATCAAGCCCAATCTTTTCAAGGTCTGTACCTAATCATTCTCATAATTTGTCTCTGCATTCCACCTTGCTCTCCAATACATCTCCTGAGATGTGGTGACCAATACTGCACTTAGCATTCCAGATGACATGGCAGCATTGATTTATATGATGTGTGACAAAGCTCTGTCCTTATCTTCATGGATTCTGCATTTCCTGGTGGATTTCACTAGCCTCAGAGGCTCACTGTGACCCTCCACGTGGCCCTTCTCTCTCTAGAGACAAGGTCACAGCCTATTGAGCCATTTTCATCATAAGCCAGTGAGGAGAAGCTATCCTTCCTGGCACAGTCTCTGTTGTCTCCCAATCTCAGTGATTAATTAGGGGAGATAGAAAGGAAGGAGCCCGAGCCCACCCTCTACTCCAGGCTCCAGCCCAGGGACTCTAATAGTATCAGCTAAGATGGCTGACCTTTTAGCCACAAAACATAATTCAATTCCCTGGGCTACTTCCCCACAGCAATCCCCGCTTCTTCAAACTCCACTTCACCCTTACCTCAGGGCCTCCTTCCTTGCGTATGATCTGTCTATCACTCAATCTCACCAACAGCACAACTTCTTCACACAGCTCCTGGCATCCACACCCACCTGACTAACTGGAAGGCTTTTAACTGGTTTCAGCCAGTCTCGGATTGGCTTCAGGTATCTCAATCAGGCTAGCTGTTTCTACTGACTTCTAGAAGGTTCCAGTAGGACCAGGGATTTAGCCTGAGACTCACATATCTGTTCTTCAGCACTTTCCTATAGCCATCTGGTCTTGCCCCATCACAGCTGGTATTATAATATTTTCCATATTACTCCCTCTGTCATTGCTTATATAGCCTAGCATTTGTGGGTGCTGGCTTGCTTATTTTGTTGTTACTGCTAAGGCATAGTGAGCAGAGGGGAGGTGTCATTGACTGGATGTGTTTCTAATGGAGTCCTGCAGGCACTTGGGTCTCTGTTATTTAACCTTGCTTTTAATCAGTGACGCATGTTCTAGTATAGTCTGTTCCATTCTGCACAGGCTCTTATGCTGCATTCACTACCATAGTATCTGAAAGTCTTCATCTGAGAGCCTTCTTTCTCTTTTTCATTCTATCTCCAGGAGAAAAATTGAGCGTGCACTATAGTGATTTGTTTTGGTAGGTTTTATTTTTTTTTAAATGTATGTGCTTCTGTACGTGTATATTATTGAAAGGAGGTCAAAGAAGTGTCTTGAAGTGAAGTGGAAGGCGATAGTTCTTAATTCTATGGAGTTCGGTTCACAGTCTTGAACCACTCCCCAAGATAGTTCAAGCTCCTGAACATGATGAACATTGCTCTTGCGGTGAGCAGTTCCAGTGTGCCCGAGGAACAGAAGTCCTGATCTTGGTCTTCATTCTGGAGCTTTAAGTGATCCTTTCAATATCATGGGCCCAGGCTCCTGAGCACCTTTGTGATAAAGACCAAGACTGTGACTGGATATTTTGTGGGAAGCTAGGGTACAGAGAACAGGTGTGATGTGCTTGTAGTGATTTGTGTTGCTAAGATGTGCTGTTGCAACCTGTGCTAGATGGCATTTTCTAATAGTGGATGGTGTCATGCCCAGGTATATTGCATTGCTGTAGTCCAGACAGAAGGTGACAAAGGTGCCTGTAACTGAGGTGAAGTCATCCTCTGCCAGGATGAGATGGAGTCTCCTAATGAACTAGAGATGTAGAAAGCAAAGTTCACAGATGCTGCTGTGTGAGAGCTTTAGCATCAGCAAGGAATACAAACGGGCATGTGAGCTAGGAAATGAATTAACCAGCTGTGCGTGTGAACCATCAACCAACAGAAACAGCACTATGGTCGGAAAGTCCTTATTCTGCTAACCAGCATTACCTTTGTCTTGCTGGGGTTTAGAGTCAGCCATCTATTCTTCATTTGAAAGCTAATCTTGTCCAAACTCTAGGCCAGGGGTCTCAAACTCAAATGACCACGAGGGCCGCATGAGGACTAGTTCATTGGCCCGCGGGCCGCATCACTGACACAACCCCCCCTTCCCCCGGCCCCACCCCTACTCCACCCCTTCCATGAGGTCCCACCCCTGCCCTGCCTCCTCCCCTGAGCGCACAGCTCCCCGCTCCTCCCCCCTCCCTCCTGGAAAGTGCTAAGCGTCTGGAGGTGGTCAGGGAAGAGGCGGGGGATGCAGGGAGCTTCGCGGGAGCCATGGGGAGCTTGGCCGGGAGGCGGGAGGGGCCTCTGGGAGCTTGGCGGAGGACTGTGGGGAGCTGGGCGGGGGGGGCGGGGGGGCAGGGAGAGCATTGTGGGCCACAGGGAAGGGCCTCTGGGAACTTGGCGGGCATATGTTTGAGACCCCTGCTCTAGGCCATCTTTGTAGTAATGATAATCAAGTCTATCTATGTCTGACAGTTGACAAGAAGATGTGAAGGAAATGTAACTCAGGGGAATAGACTAATGGTTTAGTCATTACACTAATTGAATCTATTTCCCTAAGTTACGTTTCCTTCACACTTTGTCAACTGTCAGACATAGATCTACTTGATTATCACTACAAAAGGTTTTTTTCTCCTGCTGATAATGGCTCATCCAAATTAAACAGCATCTTAGAATTGGTATGGTAATTTCCAACTTTTTCTGCTTTCTGTGTATATAAATGCATCTTACTTCTGTGTGTTCCATTCTATGCATCCAATGAAGTGGGCTATAGCCCACGAAAGCCTAAGCTGAAATAAACTGGTTAGTCTCTAAAGTGCCACAAGTATTCCTCCTTTTCTTTACAGATACAGACTAACACGGCTACTAATCTTAAAATAGTCTGATGAACGCTGAATAAGCCTACCCTGGATACAATGGCTCTAGCCAAATACTGCTCACTATTAAACTTTCAAACTCAGGGAAGCTAACCAAAAGCTGACTAGAACTCATCTAATTAAAGTCAGCAAGACCTGACATAAGCTGGATTCAGGCCAGGATATGGAACTGAAAATGCACATTAGCAGCACTGATAGAGGATATGCTACTGTCAACAGGTAAAGGCAGACTGTCATCTTCCCTCTTACTGGATCTCTCTGCAGCATTTTGACCCTGTCAGATACTGTTGTCCTGCCTCAAAGAGGTGGCAGGGGTTCAGGAGAATGTGCTAAAATGATCTGAATCATTTCTAGATGGACGCATGCAGAGGGCAGTTATGGAAAACTGCAGCTCTTCAACAAGATGCCCAGTTCTGGGACCAATTCTGTCTCTGACTCTATTTAATATCTAGATGAATCCAAAAGGAAACCTGGTGAGATGACAGTGATAACAAATGAGGTACTTGTGGCACCTTACAGACTAACCAATTTATTTCAGCATACGCTTTCGTCGGCTATAGCCCACTTCATCGGATGCATAGAATGGAACACACAGAAGTAAGATGCATTTATGCACACAGAAAGCAGAAAAAGTTGGAAATCACCATACCAATTCTAAGAGGCTGTTTAATTTGGATGATATCAGCGGGAGAAAAAAACCCTTTTGTAGTGAAAATCAAGTGGATCTGTGTCTGACAGTTGACAAGAAGGTGTGAAGGAAACTTAACTAGGGAAATACATTCAATTAGTGTAATGACTAAGCCATTCACAGTCCCTGTTTAACCCTTGGTTGATAGTGTCCAATTTGTAAATTAATTCCAGTTCGTCAGCTTCCTGTTGGAGTCTGTTTTCGAAGTTTTTTTGTTTTAAAATTGACACCTTCAAGTCTTTAATAGAATGGCCTGGGAGATTGAAGTGTTCTCCTACTGGTTTTTGAATGTTATGATTCCTGATGTCAGGTTTGTGTCCATTTATTCTTTTGTGTAGAGACTGTCCGGTTTGGCCAGTGTACATGGCAGAGGGGCATTGCTGGCACATGATGGCATATATCACATTGGTAGATGTGCAGGTGAATGAGCATCTGATGATGTGGCTGATGTGATTAGGTCCTATGATGGTATCAGTTGAATGGATGTGTGGACAGTGTTGGCATTGGGCTTTGTTATAAGGATAGGTATCTGGGTTAGTGTTTTCGTTGTGTGGTATGTGGTTGTGGGTGAGTATTGTTTCAGGTTGGGGGGCTGTCTGTAAGTGAGGACTGGTCTGTCTCTCAAGATCTGTGAGAGTGAGGGATCATCTTTCAGGATAGGTTGTAGGTCTTTGATGATGCGTTGGAGAGGTTTAAGTTGGGGGGCTGAAGGTGATGGCTAATGGTGTTCTGTTTTTTTCTTTGTTGGGCCTGTGCTGTAGTAGGTGACTTTTGGGTACTCGTCTGGCTCTGTCAATCTGTTTTTTTCACTTCCCCAGGTGGGTTTTGTAGTTTCAAGAATGCTTGGTAGAGATCTTGTAGGTGTTTGTCTCTATCTGAGGTATTTGTCTCTATCTGAGGAGGGGTCAGATTCACACCAAGTGAATGGGCTGGCCTCTGGGAACATAGATGAGCTGTTGGTTGGCTGGAAGAGGGGGATCAGATCCCTGCAAGCCAAAGAAACTTTCCTGAATGTGTGTGATAATTTCAGTGAAGTAGGAGAATAGTTCTTCACAATGCTGGATTCTGCTGTGGGCTGCAGACATCATGCTTAATGAAACAGTTTACCACCTCAGATAGTTTCTTGAGTGGTATTTGAAATGGAAGCTGATAGGAAGGTTCTTTTGGCTTGTAATACAGCTTAACATGAGCTTGGAGGAATTCTTTGTCTTTCAACCTGGCTCTTCCAGCCTTCGTTTTCTGCTGTCGGTGCTTGAGTTTTTGTCCCTCTGTCTTCATCCAGCACAGGGTTTCAGAAAACCAAGATCGGTGTGGCTGATGTGGAAGGAAGTGCCTTTGTGAGGGCTATCATGGTGAAGGTCAAGGTTCAAGTATAAGGATAATGATTTTTCAAATCCTCAACATCTTGACCTCTTGGTGGAGTGGTGCAGTCCTTTAGCATGTTTTGGAATTTGATATGATCCATGAGTCTACATGGATTAATAAAATTCATGGGTCTTTCTTGTTGCATTGGAGTTGGGAGATCTCTGATCAATGCCCTTACTGAGGTGATAATCTTTTCTGAGACAATGGCTGGTTTGTGATGAACATCTGATTTGAAGAGCAGTGCACAGATGTGAGTTACACATTCTGCTGGTTTCTCCAGGTATCTTTGAATCCACCATTTATTATTAGTTATTATTTGTGTAGCAGTAATCACATGTGCACGTGCATACAGATAGACTGTCCTGGTCCAGGGTAGCAGTCTTTGGGTATGTCTACACTGCAGTAAAACACCCATGGCCAGCCTGTGTCAGCTGACTTGGACTTGTGGGGCTATACAATTACAGTGTAGATGTGGACTTGGGCTGGGGCCCCATGAGTGGGGAGAGTCTGAGAGCCTGGGCTCCAGCCTCAGCCTGAGCCTCTACAAAGATGTTTTATAGCCCTGCAGCTTGAGCCCCATGAGCTTGAGTCAGCTGACGTGGGCCAGCTGCAGGTGTTTTTTTTGCAGCGTAGACAGACTATTTGGGTTCATCGTGGTACACCTGAAGAGTTTATAAGCTAAAAGCAAGATACATAGAATGCAGGACATGCTAGGAAATCCATAGGTAGGCATCATTTAGCATTGTTAATCATAATTATTGTATGATTCTTCCTTATGGCACAATAGGAGACAAGTTCTGATACCTAGGGTGCAGCTGACTTGTCCAAGAACATGAAGGAAGTATGAAAAGCTTAAAATTGATTTATTGGGCAAAGGGAAGCCAGTGGAGAATTGCAAGGAGAGGTGTGATGTAGTCTAGTTGACAGGGATGAAAGATAATTTTACCTGTCTCATTTTGAATGGATTAGAGGAATCAATGTAGATATCATGGTCAGCCAGACTGGAGGAGCTAGCAGTAAAGAAGACAGGAAAAGATCAGGGTTTGAAGAACTGGCTCTTTGGACCATCTAACTGGAGATAAGGGGCAGCTTTTTGTTATATTGAGGAGGAAAAAACAGAAGGATTTGGATACAGGCTGAATATAAGGAGAAAGTGAGAGGAAGGAGTTTAAGATGACCTCCAGGTTGCAAGTCAGAGTAACAGGGAAGATGGTGGTGATGTCGATGGTAATGAAATAAGTGGAGAGGGTTTAGAAGGTCAGATAAGGAGGTCAGTTTGAGTCGTGATAAGTTTGAATAATCAGCAAGCCTTGCAGGAAGAATTATTGAGAGGGAGGCAGGTCAAGTGAGAAGAGGTGGTTTTGTGAGTCATCCAAGGTTTGATATTTATGGAGAATATAAAGTCGGATTGCAGTGTAGTTGTAGTTATGTTGGTCCCAGGGTATTAGAGAGACAAGGTGGGTGAGCTAATACCTTTTACTGGAACAGCTGTTAGTGACAGAGACAAGCTTTCGAGCTACACAAAGTCCTTCTTCAGCTCTGTGTAGCTTGAAAGCTTGTCTCACCATTATAAGGTCTAATGGTTTATTGAAGCAACTTGTGTGCTCACAGGTATGAACCCCACCACACTCATTGCTAGGGGAATATTATGGGTGATCAGAGCAGTGCAGAGATGGGGAGATAGCTGTGCTGGGAGCAGTGTGTGGGTGAACATTACAGGTAAAGCTCTGCAGGATAGGGAAGTATGGTGAGGGGGATAGAATTGCTAGTGCATCTAGTTTTGCAAGTTCATATACTACAAAAATGGGTGCCAATATAAGAGGGGTTTGTGATGGGTTGGAATCACAGAAACCCCCTTAGAAGCTGCCACCTGATATGCCAAAGCTACTCCTGCCTCTGTTTTCCTGCCCAAACAGCTTAGGACCTCAGTTCTCTGCCAGGTCTGAGCTACATCCCCCAATAGCTATGGGCTTGCCTGGAAACAGGTTAGGAAGTATTCTTGCCTCTGGCACTCAGATGCTCAACTCCCAATGGGGTCAAACCCTGAATAAATCCATTTTACCCTGTATAAAGCTTATACAGGGCAAACTCATAGATTGTTTGCCCTCTATAACAATGATAGAGAGATATGCACAGCTGTTTGCCCCCCCCCAGGTACCAACATGTACTCCAGGTTAATTAATAAGAAAAAAGTGATTTTAATAAAGACAAGAAGTAGGATTTAAGTGGTTCCAAGTAGTAACAGACAGAACAAAGTGAATTACCAAATAAAACAAAATAGAACACGCAGATCTAACACTAATACAGTAAAAAGCCTCACCCTCTAATGTCACAGTGAATTTCTTCTTTCAAACTAATCTCCCTGTTAGTCTGGATCCAGCTATGACTCGCACACCCCTTGCAGTCACTGTCCACTGTTCCAGCTTCTAGGTATCCTTTGGGGATGGAGAGGCTGTTCTTTAAGCCAGCTGAAGACAAGATGGAGGAGTCTCTCCAGGGTTTATATAGACATCCCTCTTGTGGGTGGAGATCCTCTCTTCCTTCCTATGCAGAGTCCACTTGTAAAATGGAGTTTCAGAGCACATGGTCCAGTCATATGTTTGAGCCAGACGCCATTCATTACCAGCCAGGCCACATTCCTGGGGAAGCTCGAGTGTGGACGGGCGTCTACAAAGTTCATTGTTAGCTTGATTGGTTCTTGATTGGGATTCACTGAGAATAGTCTTTTCTCAGAGAGCTGCCCAACTGCTTTCCAAAGTCTACTTACAACTAACCAAGCACATAGCCAATATTCATAACTTTGAATACAAAACTGACACATACATATAAATAGGATGAACAGATCCAGCAGATCATTACCTTTACATAGATATGTTACATGGCATATGTAGCAAAACCATATTCCAGTAATGACATACATATATTTATAGGCACCCCCCCCATAAAGCCTTACAGGGTACACCGTCACAGGATGGCCAAATCTGCATGCAACAATCTTCAGATGTTCAAGAGCCAAGGTGTGGCTGTTGGGGTTTGGGGCTTGAGCTCTGTGACAGGATGGTGGGGTTAGGGGCCTCGGGGCTTCAGCCCTGCAGGAGGTACCTGATGGGGCTTGGGGCTTCAGCCCCGTGGGAGGCATCTTATAACATGTGGGGCTTCAGCACTGCAGGAAGGGGGGATCTCAGGATTTCAGCCCCACTCTTGCTGAAGCCCCGAGTCCCACAGGCGCACCCCACAGTACTGAAGCCCTAAGACTCCCACTCTCTCCTGGGCAGAGCCAGAGGTGACGGGGATGGTGTCACCTGCTCCCCCAGATTTTCGCCAGGTTTTGCTGGGCCTGCTCCATCACATGGTGCCACTGGGCCCCCTCCCTGCACAGCAGCTGCTGCATTTGGCAAGCTGTGAGCTGTGGCCATGGGGAGAGGCTGCAGCAAACAGCTGGGAGCTGCAGGGAGAACCACTGAGGGTATGAGGTGGGGGGCGTGACCCAAGATTTTTTGGAGTGGGGGCGCTGAACCTTTAAATTGTGCCCCTCCCCACTCTCAGCAGGCACCAGTTGTCTCTGGCAGAAGACCTGAGTCCCTCCCACAGTCTGTAGGTAGAGAATGCGGGGGGCCCTGTAGAGGGCTCTGCAAGCCACAGTTTAGCTGTAGAAATGCTGCATGTGGCTTGTGAGCCGTGGTTTGGCCACCCCTGCAATATAAAAATCTGGAGTGAGTCATCCATGAAAGACATTCATATGGCAAGAGCTTTGCTGTTACGGCTCATCAGTGTCCTCCTCAACACTGGCTGGAACTGAAAAGGGAAGAATGAGATTGTTTTAAAGCATCAATATTTTTTAATCTTTTTACAAGAAATAGTTTTCAAAGGGTTTGTAAAACCAATAGGGCATTAGCTTCCAGGGCAGTATGTGTGCACAGTACCCTTCTTTCTTCTTTGGTGTATTGCCCATTCTCTGCTCTTCCTCATGGCTGGGTGGTTTCTGAATGGAATTTCGAGATCCAGCATTTCAATAAGTTTTGTTACTTACCCAGGGACAAATGCAGACCTGAAGTAAGCTGGTGCAACTCCACTGAGCACTCAAATTCTATAGAGTTAGGGGGCTATATAAATACTTAGATACATCTATATCCCAGGGCTGCCCCATGCCCGGAATGTGCGCTGTGTGTGTTATTTCCTTATCTCTGTTTTGTTTAACAGCAAAAACGGAAACTGAGGCTTTACATCTCCAACACCTTTAACCCTGCAAAATCTGATGCTGATGACTCTGATGGCAGCATTGCATCCTGGGAGCTGCGAGTGGAAGGGAAGCTCCTGGATGATGTAAGACTTGGCTGGATTTCTCTCTTCACTAGGGTTGAGAAGAGGATGGAAATTCCTGTTGTGTTCTGTGGGATGCTGGACTCTCAGAGAATGCCAGTGTTAGAAAGGATATCTCCATAGAGCAATGGTCTTCAAAGTGGAGTGCATGCACCCCACGAGGTGTGCGGGACTCCCCACGGGGGTGCGTGGTGTTCCCGCGTCGCCGCAGAATTGGCCCCGGGGCACTGCCGAAATTGGAAGTATTCTATTTATGTCCCACAAAGTGCCGCCGAAAGCGGAAGCTTTCTATTCAGCGGCATTTTGGTGGACATACCTGGGGCCACGAGTGGGGGAGAGAAAACAGAAAGGGGCCGTGGGAGGAAAACTTTGCGGCACGCTGCCATAGAGGAGTGGAAGGGCCACTACTGCCATGGAAGCATTATGTCCAGTAGAAGCAGAAGTACAGACATAATTCTGTGGCATGTAGACAAAAAGGGAGGGGAGGGGACACAATACTGACAGAAGGAAAGAAAGGGCGAGATCCAAACATAGGAGGGGAGAAGAGGACTGCACTGGGGGAATTCATTCCATTTGTAGATGTAGGCTGGATTTGGGCTATACCTCGTGGAATAGGTCATGTCTGGGAAAGGCAGTCTTGCCAGTGGTGTGACATGGGCAGGACAGGCTGCATTGTGAGGAGTAGGCTAGAGGGGCAAGAAGAGGATGTAAGGTGGTTTGTGTTCATAGGAAGTGTGAGAGATCATACGTAGGGGATCAGGGCCAAGTTGGAAGAGGATTATTATTATTTTTTATTGCTGTAGTGTCTAAAGGTCCCAATCAAGGTTTTAATCCCCTTCTGCTAAGTGCAGAACACACATATAGGAAAGACAGTCTGTCGTATTCTGGGGTGCAATCCAGACCAGTGGGGGGTTGTGTCACTGTCTGCCCTGCAATCTTAGGTGCCTCTCAGTGTTTTGTTGTAGTTCCCAGCCTGTTTGGGGTGTTACAAACAGCCTAACAGCATGCAGGTCACACGCTGAGTGTCTGAGTATAGCTGCAGCCCTAGTCCAGCAGCTCTGATCCCAGTACTCTGCCAGACCACCCCAGTCACACTCTGGCTTCCACCAGCCTTGCTTACCATTTTCAGGGAGACCCTAACGCACTCACACACAGTCCTGAATTTTCTCCAAGCGTGTGTTCTGTGCTGTCCAGCCCTTTCCTTGACAGTTCAGATGTTAAAGGTCCATTGCCCCGTAAGAGGTCAATATTCAACAGTTTGCTACTTTAATTGGCGTTACAAAACAGTTCAGTTTAAACACAACACTGGATTGGTTTAAATTAAAAAATAAAACAAGTTTATTAATAAAAGAAGATGGGATTTTGAGTGAATTCAGGTATCAGGTATTAAAGTCAGGAATGGTTACAAGAGACATAAAGATAGAACTGTTTCTGGTAACTAAAGCTCAACAAGCTAGACTTGGTTCAAGGTAACATCCTTACCACACGTTCCCAGCAACATGGCTGACCAATTTCTCAGGTCAGGATCTCCCTCCAAAGTCAAAGGGCTGGTTCCTTTTTTCTTCGTAGGTAGAAGAGATGATTTGGGGTATTTTTGCCCCTCACTTTTATAGTCCATCATCCTTTAAATTGGATCTTTCTGAGTATGACCCCTCCAAGTAAAGTTTATTCAAACAGTAAAGAAGGTGACTTGGAGTCTGGTGGTGAAAGAGACACTGTGCTCTTTCTTCTCACCTGTGTTTGCTGAAATGCTGATTTGCCTTGTCTCCCTGCTATTTCCCCCTTGCTGTCCTGAGCATTCTGTTTATTATGTATGTATAAATTGAGTTAAACAGACAGGATAGACCTGTTTAACAACTTTTGCCTAGTCGGGGCAACGTGGGTTTGAAAATGTGCTATTAAAATCATGCAGGGGGATTTCATAACTTTACATATAATGTTGCTACATACATTTTACCATGATATTACCAGCAAGTTATTAGATTTGAAATGATACCTCACAAGAGATATTTTGTAGAAAGATTATTACAATAGTGTGTAGGTTGTGAATAAAGGGCTGCTTTCGGTCACACTGTCCCTGTCCCTAAAGAGCTTACAATCTAAGTCTGTGATGAGAGGCAACAGGTGGGAAACACAAGCAAATGTGTGGAGGAGAAGATCATAGTGAAACAATCACCATTGTGTAATAAGCAGCAGTTGCTGTACTGCAACTGTCAAACCATGGTATGTTTCTGGGAGAGACAGGGTGAGACTTTGACATGCTGACCACCAGTGAAATAGCAAGGCAACATTTAAATCTGACAAAATGAAATATTTTTTTGTACTGTGTGTGATTAACCTGTGGAGCTCACTGCCACAAGATATAACTGAGGCCTTGTGCTCTTTAAGATAAAAAAAAAAGAATATCCATCCTTACAATAGATAGGATAAACTGTCTTACTCCAGGGTACAATCCAAAGCTTTCTGATGGGGTTAGGGGTAATCTTCCCCTGTGTGCAGGTAATTCCACAATTGGCCACTATCAGGTTTCTTTCACCTTCCTCAGAAGTAGCTGGTACTGGCCATTCTCAGAGACAGAGACTGGACTAGATGGACCTTGGATCCAATCCAGTCTGGAAATTCATGTTCCAGAGGAGGAGGTCACACAAAGTTAGCAGTAAGCCCAGGCTGAGATGTGTTCTTTGACATTTCTCTGATTTTACAGATCAGCAAACAGAAGCGGAAGTTTTCCTCCTTCTTTAAAAGTTTGGTCATTGAGCTGGACAAAGATCTTTATGGACCTGACAATCATCTGGTGGAGGTAGGAGGCTCATGTAATCCTGACACACAACTGTGCTTCTGTTGCAACTCAACAACATTGTACGCTCTTAATTCCTCCTCTCATGTTTACTTTCATTCATTCTTTCTGCTGGGATGTTAGTGGCCTTACAAGTGGCTTCTCAGAAAAGTTCAAGCTAGGTACAGTGAGTAAGGGGTGATGGCATATGTTCTCTCTTAGAGATATGAAAGATTTGCCATACATACTATTTATGACTGTAGTGCTTAAATAATCTTCATTCAGGCAGTGTAAGCAACAAAGCCATGGCTTTGAGAAAGAAGACTTTGGTGTTGGAATTTTACTGGTGCTGAAGCTAATTCCCATTTATGAGGAGCCAGTCAGTGTGGATCTTTCATCTTTACTGTGAGTTCTAGATCAAGGAACTTTCATGATGTATTGACTAATGAAGATAAAAACATAAGAAGTTGTGAATAAGCATTGAGTTCAAAATGATAGTGTTGCAAGTGCCATGTTTTATTTTTAAATTCAGCACTGTGTGAAGTCCTTCCTTGTGTGTGTGTGTGTGTGTGTGTGTGTATATATATATATATATATATATATATATGTGAAAAATTTTCTGTAGCAATTTTTGTGGCTATGTGATGGTTCCAGTTTTAAATATTAGTTTGGTTTATGAATAGTTTGGGTGGCTCTGAGGATTAAATACATTTTCCAGTGGGAGTACATGTTGCATGTCTTACACCTTAAGGAGCAGATTCGGCAAGGTGATTTTTTACCTGATGTCATGGGGCAGTGTTGAACAGGATCAACGGCCGCTGCTGCCCCAGCTCTGGGCTCCCACCCTTTCCTCCCACCAGTGCCCTCCACCTGTCTGCACCCCCCTGCCGCCCCAGCCCTGGGCTCTGCCCCCCACCTGTATCCCCTGCTGCCCCAGCCCTGGGCTGCTCCCCAACAGGACACCCCCTGCCACCCCAGCCCTGGGTCGTTGGTAACTTGCTCCCAGGGTGGGTCATTCAGCAGGAATTTTGGATGTGTGCAGAACACAGACAGGGTTGGTTCCCATATGGTTACAGAACTGCAGTAAAGTGGAACAGTTTTTAGCTTGTGTGATTAGAGGATATCTGGATGCATATTGTAAGATTGTCCTACATAAATGAGGAAAAGTTGAGGTGCCTTTATTATTCTTTTGTTCCACTCTTTGTTTCTATGGGGAATTTGCCAATGCAATGTCATTGTCTTCCTATTAAACAAATAAAACTAAAAAAAAAAAAAAAAGGCAATGGCTGTTGAAAATAGCAATTCCAGTCCTAATAACCACTGGGAAGCATTTCTTGCTCAGTTTTATGCTACTTTCTCAACAGCAAGTTACAGTGCATCAATATATTTGATTTGGGAGAAATGAAGTAACAGCTGCCCAAATTGAGCTTGAGCCTCCTGAATTTTGAGGGTGTTCAAATCTGGAAGGCAGGTGCTAGATTCCCTTTCTGAATATCGGCTAAATCTGGAAAGGAAAAGTCCATTTCTGCTTCCATGGCTCAGACATGGAAATCCTCCAACGTGCCTAGTACTGCGCCTAACGCTGCCCAGGTCCTCTAGTACAACCTCCCTTCCCTTACTTATCATTTTAACTTCTCCTGGTGGGGTCCACATACCTCCCTTGTGAGGCTTCAGACAGAGAGGTGCACTGTCCATTTAGTCCCCTCAGTTCCTTCTTTGGGGGCTGCCAGGCGAGGTCACACCAGTATCCCTCATCTAGTCTGGGGAAGTCTTCTGAAGGGGATATCTGGGCCAAAGCCTTCTACTTCTTGGGCATACTTGTTCCCCATTCACAGGGCCGTCCCCAGTGAGAGCAGCCAGCTCTCCATCCACAGCAAACTGCAGCATGGGGTCTCAGCGTCCTCACTCCCCCCTCTTCCCTTTCCTGTGGATAGCTGCCAAGGGAATGCTGGGAAATGTAGTTCCTATCCTGCTCCAGGGCTGGCTCTATAGCAGGCCTGCACAACTAGGAAAGCAGCGAGGGCCATATTACTGCAAAAATACCAGCTGCGGGTCGAAAAGCCCCGTCCTCGCCCTGCCCCCATCCGCTTCCCCCTACCCCACCACTTGGCTTGCCCTACCCCTACTCACCCCCCGCGGGCTGCACAGTGAGCCTGTGCAGGCCGCATGTGGCCCCCAGGCCGCATGTTGTGCAGGCCTGCTCTATAGGCAGGGAGCTAGCCAAGGAACAATAGCTCCCAGGGCCCCCTGTGGGCTCTCAGCTCCCGGTCTGGATCCCTGTGTAGTGTGGCTCTGCCTCTGCAGCGTTGCGAGAGGGGAGGAAGTGAGTGTTATGGGGCACTATGGCCAGCCTCCAAGCGAAAAAAAAAGAAAAAGAAAAAAAAGGATGCCCCGAGTGCCAACCTTGCAAATGTGCCACCCCAGACACCTGCTTGCTTTGCTGGTGCCTAAAGCCAGCCCTGCTTCCTCTCCTGCCCTCCTCTCTCCCCCCCCCCCCCGCAAGGTCAGCTTAGTCCAAGGCTTTGCCCTGTGGGGGAAGTCCAAACAAAATAAGTAAGAAGTTACCAAAGTCCAGGGTCCACAGGCAGAGGAGAGGGGGATACATCCCTTTCTGATTCAGAGAGGTAGCCGTGTTAGTCTGGAATTGCAGAAGTGACAAAAAGTCCTGTGGCACCTTAAAGACCAACTAAAGTATTGAAGCATAAGCTTTGATGGGTGCTAGCCCACGAAAGCTTATGCTTCAATACTTTAGTTAGTCTTTAAGGTGCCACAGGATTTGTCATCCCTTTCTGATTGTCCGTGGGGTGGATCCCCTCTTCCCTCAGGGAGCTGTGTCAGAGCCTTTAGGCTTTCCTCTGCCCTGCTGTACACTGCTGGAGCTGTGGGCTCCAAGTCTGCTCTCTTCCAGCTCTGCCCCTCAAATAAACTGTTTCCCTCTCTTTTAATGCCTCCTGCAGATGGAGCATTTGCTACAGGTGTGGCAGAGCAGGATTGTCTGAGATCAGAATAATTCCTTAACCCCTTAACACCTTGTTGCACATTGTGAGGGTTGTACACCCCATCACAGGCTGTATAAAAAAAATCCAGTTTTCAGAATATATTGTGTTATCCAACAAATAACATCCACTGATATAAACAGAGATTGTACTTTAAGGCATATGCGCAAGGGGAGAGTTGGAATTTTCTAGCTTTAGAGGTAGGGTTGCCAAATTTCTAATAGTACAAAACTGAACACTCTTGCCCCACCCCTGCCCTGCCCCTTCTCTGTGGACCTGCCCCCCCACCCATTCCTCCTTCCTCTGTCGTTTGCTCTCCCCCACCCTCACTCCCTCGCTTATTTTCACCAGGCTGGGGCAGGAGGTGTGGGCTCTGAAGTGCGGCCAGAAATGAAGGGCTTGGTGTGCGTGCGGGGCTCAGGACTGGGGTAGGGGGGTTAGAGTGCAGGGGTGGTGAGGGTTCTGGCTGGGGATGCAGGCTCTGGGGTGGGGCCAGGAATGAGGAATTTGAGGTGCAGGAGGGGGCTGTGGGTTGGGGGTTTCAGCAGAAGGGTTTGGAGTGTGGGAGAAGGCTCTGGGCTGGGGCAGTGGGTTGGGGAATTTGCCTTAGCCCCACTGCATTGTTGACCAGACTTTTCATGGCCTGGTCAGAGGTGCTGACCGGAGCTGCCAAGTTCCCTTTTCAACCAGGCATTCCAGTCAGAAACTGGACACCTGTTACTGTTCGGAGCGTGCCATTTCGGAATCTTACTGTGGAGCTAATGATAATTTTTGCATGAAATACTGTATATACACACCCACAACCACACAATCTCCCAGGTCAAACAGAGGCAAACTGAGACTGACCCTCTTCCTATTCTGTTTCTCCTCTGGCAGTGGCATAGAACTCCCACTACCCAGGAGACCGATGGCTTCCAGGTGAAGAGGCCTGGTGATGTGAGTGTGCGGTGCACACTTCTCCTCATGTTGGATTACCAGGTCAGTGCATTGCACTTGGCAAGGTTGTTGCTGACAAAGAACACAAACATCAGGATACAGTACGTTACAAGGGAGTCACCCTGTCACTTACACCAAGAAATCATTTCCAGCTGTCTTTTCTGTGATTCTGAGTGATGGAATTTTTATAAAGGACAGCTTTTTCTGCATTCCTTTTTCAATTGGTGGAGGAGGTAAATGTCATAAATGTACAGTATCATGGGCTATATTCCTAGATTCATAGATTACAAGGCCGGAAGGAACCACTGGGATCATCTATTCTGATCTCCTCTATAAGACAGGTCATACAACTTCTTTGAATTAATTCCTGTTTGATCTGTAGCCATCTTTTATTTTAAAAAAATATTTAGTCTTGATTTAAAAATTGCCAGTGATGCTGAATCCACAGAATCATTGGTAAATTGTTCCATTGGTTAATTACCCTCACTGTTAAAAATGGATGCCTTATTTCCAGTCCGAATTTGTCTAGCTTCAACTTCCAGCCATTGGATCGCATGATTATTTTATTTGCTGGACTGAAGAGCCTATTATAAAATATTTGTTCCGTATGTAGGCACTTATAGACTATGATCAAGTCACCCCTTAACCTTCTCTTTATTAAGCTAAACAGATGGAGCTCCTTGAGTTTGTCACTATAAAGTGTGTTTTCTAATCCTTTAATCATTGTGGTGGCTCTCCTTTGAACCCTTACCAATTTATCAACATCCTCATTGAATTGTGGACACCAGAATTGTGTCAGTTGAATTGTGGATGCCAGAAGCTATTCCAGCAGCCGTTGCACCAATGCCAAATACAGAGGTAAAATAATCTCTCTACTCATACTCGAAATCAGGGTTCCCTCTAATTTTTCCCACTCATATGCGGAATAAATTTTGTTATGTGCACCAATATGGAGGTGATGTGACACCTCCATATTGACCTGAAGGCTCCAGTTGGAGGTGCGGGCTCTAGGGTGGGGTTGGGGATGAGGGGCTCAGGGCTGGAGCAGCGTGTTGGCTGCAGGTAGTGAGGGCTCTGGCTGGGGGTACAGGCTCTGGGGTGGGGCTGGGGATGAGAAGTTTGGGGTACAGGAGGGTTCTTTGGGGTTACGGTGGGGAGAGAGGACTCCCCCCAAATTTCTCTCCCCGCAGCAATTCTGGGGCTGGGGCTGCAGGATAGGCGCCCCTTCCCTGGCCCCAGCACATCCAGGCCAGAGCTGGGTTTGAGCTGTGGGAGGGGTCCCCTAGCCATGCCTGGTTCCGGGGAGGGGCGCCCTGGCCATGCCTGGGGCCAGGTTGGGCTGCTTCAGCCGCACCTGGATCCACACCTGCCTGAGTCAGGTCTAGATCCCAGCTGGGCTGGGCCAGGCCAGGATGCTCCAGCTGCACCTATGCCTGGGTCCGCGACGCCCTGGCCACAGGTGGGTCTGAGGCAGGCTGCACCACCCTGGCCACAGCAGGTCCAGGCCGCAGCAGAGTTGGGGCCAGCGGATGGGCGCTGCAACAGGTCCAGGCCACCCCAGCTGCAGTAGGTTGGGGGCTGGACTAGGTTGGGGAGGAGGAGGAGGGGTCCCCCTCCCCTGGGCAGTCCCTGTCTGTGGCAGGTCCCTGAGCGGGTTCCCTGAGCGTCTGTGTGGCGCTAAATAAGCTGCTGTGTGATTCAGGTTACAGAGAACTTAGCTTGAAATACCCCTGTTTATGCATCTAAGGATCGGGTTACCCCTTTTGGCCGCAGTGCTGCATTGGTAGCTCATGTTCAGCTGATTATCCACTATGACTCCCAAATCTTTTTCAGAGTTACTGCTTCTCAGCAGAGAGTCCCCCATCTTGTAAATATTGCTACATTCTTTGCTTCAGATGTATACATTTACATTTGGCTCTTGGACCTGTTCAAGCTGCATCATCAAGAGTAGGAATATGCAGAGGCCATTTGAAGAGGTTCTTGTTTTTTGCTCTGTGGATGTTCTTATGTGTGTTTGGGAGCAGCTTATTATAGTTTAGTTTAAATTTGTTGCCTAATTGCCTTATTACCAAATGAGAGAGAGTCCACATAGCCTTTTGTAACAGTTTAACCAAGTCAATGTAAAAAATAAAAATACTGACAGGATCTGTTTTCCATAAACCTATGTTGATTGGCATTATTTATAGCGTCCTCCTTTAATTCTTTATTAATCAAGTTATTCATTAGCTATGTAAATGGTGATACTAATTCAGGTTAGACCAGGGGTGGGCAAACTTTTTGTCATGAGGGCCATATCTGGGTGGGGAAATTGTATGCAGGGCCAGAGCAAGGGGTTGGGGTGCAGAAGGGAGTGTGGGGAATGGGAGGGGGGTGCAGTGCGGGGTGAGGGATTGGGCCAGAGGAAGGATGCAGGGTGTATGATGGGGCTCAGGAAAGGGATTGGGTTGCAGAGAGGGGTGCAGAGTGCGGGACGGGGAGGGGCTCAGGGCAGGGAGTTGGGGTGCAAGGGGGTAGAGGTGTGGAACGGAGTCAGAGTGCAGGGTGTGGCAGGGGGCTCAGAGCAGGGGACTGGGGTGCAGGAAGGGTGCGGAGTGTGGCAGGGCGCTCAGGGCAACGGGTTGGGCTGCAGGAGGGGTGTGGGCTCCAGCCTGGTACACACCAGGGCCAGGGCAGGCCCCTGCCTGCCTGCCCCGGCCTGGCCCTGGCTGCTTTGGAAAGGTCCGGAACCACATCCCTGCAACACCTGGGGGACCGGGGGAGCCACAGAGCTCCACACACTGCCCTCGCCGGTCCTCTTGGTACCTCCCCTGAAGCTCCTATTGGCCATGGTTCCCCGTTCCCGGCTAATGGGAGCTGCGAGGGGTGGTGTCTGGAGGTGAATGCAATGCATGGAGCTCTCTGCCCCGCCTCTCAGTCCCCCGCCCTTGGGGCCTCGGGGACATGGTGCCGGTAGCTTTGGGGAGCGGCGCGAGGCTCGTGGCACCACGGGGGGCAATCCCACAGACTGGATCCGAAGCTCTGAGGGGCTGGATCCAGCCCACAGGCTGTAGTTTGCTCACCCTTGAGTTAGTCCCTCAAGGGGAAAAAGTGCGTTATGGGTGTAACTTTCATATTGGTGCAATTTTTTGCCTTAAATCCATCTAGTCACCGAAAGAGTAGCAGGTGTGAGACAAGCTGAAAATGAGGCCTGGTAAAAGTATATAGGTTTGTACTCTCAGGTGGGGAGCTTGGTCAATGGAAGAATTCCCCATGTGACACAGAGACCCCTTGGCAAAGGGTCCCCTGTTGTTTTGCAAATAGCTCACTACAGTCCTGAAAAAACTCATTATACCAAACACGTCTTATAGGCTATTTATTCATAAAAATATCATGTAAGATATCTATAGAAAGCTCATAACCTGTCAAAACATAATCATTGCAGATGATACCAAGTTGGGAGGGATTGCAAGTAGTTTTGAGAAAAAATTGTAATTCAAAATGATCTGGACAAATTGGAGAAATGGTCTGAAGTAAATAGGATGAAATTCAATAAGGACAAATGCAAAGCACCCCACTTAGGAAGGAACAATCAGTTGCACACGTACAAAATGGGTAATGACTGCCTAAAAAGAAGTACTGCAGAAAGGGATCTAGTGGTCATAGTGAATCACAAGCTAAATACAGCTGGATCCTGGAATACCGCGCCGCGCTTTAGTGCGAATCTGTTTATAGCGCGGGGCGCGGCTGGCTCCTGATGGCGGCGGCGGCCGCTGCTGCTTTGATGCAGCGGAAACCCGCAATACCTCAACCCCGCCATTATCACGATCAATTTTTTTTGGATCCCGATCGTCGTGGTATTGCGGGGTCCCACTGTATTAGTCAACAGTTTAACACTGTTGCAAAAAAAGCGAACATTCTGGGATGTATTATCAGAAGTGTTGTAAACAAGAGATGAGGAGGTATTTTTCCACTCTACGACATGCTGATTAAACCTCAGTTCAGGTATTGTGTCCAGTTCTGGGCGTCACTTTTCAGGAAGGATGAGGTAAAATGGAGAAAGTCCAGAGAAGAGCAGTATGAATGATTAAAGATCTAAAAAACATGACCTGTGAGGGAAGATTGAAAAAACTGGGTTTGTTTAGTCTGGAAAAGAGAAGACTGAGGGGGGTCCATAACAGTTTTCAATTACGTAAAAGGTTGTTACAAGGAGGAGGGAGAAAAATTGTTTTTCTTAACCTCTGAGGATAGGACAAGAAGCAATGGGCTTAAATTGCAACAAGGGCAGTTTAGTTTGGACATTAGGAAAAACTTCCTAACTATCATGGGCATTAAGCACTGGAATAAATTACCCAAGGAGGTTGTAGAATCTCAATCATTGGAGATTTTTAAGAGCAGGTTAGACAAACACCTGTCAGGAATGGTTTAGATAATACTTATTCTTGCCATGAGTGCAAGGGACTGGACTAGATGACTTCTCGGGATCCCTTTCAGTCCTATGATTGCAAGATTTGTGTATGGATAATATTTAAGGAATAATATATTTATATTGAAAGTATGCTTTATGGACTTGGAGTAGAAATCAGTCACCAGGAGATAATGTGTCTTTTTCATTACCCATTCAAGCAAGAAGGAGATGTCAACCCCTTCCTAGTCAGCCAGTGAGGTAATGCAAGGTTCTGGGTCTACTCTTGCCATGTCCCAGAACAATTAATGGAAAACCATCAGAGACAACAATAAACAATTGAAACCACTTAGAGGTAGAAAAGGAACTCTGCAACATTCCCTGCCTGTGAATAGAAACAAAAGACTGTTTTCAGTGTAAGAATGTGTTGAGAAAGGCACTCTGGATTCATTCACTGAAGAAAACCCCAGGTGGAGGAGGGAGGTGTTTTCATGAACATTGGGATCCTAGTTCTTGAGAAACCAGCAGTCTTTACAAGAGACTGAACTTTGGGGGCAAATCTACTTTATTAGCTAGGAAAGATAACTATTGAGAAGTGTAGACCCAGGTTCAAAGTTTTATAGTTTTGTTGTGTACTGTAACCACTTGTTGTTCTTCGAGTGCTTGTTCGTATCAATTTCAGTCAGGTGTGTGTGTGCACATGTGCATAGTAACCAGAAGATTTTTCTCCTAGTAACAACTGTAGGGTTGGCCCGGGCACCCCCTGGAGTGCTGCCTTTATGATGTCCAATATAGAGCCCTGCTGACCCCACACCTCCTCAGTTTCTTCTTACTGACAGAGATGATAGCTGGAACTCCCCTTGCTCTTCTCTTGCTTTGGCAAGTGGATTAGCAGTGCTTTATATGCTATACATAGTTAGTTCCCAGTAGTTAGTATAGTTTAATAGTTCTGTATAAGTTTCAGTTATGGGGGGTTCCCATTTGTTACCGGGGCAGGCTGCGATCCCTGAGCTTTAGAACTTGCCAGATTTGTGCAAAGCACATGCCAAAAAGTGATCTCCATACCTCCTGCTTATGGTACCTGCATGAGGGTTACCAGAAAGACTGCTGCAAGATCTGTCGGGAATTCTGACCAAGAACTATTAAAGAGAGGGAGCAGCATCTCAAAATTCTCCTTATGGAGGTAGCTCTCCGACCTCAGTCAGACCCGGGCACCAGGGATCCTGCTCCCAGCGTGTCGTCTTTGGCGCAAAGCGCTTTGGTGCTGTCTTTGAAGGCTTCAGTGCTGAAGAAAGATGCTGGCATGGAGGCTGGATGCAGTCATGGAGCCTCTCGGGGACAGTCCAGCCTTTGGTACTGGTCCCAATCACCTGCAAAGAAGAAAAAGAGGTCAGAGAGAGGCTGATCTCCCTCGGCAAGATCCAGGGACAGCCACCAGTGGTACCTCTGTCAGGCCATGGCTTGGCAACTCCAAGTGGGGCCATGTTGACTCCTGCCCAAGCAAGGTGTCAAGTGTGGGCCCATCTCGCTCACCACACCGCTCCTGTCCATCCAGAGGCTTTTGAGGTGGCACAGGACCTGCTGAGACTCATGACACCATTCTCTCCACTGAGACAGAAGAGCGTCCCAGCAACACAGGTTCCATCCCGGACCCCATGAAGTCTAAGGGAAAGCCAGTGATGATGGCACACCAATCCCCATCACTTCGGTACCCTTCTACTCCAACACCGCCAACCAGAGAGCACAGTTGGTCCCCTGCTTCTCCACACTTACCTCGAGAGGAGCAGCACCACCCTGATCCTTCTATTCGGGGTCAGAGTTGGACTCATACCATTCGGACTATAGCAGAAGATCCTCCTCAAGGCATCATAAGTGGTCCCGCCAGATGCAGAGGGCCTCTCAATGGCAAAATCCACAACAATGGCCCTTTTGGACTCCGTGGGCTTTCCATCAAGCCCAAGATCGGAGTCAGAGGTCCCGCTCGGGTGTAGCATCAGTAGTGTGTGCGACGTTTGTTCTGCCATGTTTGGTAGTGGAGCCAGTGTCTCAGTCGCTAACATCGGCACTTGTGGTGTTGTTTTCAGCACTGGCACTGACTGCGGCACCAACATTGACTGCTTTAGCACTGGAGGCATCAGCAGCCCCGATTGCAGATATGATGCACGACACACTCTTGGCACCAGCACTGACACTGTCTCTGTCATTGGCACTAGCTGTGCCAGGCCTATGAGAACCCCAGTGCCGATGCTGCATCAGGCGCCGACACGAGTGGGGGGCCCCAACGTCAGCACTGACATCCATGCCATTCACAGCACCAGGACCAGGCCAACCTACCACAATTCCATGGGGTCAAGAAACCCCTTGCTTGGGGGAACGGTAGGGAGCAACCACCTCCCCTGCTGGTCTCCTCCTCCTGAGGGCCTAGCTGACACTTCAGTAGCCCCAGCTCTGGAAGACTCCAGAGTGTTGCAGCAGCTGCTGTGCCGTGTTGCCCAGGGTCTGGGCATTAAGGAAGAGGAAGTTGTGGATGATGCGGACCCTATGATGGACATTTTGGACCCTCTGGACCTACTTGTATCATCTTACCACTGATAAAGACAATCATGGACATGACCAAGACCCTTTGGCAGACCCTGGCCTACAGCCAAGAGCACCAGTAGTTTGTGCCCTCTAAGGGCTATGAGCACCTCTATTCCCACCCTCAGCTTGATTCCCTGGTGGTGGATGCCGCTAACCAGTGGGAGAGGCAAGGATTTCAAGGCCCTTCGCCCAAGAATAGGGACGCCAAAAAATTAGACCTTTTCAGATGAAAGGTTAACTCCATGGGGTACTGCAACTCCAAATATCCAACCAATAGGCCATCGTCAGCAGGCACTCCTACAATGCCTGCTTGGCGATGGGTAAATTTTCAGAGTTGCTCCTCCTGGACTCCCATGCCAAATTTTCGGCTTTGGTTGGGGAAGGGAGACTGATTTCCAGAGCGTCCCTTCAGGCGGCATTTGATGGGGCATCAGAGTTATGGTGTATGGAGTGGGCATGAGAAGGGGCTCATGGCTGCAGGTTTCTGGCCTCCCCTATGAGGAATAGCCAACCATTCAAGACCTTCCCTTTTAGGGTGAGGCTCTTCTTAGAAAAGATGGACAAAAGGCTGAACAGCCTTAGAGATTCCAGAGTCACCCTCAGGTCTCTGGGACTCTATACTGCTTCAGCGCAGCAGAGACACTTCTGTCCGCAGCCCCAGCAGCTGTTTGGTCAGCAGAACTGCCAAGACAGATTCAGAAGGAAGAATTGGAACAACAGGAGAAGGCAGCGCCAAACGTTTGGCCAGGGCTCCGAACAACCCAAGCCATCTTCAGGGCCCAAGACGCCCTTTTGAACGTATGGTTGAGGATGGGGTACCATACCTGACAATGGATTCACCCGCCTTACCTTCTCAAGGGGGAGGTTTAAGTTGGATAGTAGGAAAAACTTTTTCACGAGGAGGGTGGTGAAGCACTGGAATAGGTTACCTAGGGAGATGGTGGAATCTCCTTCCTTAGAGGTTTTTAAGGTCAGGCTTGACAAAGCCCTGGTTGGGATGATTTAGTTGGGGTTGGTCCTGCTTTGAGCAGGGGATTGCACTAGATACCTCCTGAGGTCCCTTCCAACCCTGATATTCTATGATCCTATGATCCCGACTATCCCTTTTCAATTGTGCATGGTCCTGTATCAGCTCGGACCAATGGGTGCTCCACATGGCAGAGAGGAGATACTCCATCCAATTCTGTGCCTTCCTGTCCTTCCACTCCACCCTCCCTGTTCCTCTTCAGGGACCCTTCTCACAGGCAGCTCTTTATCCAAGAGGTGCAGTCGCTCCTGTCAGTAGGGGCAGTGGAAGAGGTTCCTCAGGAGTACAGGGGTGAGGGGCTGTCTTCATGGTATTTCCTAATACCAGAAACCAGAGGTGGCTCAGGCTCATCCTGGACCTGCAAGAACTCAACAGGTTTGTGAAGAAACTCAGGTTCTGCATGGTCTCCCTGGCCTCCATCATCCCCTCATTGGATCCAGCAGACTGGTATGACACACTCAACTTAAGGGACGCATACTTTCATATGTCAATCACCCAGCCCCACAGGCAGTACCTCTGGTTCATGGTAAACAACATCCACTACCAATTTACAGTCCTCCGTTTGGTCTGTCAGCAGCACCTCATGTTTTTGCTGAGTGCATGGCAGTTATGGTCGCATTCCTGCGCAGGCAGCAAGTACAGATGTTTCTGTACCTCGACGACTGGCTGATCAAGGGCCGCTCCAAGACCTGAGTGGAAGCTCAGGTCAGATTCATCAGAGCTATCTTCAACAATCTGGATCTCTTTCTAAACAAAGCGAAACTAACTCTGTCCCTGGCCAGAGGATAGAATTTATAGGGGCAGTATTGGACTCGACCCAGACCAGGGCATACCTGCTGCAAGTGAGGTTTCAGTCCCTGACCAATATCATTCGAGGCCTCAGACAGCTTCCCACCACCACAGCAAGAAGCTGCCTGAAGCTTCTCGGATACATGGCTGCCTATACCGACATGGTGCATCATGCCAGACTCAGACTCCGACCTCTTCAGTCGTGGCTTGTGTCAGTGTCCCACCTGGCCAGGGACAGCTTGGACAGGATAATGACCCTGCCTCGTTTGGTCCTCAGCTCCCTCCTGTGGTGGCTCAACCCTCAGGAGGTGTGCTCAGTTATCCCCTTCACCCTCAAGGCCCTAACCTCAGAACCCCTTTATACTGCTTTCTATAAGGATAATGTGCAGCTCAGACCTCCTCCTGCTTTCCTCCCGAAAGTGGTATCGCAGTTTCACATTAGCCAGGAAATCTTTCTCCTGGTGTTCTACCCTAAGTTGCATTCTAGCAGTAGGGAGCCGAGACTCCACTCACTAAATGTCCACAGAGCACTAGCTCTCTATATCGAGAGAACAAAGCTGCTCAGAAAATCGGCCCCATTGTTTGTGATGGTGGTAGACAGAAGGGAAAGGTTTACCCATGTCATCACAACACATTTTGTCATGGATCACATCCTGCATCTGCAAGTGCTACCACCTGGCGGGGGGATTCTTGCTATTTGGTTTACAGGAGCTATGATTTAAGGTAAAATTGGCAAACGGGCATGCTGTACCGTTGGGTGCAGAGGCTCTGGAAATTATGTAAGTAGCTTGTGTCAGGGGCTGGATATGAGAGGGAACAATTCAAAGCATATTTGCATATTGAGATTTCTCTCTGCCTGATTCACAGGAGGGATTTGAATCCACAACTCCTACCTCTCAGATGAGTGTATTAATCCCTAGATCATAGAGTCATTCATTTTCTTGCTTGATTGCTTTCCTTCTTTCTTTCCAATTAATTTTTAAATATTTATGCAAAGTGGTACAGCATCAGCTGGAACAGTTGAGAGCAGCATATCCTAGAGCCTGGTAGCTGGCTTACTCACCTGGAAGGGAGGAGAGCTGAGTTCAAGTCTCTGCCCTAAAGGATATTTAGTATTTATACAAAGTAGATAAGCAGCAGCAGGCATGAGTGAGAACAGAATAGCTTCTAGTCTGGTTGTTGGGATGTTCAAGGAGAGTTGAATTCAAATTCCTGTTGAAGAGTGAGGATTCAAATGTGAGTCTGCTAGATCCTATGCAAATGCTCTAACACTGGACTAAAGTTTATAAGGGGTGGACAGACACACACTTCCTATTTGCTGTCAGATTCTGAAAATGAGATGAATATTGTAATTTTTTTGGTTTGCTAACTGAATCAAAAAAATCAGTTGTTTGCCCTGGTCTATTTATAACTCATTTTAGCTAGGAGACTGGATATCTTAGATGACTGCTAATGGGACTTTCTAGATTGCAGATCCCAGGTTCAAATTTGGGCTGGATCAATAGTTTTTACCCTCTGATGGCTCTTTAGTGGTCTGCTTATATGAATTAATATTGGTGGTTCTCAGTCCAGTTTCTTGTCCTCACATTACAAAAGCCATGATCAAAATTGGTACTGTTTGGTCCCCTTTTTGGTAGGCTCAACACATTGGCCAAGAGTTCCACTGGGACTGAACTTTCCCTTTACTCTTAAATATTGTTCTTCCAGGGCAGGGTTGAAGCACACTTTCTGGGCAGCTTGCACATTTGCTACCATAATTACTTGAGTCTGGCACCTTTGATAAGGAACAAATTCACTGAAAAATTAAAAACAAAACTCACCTCAACCCTATGTATTTTTCTGTCTGTCTGTTTCTTTCTCTATCTCTCTCTCTGCTGCAGCCTCCACAGTTTAAACTGGACCCACGACTGGCCCGTTTGTTGGGAATACACACACAGACCCGATCAGCAATTATCCAGGCCCTCTGGCAGTACATCAAAACAAACAAACTGCAAGACTCCCATGATAAGGAATATATCAACTGTGACAAATACTTCCAGCAGGTAACTCCCTATTGATAGCAAGATCTCTTCAGAGTTTGGGACTAGCAGCTGGCTGTTTCTCGAATGGGCAGGAGGCACTGAATAAAAGTTTTTTATAATTCTCTGAATTTCTTCAAATTCCACATGGCTGTCAGCCGGCACTACCACCAATGAGACAAACACTCTTCAGATACTTTATTTTGCAGTGTAGACCAGAGGTCTCCAAACTTTGAGATGAGGGCCATATTGGATTTTTGAAGGGGCTTTGTGGGCCAAAGCAACTGTGAAAAAAATTAAAATATGCAGCTATATGCAAATCAAACACTGTGTCAATGTTGCATTAAATTCTAAATCAGATATAAAAGTAGCTGTATAATCAATGTAGGTCCTGTGAAATCACACAAAATATTTGTCAATACATTAAAAATCATTTCACATTGTTTTTTAATTTTTCCATTTATTGCAGATGTAATAAAGCATCTGGGTTGTATTTTTACTGCTGCTTGGCTGCAGCAGTGACTCTCCTCTAAGTTGGCTCCCCTTTTTGGGGGACACTGGCTCCCGGGGACACTCACCCCTCCGCACAGCTCAGCTCAGCTGCTCCCACGTGTGAGCTGCTGCCAGCGGCCCCTCCCGCTGCCTGCTCAGCTGCAGCAGCCTTTGCCTGCTCGCTTCTCCTCTGTTGGTTGTGGGGGCCGGACAAATTGAAACTGCGAGCCGGATCTGGCCCTTGGGTCGTAGTTTGGAGACCCCTGGTGTAGACAAAGCCCCCAGAGTCACATACCCACATAGTTCTTCCTTCTGCTTTGCAGTGCTAGAAGAAATTTGTTTTGCTTTTCTGTATTCTGTATTAATTGCTTTGCACAGCTCTGACTTATGAATCAATGTTTTTCTAATTACCATTTTATACCAGTCTTACAATATAACCTACTAATTCGGAATGATTGATTATAGGGACAAAGTGAGTTAGGTAAAAATTTTTATTGGTCCAACTTCTGTTGGTGAAAGAGACAAGTGTTCGATCTACACAGCTCTTCTTCAAGTTGGTTATGCACAGACTCTCCTAGTCTGGCAGGAGAGGAAGGACATGCCATTTCTCTCTTGAAGGGAAATTTTTTCCTAGATTTGCAGTGACTTGTAAGATTTCACTTGTGATCTCTATGTAATAATTTGAACAGTTATCTCCTCAAGACCCATTTCTGTTTTGACACCCATATGAAATTAACCAACCAAGCCATCCATTTAAAAAGAATTCTCACCCTCTTCTCTCCATCATACCATGCAGTATGCTCATTGAGTAATGTTGTCTTATGGGTGTTCACTCCAATTCCCCCTACCCTCCTTGTTTCTATCTAGTCCCATCATGTCTATCTTAGTTTGTAAGCACCTCAGGGGAGGATCATTTCATCTTTCAGTTATGGGAGAAATAAATGACGAATATTTTAATAGGCACATGGTAATTAAAGGTTTATTCTTAGCTTCCTTTCTAACTCTCCATTTTGAGTTGCTCATCATTCTTTCCAGATGAAGTGATTCAGCCCCAAGATGACTTTGTTTTTTGAAAGTTTGAACAAAATTGTTTCCGCTATTATTTAAAATTATTTGAACATGAAAGGCACATTTGTCTTTGTCCCACTATATTCCAATCAGAAATTTAAGAAAACTTAAATATTTAGACACTTTGAACTTACCCTTTTTCAGAGACGTTGGGTAACATTTCCAATAGCGCTTAAGTCCCATTTTAAAAGTGACTTAAGTACTTGAAGCCTGAATCCCACTGAAACTCAGTGGGATTTCCTCCTAAGTACCTAGGTTACTTTTGAAAATTTTACCTCTTACTTTGATCTAAGGCTAAAGATCAATTTCTTAACTTGGTTCTGTATTTTTAAAGATCCGAGGACATAATTTTCACTTATAAGCCTCTTTACACCACTCTTAAAGTATAAAGGGACTTCCAAGTGAGTAGTTACTTTTACTTGTAAGTTTACATTTGTGCCCCTTTGAAGACCTCTTTATATTGCCAGAGCAGTTTTCAGTGGCCTTGGTGTAAATGAGACGCAGGCCCATGAACCTGCATATTTGGGAGCTGGTTGCCTGCAAAGAAAGCCAGATAAAACACATTACAAAGGCATTGTTTAAGAGAGCAGCAGTAGCATGTTCAGTGTAGAGACATTGTTAAGGAAAAAACCCTAAGTGCCCTTAATCTATCCAGGTTCTTGTATTGGCACCCATTATCATAATATGTGAGTGAGAGTAAGAACAACAACATTGATCTGTCTCCCTCCCTCCTTTTCTGGCTAGCAACAAGGGGATTTAGAGTTCGTTTTGAACTATGGTAACGCAGTAATGTTGGTTTGAGGGAGGTGTTATTGCAGAAAAGCAGCATGAATGAAGAGGTGGGATTTGTGGCCGTTCTTATTTCATATGGCAGTGAGTTCCATCGTTTTGGTCTGCTTTCTGGTCTGGTTCTGTCTCTTACAGTCGTGAGTCTTCACTTCCATTGTCTTGTTGAAAGGTAGCAGTGGTGTGAATTGGGGTCCTGGAGAAAAAAGGGTGTCTCAGGGAGCCAGGGCCAGTCCCATGTACAGCTTTGAATATCCAGGTAGACACCTGGAATTGGACTCTGTTCAATGAGGAGTCAGTGCAGAGGAAAGTGCTGTTGGGGGTGCTCCGTGCTGCTGAGGGTGTCACTGAGCCGCTGGGTTGCTGCTGCGCTCTGATTAGTTGAAGTTTCCTAAAACCATAGGGCTTCATTCCTAGACACAAAGGGTTACAGTAGTTAAGCCTAGAAGTTACAAAAGCGTGGATCACAATCTGATGGGATGGGATAAATCATCTGGCCCGCTGCAGATGGAAGCTGATGTTTTTTGCCACTGTGGCTATTTGGGTACCTACTCTGCATGGCACCTAGGAGAGGATCCCAAGGCTACAGACCAGATTAACAGTCCAGGGGAAGATAGTTTTAGTGGGTGGGGTTGTTATAAAGGAAGAGAGTTCTTCAAAGCCCTTAATGTAAAAGTTCAGTTTGCTGAATAGCCACTGATTATTACAACTTCTAGAAGAGTTCAGTGTATGGTGAGAAATGGTCCCTGCTGCAAAGGGCATACAAGGTCATTAAGAACAAGTGATTGTGACAAGCGATAGGAGAGAGGATGTGATGGAATCCAGTGATGGAAGTAGGTGGTTTGCAAGGTGGAATATTCTAAAACATATTCATTACTTTTTAGAGCTCCTCTATTTTTCTGTTCTTAAGTGACCTCTCTCTTTTTTTTAAAGTTCTTAAACCTCTTGCTGTTTCTGGTTATTATAAAATATAACAATGGATGGAAATATTAATATGCCCCCCTCCATGGGCATGTTGGGCAGCAGCTGAATATAGGGGCCCTGATGGTTCCACTTTGTGAGGTGGAAGAAGGCAGAATTCAGAGAGCAGTGAATTATGGCAGATTAAATTCAATGCAGAATGATAAATGCAAAGTAATACATACTGGAAAAAATAATCCCAGCTATACACACAAAATGGTGGAGTCTAAATTAGCTTTAAGAATAGCAGCCGTGTTAGTCTGTATCCATAAAGAAAACGAGGAATACTTGTAGCGCCTTAGAGACTGTTACCACTCAAGAAATTGATCTTGACAGCATCATGGACAGTTCTCTAAAACAAAGTGAAGCAGGAGTCAAAAAAGCTAACCAAATGTTAGAAACCATTAGGAAACAGATAATAAAACAGAAAATATAATGCCACTATATAAATTCATGGTACACGCATAAGTTGACTGCTGTGTGGAGTTCTGGATACCCCAACTCCAGAATGATATATTATAATTGGAAAAGGTACAGAGAAACACAACAAAAATGATTAGGGATATGGAACAGCTTCCATATGAGGAGAGATTAAAAAGATTGAGACTGTTCACCTTAGCATATTCCTCCAGCTAAGGAGGAATATGACAGAGGCCTATACAATCATGAGCGGTATGGAGAAAATGAATAAGAAAGTGTTATTTACATTTTCATCTAACACAAGGGGTCACCTGATGAAATTAATAGGCAGCAGGTTTAAAACAAACAAAAGCTACACAATGCACAGTCAACCCATGGAATTCATTGTCATGGGATGTTGTGAAGACCAGAAATATAACTGGGTTAAGGAAAAGTCATAAAGAATAGATCCCTCCATGGCTCTTGCCAAAATGGGCAGGGACGCAACTCCATGCTCTTGGTGTCCCTAACGCTCCGACTGTCAGAAGCTGGGACTGGATGACGGGAAATGGATCACCTGAAATTGTCCTTGTGACCGGAGTTCCAGGGGAGCCAACTGAGATCACTCAATTAGGATGAACTGCAAAGAATGGAGCAGACAATCCCTAAAGTTGGTGGATATTCCAATATTTAAATTTACCAAGCCAGCACAAAATAGCTTCTGCAATACCTTACTGGCTACCCAGAAGCCAACACCACAGTTCCCTTAAAGTAACCCAACCTCAGGCCTCCCACAGATACCCAAGTCAATTATCATGAGGATTACTGAAAATCTTATCATATAAAAAAGTTCTACCAATCCCAAAGACACAGTACCTTCCAGGTTAATCACTTTTTGTGATCTTACCCAAATACACACTGTGACAAAGCTCCAAGTTTGTACTTGTGGGTCCTGCGCTTCCTGGCAGATTTAGGGGCCTCAGAAACTCATCTAGGCCCCAGAGTGACCTCCCTTTCTCAGTATAATTGGCAAGTGTCACCACCTAGTGAGTTACCTTCATCACAGGCCACTATGGAAGGTGGAAAAAGAGTGGGGGAGCCCAGGACCGCCCTCTACTCCGGGCTCCAGCCCAGGGACCCTAATAGTATCAGCTAAGATGGCTGACCTTTTATCCACAAAACACAATTCAATTCCCTGGGCTACTTCCCCACAGTAGTCCCTGCTTCTTCAAACTCCACTTCACCCTTACCTCAGGGCCTCCTTCCTTCTGGATGATTTGTCCACCACTCAGTCTCACCAACAGCACAACCTCCTTCCACAGCTCCTGACACCCACAGCTCACCTGACTAACTGGGAGGTTTTTATCTGGTTTCAGCCAGTCCCTGATTAGCTTCAGGTGTCCCAATCAGGCTAGCTGTTTCTAATCCTTTCTAGAAGGTTCTTAATTGGCCCCAAGTGTCTTGATTGGTCTGGAGTAGCCTTTGTTTGGCTATCCAGGGAACAGGGACCTGCACATCCTGAGACTAATATACCTGCCTTCCAGCACTCTCCTATATCCTTCTGGTCTGACTCCATCACAACACTTACAGCCAATTCTTATTAAATAAACTAACATTTATTTTAAAAGAAAAAAGAGTATGGTTAAAAGATCAGTATACATACAGACCCAAGTACAATCTTGAGATTCGGATTCATAGCAGAGATGGTGAGCTTTATAGATGCGAAGAGTTCTTTCAGAAATAGTTTATAGATTATACCGTAGACTCTCGATTATCCAGGATTGGGTTAACCACATTGTGGATTAACCAGGATGTCAAAAAAAATATTTGTAACTTGCAGGGCTGTCTCTGGCTTTGTTGCCATCCCAAGCGCGCGCGCGCGCACCCCCCTCCCCCCCCCCAGGGTGCAGGACAGCCAGTGAACCAACACCCCCCTCCCCCCGGCACAGGGTGGCTGGTGAACCAACCCCCCCCCCCCCCAACCTCCATATTTCCTGTGGATGGAGATTATCCGGGATTTTATTAACCAGGATTAATTTTTTCCCTATCATCCTGGATAATCGAGAGTCTACTGTAGTCCAGTGTTTATATTCAGGGCACTCCAGCCAAGACTGGGATCTCAGTCCTTATGGCATAGGCTTCCCCTGCATGAAGCCTCAAAAAAAGATTGTGACCTAAACATCTTTATACAGTTTCAGGCCTTCCTGTGACAGCTCGGAGTCCTTCAGCAAACAATAGGCATTTATGGGAACTTTGAAGTGGACCCATTTCCTAAGCATTGCTGGTCATTATCCATACATTAACATAAGGCAATTGCCTGTTTTTCCACTATTCATAGATGATTTGCTGTACATTTCAAAGAGATTAATACAGTGATATCCTATGTTTACGATTCATTTAAATGTTAAGATGTCGTTTTGATCTCTGAATTAACAGACTACAGCATAGATAGGGATTACATTGTTGGCCATTACCCATAAATATGTAAATGCACAAAAACACAAACATTATCTTCCCATATGCCTTTAAGGGTTGAATTTGAGTCATGTATCCTGCAAGATGCTTAACCCTTTCCGGTCATGTGTCACAGTCCTGCTCTGTCCATTCCTTCTGAAGCTCTGTCCAAAATTAGGATACTGGTTTAGATGGACCATTGGTCTGACCCAGTAATCAAGGGCTTTGGCGAAGACTGTATCAAAGGCTTTCTGAAAGTCCAAGTACATTATATTGACTGGATTTCACTATATTGACTACATCAGGGGTTCCAAACTTGGTTCACAGCTTATTCAGGGTAAGCCCCTGGTGGGCAGCAAGACGCTTTGTTTATCTGAATTTCTGCAGGTATGTCTGCTCCCAGCGGCTGCGGTTCACTGTTCCCAGCCAATAGGAGCTACGGGAAGTGGCACAGGCTGGGCAACCGTTTCCTGCAGCTCCCATTGGCCATGAATGGTGAATTGTGGCCACTGGGAGCTGCGAGCGGCCATACCTGCGGACGTTCAGGTAAACAAAGCGTCTCGCAGCCCACCATAGGCTTACCTGAACAAGCCGTGAACCAAGTTTAGGAAACCCAGGACTATACTGACATAGATTCTAAGGCCCACTCTGATCATTTAGTCTGACCTGCTCCATAAGAACAAGAACATAAGAATGCCCATACTGGGTCAGACCAATGGTCTGTCTAGGTCACTATCCCGTCTTCTGACAATAGCCAATGCCAGGTGTTTCAAAGAGAGTCAAAAGAACAAGGGCAATTATCAAGTGATCCATCCCTTGTTGTCCACACTATCTGGCAGTCAGAGGTTCAGGGCACCAAGAGCATGGAATTGCATCCCTGAGCATCTTGATTAATTGCCATTAATGCCCCTATCCTTCATGAACTAATCTAGTTCTTTTCTGAACCCCATTGCATAACACTGGCCGTAGAACTTACCCTAAATAGTTCCTGTTTGAACTATACAAGGTCTTTTAGAAAAACATCTAATCTTTAATTAAAAAATTGCCAGTGATGGAGAATCTACCACAACCTTTGGTAAATTGTTCCAGTGATTGATTACCCTCACTGTTAAAAACGTACACCTTGTTTCCAACCTGGATTTGTCTAGTTTCAAGTTCCAGCTACTGGATCTTGTTATATCTTTGCTTGATTAATCAGCCCATTATCAAATATTTGTTCCATATGTAGGTAATTATAGACTCTGATCTAGCCACACCTTAACCTTCTAACACTGTAATTAGCTGTTCGCTCCAGCTGCTAGACTAAAGCAGGGATGCTGCCCACCCCATCAACAACCAGCTAGACTGGTAAGTGACTTTGGAATTTATGAGGAAAGCAGTATTAACATAGAGAGCCCAGGGGGGCAGAGCTAGAGATAAGCTTTCAGAATTACCTGATTTTTGAGCCCCTGGTTTCTCACCTTCCTTTTTAATTGCAAGATAGTTTATTTCCCAGTGATATTAACAAACCTTTCACCTTGTTTAGATCTTCGACTGTCCACGGCTAAAATTTTCCGAAATTCCTCAGAGACTCACTAACCTGCTGCTGCCTCCAGACCCCATAGTTATAAACCACATCATCAGGTAAGTGCGCCAGCCAGCCAGCCCAGCACTGCCTGGGTTTCCCACCACAAAGGAAGTATGAGCCATTTCCTTCTTTGCCCCACAGATGTTGCCAGCCCGTCCTCCATTTTCTGTCAAACTGGGACCCTGAGATTATTTTTATCTGAGATAATTCCACAGATGCCATTATTCTAGTATCTGGGTGCCTCATGAACTTTCATGTATTTATCCTCACAACATTTGCTAAGGGAAGGGAGGGGGTCTCCATGTTACAGATGGGAAGTTGAGGTACAGAAAGACCAAGTGTTTTGTCCAAAGTCAAAGAAGATGTGAGTACTGGAGAAGGGAGCTGAATCTGTGTCTCACTACTCGGCTAGCACCCTAAACACTGGATCATCTGTTCTTTCTAAAAAAGTACCTTTCACTATCCCCTGCAACACATCCTGCTGGAATACTGAGCTTTCCCCAAAGCCAGCACTCCTGGGAAGAGACTGGAGTAGTTGGGAGCTCCCATCCTGCCCTGCTCCCTACAGTGCCTCCTACTAGGAGCTGTTGGGACTGTAGCATTTGTGAGTGCCACAAAAGAAGCTCTGTTATTCCCATTCCTTCCTAGTTAGGTCTGGAAGAAGTTTCAGCAGATTCTGCTAAAAACGTGGATCCAAGTGGGCCTAACACTTAGAGTGGAATTCAAGTTTCTGTTGTTATCTTCTCTGTAGTGTTGACCCCAATGACCAGAAAAAGACGGCATGTTATGACATTGATGTGGAAGTTGAAGATCCCTTAAAAGGACAGATGAGTAGCTTTCTCCTGTCGACAGCCAACCAGCAGGAGATCACAGCACTGGACAACAAGGTACTGGCCCCAAAGTGAAGGATTTAAAATATCATGGAGCATGGTATATGTCAATAAGCAGTACGAGGGGCATGAAGACACATGCTGCACTCTATGAGAATGCAGTCTGAGCTGGATACATTGTCACAGGGCATGCTTTATGGGGGTTCATATTTATAGATTTTTAAGGCCAGAAGGGACTATTAGATTATCTGATTTGACATCCTGTTTAACACGGGCCATAGAATTTTACCCAGTTACCTTTATATTGAGCCCAATAATGTGTGTTTGACTGAAAAATACCTTCTAGAAAGGCATCCAGAGAGAGTCCACCACCTTCCTTGCTGGTTTGTTCCACTAGTTAATCACTCTCCCTATGAGAACTTTGTGCCTTATTTCTAATTTGATTTTGTCTGGCTTTAACTTCCAGCTGTTCATTCTTGTTCTGCTTTCTCCTCTAGCCTAAAGAGCTCTTTGCTACCTGGTATTGTCTCGCCATGAAGGTACTCATAGACCATAATCAAGTCACCTTTTGATCTTTCATCCAGAAAGATCCAAAAATATCTTACAGACTTGGCAAACTGGCTCAGTGTACACAGGGATCACTGCATCCTGCAGTGAAATAAAATAGCGCTTTGACAGTGCATGCCTCACACTATCCAACAGTTTAGGGCAGGATGTGAAGAAGAATTCTGTATCTAGGTGAAGTATAGGAGTAGTCCGGAAAGCAGAACATGGCCAAGACATCAGACTTAACATGAGAGACGAGGAATACTTGTAGCACCTTAACATGCTTAACATTCTTAACAAGAGTTAACATGCTTATTCTGCGGAAAGCTGCCTTGGGATCCTTAAGAATTGTAATTACATATGACAATTCTGTATTTCATATGAATTACAGATGGGCTGAAGAGAATCAGACTCACTGTGGCTTGGGGACATAAGGATGTTTTTGTATTTACATTATTTCTTCTACCTTTCAGATTCATGAGACAATAGAATCTATAAACCAGCTAAAGATACAACGTGATTTCATGCTAAGTTTCTCCAAAGATCCCAAAGGATACATTCAAGACCTTCTCCGATCCCAGAGCAGGGATCTCAAGGTGAGCAGGGGTTCTTGGAGGGAAGAGGAAGGCAGTGGAGCATGGCTTGAGCTGTGCAGTTTCAGTGTCATGGATTCCAAGAGCAGACGGGAACATTGTGATCATCTAGTTTGACTTCCTATGTAACATGGGCCATAGAACTTTCCAAAAATAATTCCTAGAGCAGACCTTTTAGAAAAATTGTGATGTGAGAGAAGGGTTTGTAGTCCACAAAGATTTCAACAATATTTTTGATTGGTTCTGATACCTGCAGCTTTACTAAAAAAAATTGTAAAGTATTTTATTTGCTATTTTGAGCACCTGCGAGCATGGTAGGTACTTTGCCATACAAATCCCCCTTTAAGACTTGCCTTTGCCTTGATGTGTACCTAAAGCTGCCAGGTGATGACGACTAGTTAGAGGGCAAGTCTGAGTACTGTTTATAATGAAAAAACACCTATTTTGTCTATCTATTGTGTTTTCACCTTGGTTCGTGGACTGTCTTTTAGTTCATGACTATATCACCCAACACAATGAAGTTTTGATCCTTGACTGGGAACTTTAGATTTACTTCAGTACAATAATGAATAATAATGGTTCACAGAAACAAACAGACACTTTCCCTTCCCTGCAGAAGTCCTGAATGCAGATGTGTATTGGAGTTGTCTGCATGGAGTTGATAACTAAACTGCTATAATCAGATGATGAGTTTGGGGTGTAGGGCTGAGCTGGGGTCCTGTGACTACGAAATTACATCATATTAAGTTGTACAAAACACAGCTATGCAATCCCACAGTGCCTCAGTGTAACTTTTGCTTGATTTTAATTTCCTCAAACAACAAACAAGGAGATTAAATGCCAAGCCCTATTACTGCAATATTGAAGATGCCAGTTTAAATATGCAAAAATCAGTAACTGAGAAATTTCAGTCTTTAGAGTAATACTAACTTCCCACTTTGTACTTAGGTAGGATTTTCAATTACTAGTTAGATTATTACACTGTATGCTATAGTAAACCACTATCTTATCATTAATAGCTCCCTCCAAAAAAACTTGGAATTTAATTTGGCTACAATAAATAACAATAATTATTTATATCTAACCTAAAACTGTGCTATGCACCTCACTAAATGTGTTAAAGAGGTATCCCAATGGCTGAAGAATGTACAGTATAAAATTATACCAAACACAATGAGAAATAAAAGAACCCTTATACAAACTATGTGACAAGAACAGCACATTTAAAAATGAACATTAAACAAATGGAAACTAATTTGTCTTCAGTGATGGTCCCTGTGTGAATTCTAAACGTGGGTGTGCATGCGTGTCACGTGCCAGAGCTGGAGCTGTTCATAGTAGTGTCCATTGACCTGCACATTCGTTGTGCATCTCTGCTAGGCGCATCCAAGGTTTTAAGAGGCTGTGCGAGTCAATGTCACTCCAGTTCCCTCTTACCACCACATGGCCAGAGTCTCAACCTCTGTTCCTCAGTGCTCTTACCTTGCTAAGAGAACTGCTTCTGTTAGTTGTACATAGTTTTCTTCTAGTTTAACTTGTTTGTTGTCAGTTTGTTCATCAGTTAGTTTTCTGTTGGACTTCTCCCCTCTGGGGACTATGCCCTAGCAGTAGGGTTAAAACACTGTGCTTCATGCCTATGCTCCTTCTCTGTGAGTGACAAGCACCAATCTTGCCTTTATTGCCTTGGTGAGTAAAGTGATCAGATAGTCCCAATTTTGGGAGCTTTTTCTTATATAGGCTTCTATTACCCCCAACCCCGAGTTTTTACACTTGCTGTCTGGTCACCCGATTGGTGAGGCTCACGTAGCTTCCCGCTGCTCCATCTTCTGATCGTTCCCACTGCGCACCCGGGAGGCCAGAGAACTGCCTCTGCAAGCACATGCGCTCCTGGGTTCGGGACTCACTGATCCTCTGGAACGACACTCAACACCAGCAGTGAGCACCTCTGTGCCCTTCCTGACCGGCACTGACTGTGTGCATCAGAAGCTCACTTGTTCCATGACAGGGACTGCCCCCAACTGCAGTGTTGCCTCCCCAAGCTGTGCCAAATCAGCTGATTAGTTGTATGTTGACCGGGATGTTCCTGCTCCGAAGAAGTCCCACTCTGAGCACAAGTTAAAACATCGCCCTCTACTGGCACCACCACCAGACATGATGACTGGCCTGCCGCTGTCACCCCTGCCGCTGTCAACTTCGCCATGCCCTCTGGACTTGCCCGCTTGGTGCTGCACATGCTGGGACGTTTGTCCCCCCTCACATCAATGGCTGTACTCATGCTGCTCTGTGTGGGCTCCCCTGCCCGCTCCAGGCCTCCAGTCGCTCTCCACCAGCCATCTCCTGTGGACAAGCTGCTCCTGCTCCAGCCTCTCAGACCACTCCACACTTCTCCACTGGGCTCTTCCACAGGTGCACCTCTGCTCCTGGACAATCCCACCCTTCCTGCACTGACAGTCCTAATGGCTGTTTCCCTACCAGACCTGTCAGCCGATCCCAAGCGGTACTTTTTACCAGATCCCACCTTTTCACCTGCACGGTCCTAAAGTCTGGACCCTGGTGCCAGCCATCCCCTCTGGTGTATGCTCCGCTGGCCAGCCCATGGTTCCACTACCTGCGGGTGACAACGCTGCCTGGTGACCCCTACATCTGGCCCTACTGGGCCGCCTGGAACCCCTGCCATGAGCATGGGATGCCATCTTGCTCACGGCACCAACCATCCGTGTGAACACAGCCCCTCCCCCTGTCTTCAAGGAACCTCCGGACATCCCCACTCTGGTGGTGCCAATAGTATCGTCGCCACCTCCAGTCCATACAGGCATCTCCTCATCTCCAAACAATGTCATCATTCCTACCATTCTCTCTCCCCCTGCTGACCATGTGCAGTACCTGGACTTACTTCGACGTATGGCCACAGCCCTCAGTCTGCCTGTTGAAGATGTCCAGAATCCACAGATTCTGGACATTCTACAACCCCCCAGACCCTCATGTACTGCCCTCCCTATCCATGATGCCCTATTGCAACTGACCCAGACTGTGTGGCATTCTCCAGCCTCCTGTGCCTCTACATGAAAGTGGGCGGAACACTGATACTTCGTGCCCTCCAAGGGTAGGGACTTTTCACCCACCTGCCCCTCAAACCGCGACCAAACGCACCCACTAAGGCTGTCAAGAAGATGGACCTCCTGGGCCGCAAAGCCTCCATTTCTGCATTGCCAGCTACTAGGCCACCCTGGCCAAGTATGACTTCCTTTCATACTCCTTCCCCAAGCGAAACAGCAGGGCTTCCAACATCTAGATGAGGGAAAGTTTGTGGCCAAGGTGGCTCTCTAGGCTGCAGTTGATGCTGCTGATACTGCATCCCACTCACTGGCATCCAGAGTCATCCTTTGCCAGGACTCCCTAGCTCCAGTCTAGAAGCCTCCCAAAAGAGGTCCAGACCACCCATGAGGACCTCCCCTTCGACAACAACAAGTTATTCAGTGACGAAATAGACAAGTCTTTGCACTCCCTCAAAGACTCTTGTGCCACTCTCCGGTCACTGGGCCTTTATACCCTGCCCTCGATTCCACACATCAGCCTTACCCCCAGCACTCACCAGGTTCTTCTTAGTGTCATCTGCACTTCCAGCAAACCTGCTACTCTACTGCTAGTACTCCTTTTGCTTCTACCCTCCCTTCTACCCTTCCTCCAAGCAACCATTTTGACTCCTTCCCTGAGACCCATGAACCTTCCTCCCACCCCTCACTGCCCCACAGATAGTTTTGGGGAGTTGCCTTACCCTCTTCGCTCACAACTGGGGCAAGATTACCGCTGACCACTGTGTGCTGGACATTGTCATATATAATCACTGTATGCGAAATGGAATTAAATTGTAGGATTATAGAAGTATAAGATTGATTAATAGTTAGAAGAGGTAATTATGTATTAGGTGTCTAAGTAAGTAGTCAGAAATGCAAGGCCTGATGGCTGAAACCTGCAAGATTTTAGCTTAGCTATTTTAGGCTTTGGAGCAAAGAAATGCTAACATAAGTAAATTACCAAAGAAAAATTCGATGCCCTAAGATTGTGGGAAAAGATGTTACCAATGAGTGATATTGCAAAAAAGGAAAGTAATTTTTTTGCTTACAAGATACCCCGTAATCACATTTTTCTACCACATGCCCTAACCACAGAGTACACTATGTACATAAATGCTAATAAGATAGTCGGAATTACATTATAAAAGAAGGTGCCTAGACTGGGAAAATTGAGCTCCGTATGGGAAACTCCAGCAGGAACCATCCCTCCACTGATGATCAAACCATGAGAAATCCGTCAGACCCTAATACTGTTGTTAAGGATGTGAGTATTACCAGATTTGCAACTTGTGCATAGGTCTTTATAGAATTTCTGTGTGCACAGATGATCATAACTTTAATTGTAACTTTAATAAAACTTGTAAAATAGGCTTAACCATATACTTGTGAATTATAGACTCACAGATTAGGGTTGGAAGAGACCTCAGCAGGTCATCTAGTCCAACCCCCTGCTGAAAGCAGGACCAACCCCAACTAAATCACCCCTGACAGGGCTTTGTCAAGCTGGGCCTTAAAAACCTGTAAGGATGGAGATTTCACCATCTCCCTGGGGAACCCATTCCAGTGCTTCGCCACCCTTCTACTGAAATATTTTTTCCTAATACCCAGACTATACCACCCCCACTGCACCTTGAGACCATTACTCCTTATTCTGTCATCTGTCACTACTGAGAACAGCCTAGCTCCATATTCTTTGGAACCCCCTTTCAGGTAGTTGAAGACTGCTATCAAATCTCCCCTCACTCTTCTCTTCTGCAGACTAAATAAGCCCAATTCCCTCAGCCTCTCCTCGTAAGTCATGTGCCCCAGTCCCCTAATCATGTTCGTTGCCCTCCGGTGGACTCTTTCCAATTTGTCCACATCCTCTCTCTAGTCAGGGGTGGAGGCACATCACTGGATGCAGTACACCAAATGTAGCCTCACCAGCGCTGAATAGAGGGGAATAATGACTTTCCTCGATCTGCTGGCAGTGCTCCTACTAATGCAGCCCAATATGCCGTTAACCTTCTTGGCAACAAGGTCACACTTAACTCATATCCAGCTTCTCGTCAGTTGTAATCCTCAGGTCCTTTTCTGCAGAACTGCTGCTTAGCCAGTTGGTCCCCAGCCTGTAGCAGTGCATGGGATTCTTCTGTCCTGAGTGAGTGCAGGACTCTGCACTTGTCCTTGTTGAACCTCATCAGATTTCTTTTGGCCGAATCCTCCAGTTTGTTTAGGTCACTCTGGACACTATTCCTACTCTCCAGCGTATCTACATCACCCCTGAGCTTAGTGTCATCTGCAGACTTGCTGAGGATGCAATCCATCCCATCATCCAGATCATTAATATATGTGTGGTCACTACCCTTTGTTTCTGTATTCCTAGAGCAGAGCAAGCTTTTTGGCCCAAGGGCCACATCGAGGTTTTAAAAATTGTATGGAGAGCCAGGTAGGGCAGGGAAGCCTGGCCCCACCCCCATCCAACCCCCTCCCACTTCCTACCCCCCTCAGAACCCTCAACCCATCCAGAACCCTCAACCCCCTCAGAACCCTCCCCTGCTCCTTGTCCCCTGACCACCCCCTTCTGGATCCCCTACCCTAACCACCCCTGGGGACCTCAACCCTTATCCAACCTCCTGCTTCCTGTCCCACGACCACCCTCTCCTGAGATCCCTCTCCCACACCTAGCCACCCCCCCCAGCCTGCACCCCCCCCATCTAAACCCCCTGCTCCTTGTCCCCTGACTGCCTCCTCCTGAGACCCCCCACCCTAACTGCCCCCCTCCAGGACCCCAACCCCTCCTGCTCCCTGTCCCTGACTGCCCCGACCCCTATCCACACCCCCACCCCCTGACAAACCCCCGGGACTCCCTGCCCCTTATCCAAGGCCCCGGCCCAGCCCTCGACCCCCTTCCCACGCCGCTCAGGCCCGCTGGAGCGAGACATGCCACCCTGCCCCCTTACCATGCCGCTCAGAGTGGCAGGAACTCAGACTCCGCTGGAGCCAGCACTGCTGCTGCAGCTCTACCTGGCAGTAGTGGCAGTCCAGAGTGCTGGCAGCATGGCACGCTGAGGCTGTGGATGGGGGACAGCAGGGTAGGGGCCAGAGCAGCCTCCCTAGCTGGGAGCTTGGGGGCCAAGCAGGACAGGCCCACAGGCCAGATGTGGCCCGCGGGCCATAGTTTGCCCACCCCTGTTATAGAGACTGAATCTGAAGACAGTAGCAGAGGCAACTTTTGCTTGAAACTGTAGCGATTAGAGCCGAATGCAAAGTGTTGTAATACCACATTATAAAATGCACTTTAAATAAAATAAAAAGCTACAGGTACCTCATTGAATTCCTCTCCTGCCCGCCTCATTGCCAACCCCGGGAGCACCTTGCCATGTTATCGCATTCTCACTTTCTCCGAGAGGAAGTGGATACCCTCCTCCAGAAGGGCGCTATAAGTCTCTCTCTGCAGCACTGCCAGAGCTTTCTATTTCCCCAGTTTTCTTCTGCCGAAGAAATGGGGGTGGCATCCACCCTTTCTTGGACCTCTGGCTGCTGAACAAATTTATTCACAAGTTCCATCATTCTTTGAGTGCTTGTTCATGTCCATTCCAATCAGGCGTGTGCGCATTGTGTGCACGCCAGCCAGAAGATTTTTCCTTTACTGGCATCTGTAGGGTCAGTGTGGGCACCCCTTAGAGTTATGCCCTCATGGTGCCCAATATACAGCCCTGCTGATACCCCACCTCTCAGTTCTTTCCTACTGCTGGTGTCGGCCAGCTGGAACAATGTTCTCTCTTGCTTGCAAGCACGTTTTGAAATTTGATTGTAAAATAGTTTGTTGGTTAGTTGTTGTGGTTTGGGGCGGGGGTTCTCCCCCCAACAACATCTTCCGCAGTTATGGGGCAAGCCTGGGTCCCCAGGGTTCAAACTTTGTGAGGACTGTGGCAAGTTTATGCTCAAGAGTGACCTACAGTCTTTTTGTCTGCAGTGCCTTGGGGAGAGCCACCAAAAGGACAAGTGCAGGATCTGCAAGTGTTTTCACCCTAGGGCCCTTTAAAGACCAGGAGCAAAGACTTAAGATCCTGCTAATGGAGGTGGCACTCCGGCCACTTTACAACCCAGGGTCCACAGAACCCATGCCGAGTACTTCCTCATTGGTCCACAGTGCTCTGGCACCTACAGTGCACAAGCCAGCACTGAACAAGAACCCTAAGGTCTCACGGCTCCTCCCATCAAAATCCTCTTTGGTGTGGCACCGTTCTCAGTCCCCGGTGCCACAAGAGAAGAAAAGGCCAGGAGAGGGGTCGGTCTCCTTATCTAAAGACCAGGGGACCTGCGGCATCAACGAACATCTCGAGCCAGGCCACCTCGTCTCTCCAGCCCTCTAGGGTCTCGTTGACTCCTGCCCCATCTGGGGTTTGGTTGGGTCTGAATCTCAGCAGTCCTGGGACCTCCAAGGTGATCACCTCCAGCTCCCCTTGATGCCAGAGGCATTTGAGGCAGCCAAGGACCTTATAGCCCTCACGGTGCCGTCCTCCCAGCAGAGGAGAGACCAGATGCCAGTGACTGCGTGGCCCCAGTGTGGGGGGTTCAGTCACAGAGACCCCCTTGGAACTGCCACCTGATGTGCTGAGACTACCTCTGAGCCAGTTTTCCCTGCTAGCTTGAGACTTCAGTACCCTGTATTGTTGAGCCAGACATGATAGCCTGCTGGAAACACAGACTCAGGTCTGAACCACAGCCCCCAAAAGCTGCACACTTAACTGAAAACAGCTTAAGAAATGCTCCTGTCTCTAGCACCCAGCTCCCAATGGGATTCAAACCCCAAATAAATCTGTTTTACTCTGTTTAAAGCATATACATGGTAAATTCATAAATTGCTGGCCCTCTATAACGCTGCTAGAGAGATATGCACAGCTGTTTGCTCCCCCAGGAACTAATTACTAACTCTGGGTTCAATAATAAGCAAAAATGGATTTTATCAACTATAAAAAGTAGGATTTAAGTGGTTCCAAGTAATAACAGACAGAACAAAGTAAGTTACCAAGCCAAATAAGACAAAACACGAAAGTCTAGGACTAATACATTAAGAAACTGAGTACAGATAAAATCTCACCCTTAGAGAAGTTCCAGTTTTTCACAGACTGAACTCCTTCCTAGTCTGGGCCCAATTCTTTCCCCTGGTACAGTCCTTGTTCCGGCTCAGGTGGTAGGTGGGGGAGTGTGACAGGGTGAGGACTCACCCATGTGGTGCCTCCTGCTGGTCCTCTGGGGAATCAGCTCTCCCGGCGTCCGGAGCGCCCCCTGCAGATGGATGTCCTGCCTGTCACTAGCCCAGGGTCCTTCCCAGATCCCGGGGCCCCCTTAGCTGGGGTGCTGCCCCCCCCAGCAGTAAACCCCCACTCTCCATAGATCTCCCCTCACTGGGGAACCCCCACCCCCTAATCCCACCTTGCCTCAGCCTATGGGCCACTACCAGTCACCATACAGCCCCCGCTCCCTGGGGCAGACTGCACTGTCATAGCCCATCATCACAGGCAAGGGGGGGTTGGACCTGCTGCCTTCACCTAATTCCAGTACCTTACTTAAGCCTTTGTTTCAGGTTTGCAGCCTGGGAGGACGCCAGGCCTGAGCTCCCCCACTCAGCCTGTCCCCTCCCCAGTACTGCCCCAGCCTAGGTACCTTCTTCAGCTTTCTAGGCAGCCAGGTCCTCCTCCCTCCAGGTAGCTAGAGAGAGTGTCCGTCTCCTTCTGGCCCACTGCCCTCTTATAAGCACTAGCTGGGTCCTGATTACCCTGGCTGCAGCTGTGGCTGCCTTCCCTATCAGCCCAGCTGTTATCCATCCCCTTCCCAGCTACAACCATCTGCTGGGCTGCTTTTCTCCAGCGGCAGTCCTCTGCAGGGCTATTTTAATCCCTTCAGGGTTGGAGCAGGTAGCCATCCCGCTACAGGCAGTTCTCATGACTACAGCCCCCTTTATTCTGTTCCACCCCCCCTTATATAGCTTTGGCACAAGGTGGGAATCTTTTGTTTCTCTGGGTCCCCAGCCCTCCTTCTAAATGGAAAAGCACCAGGTTTAAGATGGAATCCAGTACCAGGTGACGTGGTCACATGTCCTATGAGACCCTAAGCCTTAATTCTTCTAGGCCTGTCTCACAGGAAGCCTTGCAAGTAAACAGAGCCATTTACAATCAATTGATCTAGTTTATGGGAGCCATCAAGATTCCAAACCACCATTAATGGCCTGCACTTTGCATAATTATAATAGGAACTCAGAGTTATGTTTCATATTTCAAGTTTCAGATACAGGAATGATACATTTATACTAATATGATGACCACACTCCGTAGATTATATACTTTGTTATGATACCTTACAAGAGGTATCATTTGGGGATTGGTCCTGCTTTAAGCAGGGGTTTGGACTAGATACCTCCTGAGGTCCCTTCCAACCCTGATATTCTATAAGTTTATGAAGAGACCTTTTGCATGAAGCATATTCTAGTTACGTTATATTTCACATTCATTAGCATATTTTCATAAAATCATATGGAGTGCAACGTCACACCCAGTTTCAATCAAAGGGCAAACTAGCGCTGATGTTGTGTCGATCCCCATCTCCAGCGCAACTCTCCTTGGCACGGCCCACTCATGCAGGGGAGCCGCACTGGTTCCCGACCTTTTGGCACGGCTCTCTGGCAGCCCAGAGTCCTGATCCTCCATAGTCCTCTGACTCAGAGACCTCGGAGTCGGAGGCAGAGTCCTTTCATTCCGATAGGACCAGAGCCAGGAGGTCCAGTTCCCGCCATTACCACCAGCCTACCTGGCACTATCGCCTCCACAGTGGCCCTTTTGGATACCCTGGGTACCCTGACAAAAGTGCTGTCACCACTGTTGCCCCCTTCAACCCTCCAATCAGTGGCTCTGCTGGAGGTTACAGCATCAATACCCCCGGTGTCGAGGGTATCAGCGCCACTGGAACTAACAACTTTGGCACCGCCTGCTGCAGCAGCGATGTTTCTACCCCCAGTGGGCCCGGCACCACAAGCTTTGGAATGCCCCGAGACGCACAGGGTGCTGAAGGGCGTGAGCAGGGACCACTGCCAGGCCTCTCTTCCCCATCCTCTCCAGATGAAGCTGTGATGCAGACATAGACAGCCTCAGCTCTGGATGATAACAGGGTACCTCAGCAGCTCTTACTCTGTGCTACCCAGAACCTGGGCGGAGGAGATGGTGGAGGAATCCGACCCAGTTGTCAACATCCTCACACCTTCCGGTCCCTCTTGAATCGCAGCACCATTAATAAAGGCGATTATAGAGACAGATGGCAGACCCCTGCATCTCTGGCCCCTATGGCTAAGAGGAATGTAAGGCAGTACTTTGTCCTTTCTAAGGGATATGAACATTTAAATACCCACCCACACCCTCACTCCCTGGTGGTTGATGTAGCCAATCAGCAAGAGCGCCAGGGCTACCAGGGCCCCTCACCTAAGAATAGGGAGGCAAAAAGACTTGACCTTTTTTGGCAGGAAGGTCTATTCCATTGGGGGACTACAGCTCTGCATTGCAAATCAGCAGGCTATTGCGAATAGATGCTTCTGCAGGACTCTTGCACAGAGTTCTCAGCATTAGTAGAGTTCTCAGCAGGCGGTCTCCTGAGCTTCCCTTCAGGCGGCATTGGGTGCAGCAGATACAGCCTCACACACAATAGCCAAGGGGGTTGTAATGAGGAGGGGTTCCTGGTTGCAAATCTCTGGTCTACCCCATGAGGTCCAGCAAACAATCCACGACCTCCCCTTCGGGGGTTCGGCCCTCTTTTCCAAGACAAATAAGAGACTCCATAGTCTGAAAGTCTCAAGGGCCACCCTTAGATCGTTGGGGCTCCATACACCAGCACTCAACTTAGGCATTTCCAGCCACGGCCTCCCTACAGGTTCTACAAACCTCAGAACTGCCAGAATGCTCCTGGTAGGAGGAATAGGATCTGTAGAAGGAGGCAGTTACACCCTCCTCACTCCTCAGGCCAACCCAACCCACCGTCCGGTCCCAGACCACCAGTACTACAACTGGATCTATCCTATCTTACCTTTTCGTCCTGACTGTTCCCTTTCTACCGCCCTTGGTCCCATATCACCTCGGACCACTGGGTGCGCTGTACTTTAGAGAGGGGACATTCCATCCAATTTTGTGCCCTCCCATCCTTCCACGCCCCTTCCCTCTCCCTCTTCAGGGAACCGTCTCACTAACAACTTCTCGTACAGGAAGTGCACTCACTCCTCTCAGTAGGGTCAGTGGAAGAGGTTCCTCAGGAGCAGTGGGGCAAGGGCTTCTACTCCTGGCATTTCTTAATACTGAAAGCCAAGGGAGACCACAGGCCCATCGTAGATCTGTGGGAACTCAACAAGTTCATCAAGAAACTCAGGTTCTGTACAGTCTCTTTGGCCTCCATTATCCCCTCATTGGATCCAGAAAACTGATATGTTGTCCTTGACTTGAAGGACACGTACTTTCACATAGCAATAATTCCACCTCACAGAAGGTAGCTCAGATTTGTGGTGACCAACAGCCACTATCGGTTTCCTGACCTTCCATTGGGCCTGTCAGCAGCAGCTCGGGTGTTCACCAAGTGCATGGCAGTCATCATGGCGTGCCTGCGCAAGTGGCAGGTACCAGGTGTTCCCATATCTTGACAACTGGCTGATCAAAGGCCACTCCAGATCTCAAGTGGAGGGGCAGATCGGCTTCATAAGAAGGACGTTCGTCAAAATGGGTCCCCTTCTAAACAAGGCCAAATCAATACTATACCTGGTGCAGAGGATAGAGTTTATGGGGCAGTGCTAGACTTGACTGAAGCCAGGGCATACCTCCCAGAAGCCAGATTTCAGTCACTGGGCAACATCATACGGGTTCTCAGGCAATTCCCCACCACTACAGCAAGGAACTGCCTGAAACTTCTGTGACATATGGCTACTTGTACCTATGTAGTACAGCATGCCAGACTCAGGCTTCGGCCGCTCCAGTCATGGCTAGCATCAGTATATCAACCAACATGAGATGCTTTGGACAGGATTGTAATCCTGCCTTGCCCAATATTAGACTCCCTCCTGTGGTGGCTCAACCCACAAATAGTTTGTGCACGAGTACCTTTCTCAGCCATCCTTCTCATTAGTGACAGATGCATCAGATCTGGGATGGGGAGCACATTTGAGAGACCTCAGGATACAAGGCCTTTGGGCTCAGGTGGACCTTGCGCTGCATATCAATGTCAGAGAACGGAGAGCGGTGTGCCTGGCACGCCAGACTTTCAGAATCCAAATATCAGAGAGATGTTTAGCAGTTTTCACGAACAACACCACGGCAATGTTCTATGTCAACAAATGGAGGTGCACACTCCTCTCCTCTATGCCAAGAAGCCCACTCGATGCACCTGCAAGCATCATATCTCCCTGGGATATAGAATTTGCTGGCGAACAGTCTCAGATGCTCTTTTCACAGCCATGAGTGGTTCTTCTGGCTGGACAACGTGAGGTCATTCAACCTGTTCGCCACACAATGCAACAAGAAGTCTCAGCTATTCTGCTCCTTCCTGAATCACAGCCCAGGCTCCACCATGGATGTGTCCCACTTCCATGGAGAGGCCGTCTCCTATACATGTTACTGCCGGTTCCTTTAGTTCGCAAGGTGCTCCTCAAGATCCACAAGGACCGATCTCTAGTGATATTGATAGCCCCAGCATGGCCATGCCAGTACTGGTTCATATTGCTCCTGGAATTGTCCATGGCAGCTACCGCTACCACTTCTCCAGGACCTAATCACGCAGGACCTAATCACATAGGAGAACCTCGAGTTGCACCACCTCACAGCATGGAAGCTCCATGGCTGAAGGTGGTTGAGCTGTCCTGCTCTGATCAAGTCAGGCAAGTTCTCCTGGGCAGTAGAAAACCCTCCACAACGGCGACCTTCCTTGCCAAGTAGAAGAGATTCTCCATCTGGTAGGAGCAGCACCATCAGTGGTCGACTCTCGCCTCGGTGCTATTTATACTGTACTACCTCCTCCATCTTAAGGAACAAGCTCTGTCTATGTCATCGATAAGGATCCACTTGGCCGCCATTGCCATCCGGGTGCAGACAGTTACTCTGTTTTCGCAAACACGATGATCAGCCATTTCCTTAAAGGTCTCAACAGACCATACGTGCAATAGACTATCCTGGCTTGGGACCTTAATCTAATCCTTTCCAGATTTATGGGTCCACCATTTGTGCCACTTGCAACATGCTCCCTGCTTCATCTCTCATACAAGGTGGCATTTCTGGTGGTGATAACCTCAGCTAGGAGAGTGTCGGAGCTTGGGGCCCTTCTGTCAGAGCCCTCTTACACTGTTTTCCATAAGGACAAGGTTCAGCTCAGACTTCACCTGGCTTTTCTCCCTAAGATTGTCTCCTAGTTTCACATCAACCAGGACATCTTCCTCCCAGTATTCTATCCTAAGCCACATTCCAGCGACAGAGAGCAAGGCTCCACTGATTAGATGTCTGCAGGGCGCTAGCCTTCTATATCGAGAGAATGAAGCCATTATGAAGGTCCGTCCAGTTATTCATAGTAGTGGCAGCTAGAATGAAAGGCCTCCCTGCCTCATTGCATCGTAGCTCGTCGTGGATCATGTCATGCATTTGGGAGTGTTACAACTTGGCACACTCAGCCAGGGTGCAGGCCTCATTAGCAGCATTCCTGGCACAGGTCCCCACACAGGAAATCTGAAGGGTGGCAACGTGGTCCTCTGTACACACTCTCATGACACATTATATGATCACTCAACAGGCCAAAGATGACGCGACCTTCGGACACGCTGTGCTCCAGTCAGTGGATGACTCCGATCCCACCTCCTGAACTTTGGCTTGTGAGTCACCTGATTGGCATGGACATGAGCAAGCACTCAAAGAAGAAACAGTTACTCACCTCGTAACTGTTGTTCTTCGAGATGTGTTGTTCATGTCCATTCCAATACCCACCCTCCTACCCCTTTGTCAGAGTGCCTGCAAGAAGAAACTGAGGGGGTCAGCAGGACCCTATATTGGGCGCCATGAATGCTTGACTTCGGGGGCGTCCAGGCTGACCCTACGGACACTGTTAAGGGAAAAATCTTCTTGCTGGCTTGCATGCAGTGTGCACGCACACCTGATTGGAATGGACATGAACAACACATCTCGAAGAACAGCAGTTACAAGATGAGTAACTGTTTTTTTTTCTGATGGTCCCCCTTCCTCTCATTATTAGATGGACCTTTGGTCTTGACCCAGTATGGCAGTTCTTAAGTATGTTTTTATGTATCCCCTCCCTACTTTCCCGGGGTGCTCACCTCCCATGGAGCCTTGTTTGTGGCTCTTTATATGAAGGATGCATATTTCCATATCAACATCCACCCCACTCATTGCAAGTTTCTCTGCTTCATGGTTGATCATTCTCACTACCAGTTCCAGGTCCTCCCTTTCAAGATCGCTACCACCCCCCATGTCTTCACAAAGATCTTCTCTGTCGTGACAGCTCACATGCACCACCTGTGTCACTTGGTGTTTCCACACCTGCACAATTGGCTCCTGGTCATGGCCTCCCAGCCCCACCTCCTTACCATTATTCAGACCCTGTGTGTCCTTCTTGGCACCCTAGGGATTTGTACTGAGGAAAAGTCAATCCTCACCCCTACCCGCTCCCGCACCTTTATAGGGGTCTTCTGGACTCTGTTGTGACTTATGCCTTCCTTCTCTTGGACCACTTCCCTGGTCTCACTACCCTCCTCACACAGATCTGCTGCTGCCCTCATGCACACGTCTGTCACTGCCTATCCCTTCTGGGGCATATGGCAGCCTCCACCTACATTACCCCATACACCTGTCTCCATCTGCTCTACCTTCAGATGTTGCTACGCTCCATCTACAATCTGCAGTCCGGCCACCTCAGCAAATGGATCCTCATTCCCCAGTCAGGTCTCACTTCTCTCACCATCCATGGTCTTAGCCGGTGTCCCTTTCGCATCTGTCACACCCCACCTTACCCTCACAATGGTTGCCTCACTCGTCACCTAGGGAAGCACAGATACATCTAAACGTCCTGGAGCTGCGAGCTATCCACCTTGCCTGTTGGGCCTTCCTGCCCCTCCTTCGATCTCACCATGTGCAACTGCTGTCCAACAACATGACAGTAGTTATCTATATCAACAAACAGGGCGGAGCCCGCTCCCCACCCTTTGTTTGGAAGCCATCCTCCTGTGAAACTTGTGTCTCCGGCAAGACATCATGCTGCAGGCTGTTCACCTTCCAGGTACCAGAAACTCCTTGGCAGACATGCTCAGCTGTGCCATCCATGCCAACCACAAGTGGGAACTTCTCAGCCCTACTCTCCAGTCCCATTTCCGCCAGTGGGGCACACCTGTTTGGGACCTCTTTGACACAGCAAAGAATCCCAAGCTTCTCCTCTTTTGCTCCAGGAAAGCCCTTGGCCCAGGCTCCCAGGAAAATGACTTCCTCATTCCCTGAATCCCTGGCTTCTGCTACACCTTCTCCCCATTCCTTTGCTTCCCTAAGTCCTTTGCAAGGTGTAGCGCAATCACGGGACTCTTCTCCTCATAGCTCCCTCCTGGCCTTGCCAGTAGTTCTCCATGGCTCTCATCCACCTCTCCATTCACACTTAGAGCCATCTCCCAGACATTCCAGATCTCCTCTCGCAAGCTCACGGTCATCTGCATCATCCCAACCCAGGCCCTTTTTATCTTATGGCCTGGTATTTGGATGGGGCTTATGCATAGACAATACATGTTCCTCTTCTGTTTGTGGCATCCTTATCCATAGTCACAGTTTATCTACTAGGGCCTGTTACCAACCAAATGGCTCCATTTTACTACCTGAGTGCAGCGCTGATGGCTCCATCTTGACTCTATTGCCATTCCCGTCGTTCTGTATTACCTCCTCCATCTTTGCCAATCGGGCCTCACCCACTCCTCCATTCACATCCATCGGGCAGTGCTCAGTGCTTTTTCTTCCTCCTGTGGATGGTTTCCTCTGTCTTCGCTCACTCAACTACCTCTCGCTTTCTTCGCAACCTTTTCAATGCCTTTCCTGCCATCTGGAAGCCTACTCCTTTCTGGAACCTTAGCCTTGTCCTCTCTGCCCTCACCAAGCTGCCCTTTGAACCACTCGTGACCTGCTCCCTGGCTCATCTTTCCATGAAGGTGATCTTTTTGGTCACTATCACCTCTGCAAGGTGAATTAGTGAACTGGCGGTCATGATGGCAGACCCTCCCTTTACAGTTTTTCACAAGGACAAGGTCTCCCTTCATCTCCCCCCATCCCAAATTCCTCCCCAAGGTTGCCTCCCTGTTTCACATCAATCAGTGCATGAATCTCCCTACCTTCCAACCTAAACTGCATGCCTCCCCCGGGAACATGCTTTTCACATCATAGATGTCCACCAGGCAGTGGCCTTTTACCTCCAGCGCTCCTGTGACTTCCAGGCCTCCCCCCAGTTCTTTAGCGCTATTCCGGAGTGTTGCCATGGCCTCACCCTTTCATCACAACTTTCCAGATGGATTTCTCGCTGCATCGCGGACTGCTACACACTCTCCTGTAACACTCTCACACACATCCCTGGGAATCGCAGTTTACACCACATAGGTACATGCTGATATGTCAGCCTTCTTGGCAGATGTCCCATGGCATGACATTTAGAGAGTGGCCACCTGAGCCTCAGTCCACAGTTTTTCTACCCATTATGCCATCTCCCCCACCACATTGACGGATGCTGCAGTGGGCCACATTATCTCTTCTCACAAACCCTCGTGTTCACCTCCTATCTGAGCACTGCTCGTTACTCTTCCACATTTGGAATCCACTTAGGGACCATCACTCGAAAAAGAAGAGGACACTACTTACTGTAACTGGAAGTTCTTCAAGAGGTGTGGTCCCTGTCTGGATTTTAATCCCGCTCTTCTCCCACTCTGCTCTGGGCTCCTCTGCTACCAGGTAAGAGGGAACTACAACAGCATTGATTCGTACAGCCTCTTAAAGTCTTGGATGTGCCATACGGTCGACGCATGATGCACATATGGGTCAACAGACAGCTCTGGGGCATAGCGCGCATGTGCACTCCACGTTTGAAATCCAGATAGAGACCACACATCTTGAGGAACTTCCAATTACAGTAAGTAGCTTCCTCTTCTATGTAATTGTCATGAATTTTCAAATGCCTGAAGAATTCTCACATTTGGTTAGGAACAATACTGATATGTGAAAATTCCATTTACACGTCAGTACTCTGGCCTTAACTCTGAACCACGAAAGGATTTTAAAATTCTTTCAGCATGTGCATTACTAATTATATATTTTACATAATCATATATATATATATATATATATATATATATATATGCTGAAAAATACTGTCTTGCAGTTCAGATTTAAGGTTTCCTTTGCAGTTTTCTCATCAGCTAACTGTGTGATTCCTAGAGCAATATATTATTTATATCTATTACCTTAGAAGGTCATTTACATTCTTTGGATTGTTGAGGGGATTTTTTAATATTGTTGGCATATATTTTGTATAAGAATATCACATTCTGGGGTGCAATTTAGACCAGTGAGGGACTGTGTCACCACCAGTCCTGTAAACCTGAGTGCCTCACAATGCTTTGCTGCTGTAGCTCCCAACCTGGGCCACTCACAGTCATCCCACCACATGTTGTAAGAATCTTTAAGTACCTGGTGGGACAGCTACCTAAGGGATGGGAAATTGGTTTGCCATCCAAGAATAACAGTAGTTGGCTCAACCTTCCCCAGGTGCCTGGTTAAAGTGCACCTGCTCAGTTTGGTCTTGAAGGGAGAAGAGATGTGACAATGTGGGAATTTTGGTGATATTTTTATGATTGAAGTGTTCATCTCAGTTTCCCTATGTGTTTTATACTGCCTTGCAATGAGTGTAAAGAGCAGGAGACATGAGGTGTGAGAGTCATGTAACTGTCTGGGGTGATATGACAGGGTCATTAAGGACTGATTAGAACCAACCTATCTCAACAGAAGATCTTTCAGAGATAACGAAAACCCCAGTGACCAATGATTAACACCAACTGCAGAAGCAGCTGATGTGAACACAGCATGGCTATATCCGGCTGATGATGTGAAAGAGATTCCCAAACCTGAGCCATATTTTTTAGGTGACAAATCTGAGGAACTGTCCCGAATCGCGATGTCATTAAATTAGATTTTGGTACAAATTGAAAAACTAAGCAGTAATAAGACACCAGGACCAGATGGTATTCACCCAAGAGTTTTGCAAATGTGTAATTGCAGAACTACTAACTGTAGTCTGTAACCTTTCATTTAAATCAGCTCCTGTAACAAATGACTAGAGGATAGCTAATGTGATGCCAATTTTTAAATAGGGCTCCAGAGGTGATCCTGGCGATTACAGGTCAGTAAGCCTCACTTCAGTACCAGGCAAACTGGTTGAAACTATAGTAAAGAACAAAATTGTTAGACACCTAGATTAGCATAATTTGTTGGGGAAGAGGCAACATGTTTTTTATAAAGGGAAATCATGCCTCACCAATCTACTAGAATTCTTTGAGGGGATCAACAAGCATGTGGACAAGAGGGATCCAGTGGATATAGTGTACTTAGATTTTCAGACAGCCTTTGACAAGGTCCCTCACCAAAGGCTCCTAAGCAAAATAAGCTGTCATGGGATAAGAGGGAAGATCCTCTCATGGACTGATAACTGGTTAAAAGAGAAGAAACAAAGGGGAGGAATAAATGGTCAGTTTTCAGAATGGAGGGAAGTAAATAGTGGTGTTCCGTGGAGTCTGTACTGTGACCAGTCCTATTCAGCATGTTCACAAATGATCTGGAAAGAAGGGGCAAACAGTGAGATGGCAAAATTTGCAGATGGTACAAAACTACTCAAGATAGTTAAGTCCCAGGCAGACTGCAAAGAGCTACAAAAGGATCTCTCAAAACTGGGTGACTGGGCAAGAAAATGGCAGATGAAATTCAGTGTTGATAAATGCAAAGTAATGCATGCTGGAAAACATAACCCCAACTATACATATAAAACGATAAGGTCTAAATTAACTGTTACTACTCAAGAAAGAGGTCTTGGAGTCATTGTGGATAGTTCTCTGAAAATATCCGCTCAATGTGCAGCAGCACTCAAAAAAGTGGCATGTCTACACTATGAAAGTAGGTTGATTTTATAGAAGTCAAGCTTTAGGAAGTTATTTTATACAGTCAATTGTGCATGTCCCCACTAAGCACATTAAGTCGGTGGAGTGCATCCTCAATACTGTGGCTAGCATCGACTCATGGAGTGGTGCACTATGGAATTCTGACCACTGCCCATTTGAATTCTGGGGTAAGCTCCCATTGCCTGATGGGGCAAAAACATTGTTGCGGGAGATTTTGAGTACATGTTGTTGATCTCCCCTCCCTCTCTCCTTGAAAGCAATGGCAAACAATCGTTTTTGTGCCTTTTTTCCTGGGTTATCATAAAATCATAGAATATCAGGGTTGAAAGGGACCTCAGGAGGTCATCTAGTCCAACCCCCTGCTCAAAGCAGGACCAATCCCCAACTACATCATCTGTGCAGACACCATAGCACGGCAAGCATGAACCCTGCTCAGCTGCACCCTGCTTTTGTGAGCATTGTAAACACCTCGTGCATTATCCTGCAGTATGTGCAGAGCCTAGCTGGAAGCTGCCAGCATGAGGAAGATTGTGAAGAGGACATGGACACAGACATTCCTGAAAGCACAGGAAGTGGCAAATGGGACATCATGGTGGCATTTGGGCATGTTGATGCAGTGGAACACCTATTCTGGGCCTGGCAAGCAAGCACAGACTGGTGGGACCACATAGTATTGCAGGTATGGGATGATTCCCAGTGGCTGCAAAACTTTCCCATGCATAAGGCCACTTTTATGGAACTTTGTGAGTTGCTTTCCCTCGGCTAAAATGCAGGAATACCAAGATGAGACCTGCCCTGAGAGTTGAGAAGCGAGTGGCAATAGCCCTGTGGAAGCTTGCAATGCCTGACTGCTACCGGTCAGTCAGGAATCAATTCGGAGTGGAAAAATCTACCATGGGGGGCTACTGTGATCCACGTAGCCAGAGCAATCAATAACCTTCTGCTAACAAGGGTAGTGACTCTTGGAAATGCGCAGGTCATAGTGGATGGCTTTGCTGCAATGGAGTTCCCTAACTGTGGTGGGGTGATAGATGACACGCATATCCCTATCTTGGCACTGGCTCACCCTGCCAAACAATACATAAACTGCAAGGGATACTTCTCAATGGTCTTGCAAGCACTGGTAGATCACAAGGGCCATTTCACCGACATCAATGTGGAATGGTCAGGAAAGGTGCGTGACATTCACATCTTTTGGAACTCTGGTCTGTTTGAAAAGCTGCAAGAAGGGACTTTCTTCCCACACCAGAATATTAACATTGGGGATGTTGAAATGCCAATAGTTATCTCTGAGGACCCAGCCTGCCCCTTACTTCCATGGCTCATGAAGCCGTACGCAGGCAGCCTGGACAGCAGTAAAGAGCAGTTCAACTATAGGCTGAGGAAGTGCAGAATGGTGGTAGAATGTGCCTTTGGACATTTAAATGGGCGCTAGCGCTGTTTGCTGAGTAGGTTAGACCTCAGCGAAAGGAATATTTCCATTGTTATTGCTGCTTGCTGTGTGCTCCATAATATCTGTGCAAGTAAGGGGGAGACGTTTATGGCGGGGTAGGAGGATAAGGTAAATCGCTTGGTGGCCAATTTTGAACAGCCATACACCAGGGCAATTAGAAGAGCACACTGAGGTGTGCTGTGTATCAGCGAGGCTTTGAAAAAAACGTTTCATGACTGGTCAAGCTATGATGTGACAATTGTGTCTGTTTGCCCTTCATGCAAAGCCACTGTCTTTGATGAATGTACTTCCCTATAAGCCAGTCCCTTGCCCCGCACCCCCCTTTGACCAGAGCTGACACAGGAAATAGTCCCTGTTGTTCTGAATCCATTCATGCTTCATTTATTTAAAAAAATTGAGATCGCTGACGATGCTGACTAGTAAAAGGTAGTCTGGGTGGGGTGGGGGAGGAGGGACGGACAAGACCGCATTGCTTATGAATGCCCACTGAAGGGGTCCTCCCAGGGGACTATTTACAAGCCAAGGCATAGCATGGATTCTGTGCATTAGTGACGGTGTGCAATGCACTAAATGTCCCCTGCCTTGTTCTGTAACAACAGTTATATTTGCTCAGCTTTTCAAAGCAGCGCAGGGGATTTGGTCATTGCTTTGAATGACTTAAAGTCCCCTGCACTGCTTTGAAAATCTCAACCATTTAAGGATTTTTCTTTCCTTATTAATTGTTCATATCTTTTTATATTTTCTTGCAGACTTTGAAAAAGTGCCTCAAGTTTTTGGCCAATTTTGAGGCTTCAGTTTTCTCCCCTGTCCTAATTTATGAATTAACTAACTTTCTCCATAGCAGTTCTTTCCCTGGTGGGAAATGGAGTGGGCTCTGGAGAGCTACAGATGTTGGATAAAGATGGCACTCTAGTAAGCGGTTTTGGTTAAGATCCTGACACTTTAATGCTGGTGAGGGGAGCCACATAGACATTGCTGGAACACTTTGACTCCAGGTATCTTAGAGGGTTACATGCAGATTATAAGAGATGTGGTAAGGAGTTGTTACATCTCTGTCACAGGTGATGACTGATGTGGTTGGGAACCCTGAGGAGGAGCGTAGAGCTGAATTTTATCATGAGCCCTGGTCCCAGGAGGCTGTGAGCAGATATTTCTACTGCAAGGTAATGAGGAAATGTAACTTAGCCTGCTTGTGGCATGCATAGTGGCTAACTGAGCATGGGCAAAGTAAATCCTCCTGCCTGCTGATTGATAATGTGTGAATCTGCAGAATTGTACAGACTTATAATTTTTATTCTTTCAGATCCAACAGCGCCGACAGGAACTGGAACAGTCTCTGGGAGTGCGTAACACATAAACATTGTTTCCAATCTCCCATTGACATCATGAACCTAGAGACAGTGGACGTCTCAGTGTTACTTAGCTCACTGTTACACATGGGTTTGCTTAATGATTGGACAAGAATGTGCCATCAGCAACACCAGTCACAACACCAGCTTTAGCGTGACCCCTGAAAATCCTGCTAATGTGAGTGTCTCAAACCATTCCAGGCAGAGCGGCCACAAGATTTCTATTCCCCATAGAGGTGTCCATATTAATAAGGATTAAATGTTCATCCATCTATTTGCATCATTGAGTTTAGTAGAAAGTTCAGACACTACACAGCAAACTTATTGGACTATACCATATATTCATGGGGGCGGGGGGATGCTAGATGTTACAGGAGACTGTGGATGTGGAGAAACAAAGGCAGTTCTCATTCTTCATGGTTTCAGCTGTGATCTGAGAGTCTCCTATGACAACTTTCTGCACTGATAATTCGCTGAAGTTGGACAAAATGTTCTCTCTTCCAGCTGTGGAATCATTCAGTTACTCAAACACAGCTTCCATTCCAACTGGAACTGGCCATGGGGCTGCCCTTCCCCATGGGAGAGAGAGATTTCTGCCCATTAAGTGACAAAACATCTAAAAGGAAGAGGTACAGTCAGGCCATTCATTCTGCAAGACCTTATCCCCTTAAGAGAAAGATGGAGTGAAGACCATTTCAGCACACAAGCCAAGAACTCGTCATGATGCTCAAATTTGCCACGCTGAGAAGAAAATAACTGCCTCTATGTTAAGAAAACTGCCAGTGGCGTTATTGGAGCCAGTAGTGGTGAGGTTGGAGCCAAAAGGAAGCATTCTGGGAAAGTGGAAATGACCTAGCGGTGCTTTGTGTGTATAACTGCTTTAGCTACAGTTAGTATTACTGGAAGGCTACAATGTAAGGTATCTGATTTCATTACCTTTGTGCTGTGCTGGCAGTAACATTAGGGACAGTGCTCAAGAGACGTTTCCTCCTGATCACTGAAGTGCTACAGAGTCCGTGTGTGCAACATCATAGCATGTAAGAAAACTGCAGAGACTTCTCTTCTCTGACTCCATGGATGAACCCTGTTTCAACCACAGATATACTACCTATACTAGAAAAATCTTTCATCCCCTTTATTTAATCTGTAACTGTACTTCAGGATGCTTCTGGGTTACAAGCACTATCTGCCCTGATCAAGTTCCAGCAGTAGAGATTGAGAACTCCTAGAAAAAACAGCTTCCTTCAAGAAGTATGAGAGAGCCAGGCTATGAAAATTGCAACCTTTTAAACAGCCAAGAAGTAGGGAATAGTGGCACATGCCCATCCCTCGAACCCCAAATCTATGTAGCACCCAGGTCAGTCTGTAATAATAACCCAACATGATTCCCAGCCCAAAAAGCAGTTGCCAAAGTTGAATGAATGACATATTGATGATTGAGAAATTGAACTCCTCTTCTGAGATACTCCTACTTGCATCCTTTTCTTCACTCTCATGCAAGGAAAAATAAGTTCAGGTTTGTAGTGCACTGTTCTTCTCAACAATGTAGTTTATTTTAATATTGCTGTCTCCTGCTCTGTCATCTTTGCAGGTCTTCCCTGTTGGGGAATTGTCCTCTTCTGGTGTACTGCTGAGTTTCCTTTGTCCAATTCTGGAAGGGGACATCCATGCCTCTTCATTTAACCTCTCTGCTTTTGTTTACCATAGTTTTCACTCTGACCATTGTGTTCAGAGAGCTGTTTGGGTGTTAGAATTTGGATTGTGATGATGTAACAGTCAGTACTATCTTTATAAATTCATTTGGTGTGAGACAGATCCCTGCTTTGTCCTGGATAGTGAGGCCTTTTATTGTAAATGGGGGAGCATACTCCTCAATGCTTGGGCTAAACCATTTCAATTTTAAAACCACTGCAGTCTTAAGGTAAGGCTGGAGTGGGAATGTGAGGTTCCTGGGATGTGAAAGCTATTCAGCTCTCATTTACTCCATTAACCTGAACACAGGCAAAATATTCTGAAGGGAAACAGAGTGAGTTATCTGCAACTGTGCTTCCTTATTTATTAGGCTGCTGTATCAGTTGTGTGCATGCTATCCAGTGTGTAGGCTCTTTTCAGTACATGTTAAAACAGAGCAGCTACATTCAGAGGATGGGTTCAGTCTCCAGTAATAAGAAATACATAATATGTGTTTGTTTGTGTGAGGAAAGGAAGATCAGAGGGGCTGGGCCATAGGTGTGTAGCACATGTGCCAGAGTACTTAAGTAAATTTTCCCCTTCAGGTGCTAGATGGTCATGTGTGGAGATTCCAGCTGTGCTGCTGCCACTGATAAAAGAAGATGGAGTGGTAACAGCCCTTCTTTATTATACAAGTCTGAGTCAGTCCAAGATTTAATTGGGCATTTCTAGTGCCCCATGTCTATGCTTTCATGTCAGGTTACTTAGGATCTCCACTAGCGTTGTTGCTTCCAACTTAGATATTTCTACCACTGCAGTATGTTAATACCACAGACTAACTAGAGATAACACTGAATATATCCAGCTAGAAGTTGTTTTCTCAGAGTCTCCCCGAATGTAGTGCAGAATTATATTCTCCAATGATTATTCTTAGCAGTGGCTGATGGCTATCTCCCTTGGCTCAACTGAGTATGGAAGTTTGATTTTTTGTCATTGTTTAGAAACAGTCCTGCTCCTATTCTTTTACTGAGGTCCCTTGTATTATGGCACAGCCAGGAACCTGAACCGGTACTGTAAGCAAGAAGGGAAATTGTATGTAGAGAGAAACAATACAGTGGGATTGGGTAGACGCTGAACAACATTGTAACCATGGCCAAATTTGAACAATAAACTAAATTTGAATAAACTTAATTAATGGACAGAAGCAGTTAGAAAAGCTCTCAGCAGATGATGATAGAAGCAAATCCTGCCTACTGCAGGGAAAGGGCCTACATGGACTTAAAGATCCTTTTTAGCTATTCTATTTTGATACTATAGGACAACAAGAATCTATGCAAGGTGCAACAAAAAAATCTAGCATCTGTCAGAGAAAGGGGATAGCTAACGGCATATAGGTCCATATGTATATGTATGTGGTGTAAACTAGATCCTATAGAAGATGACTGGGAAAGGCTTAGTGCAGAATCCATGGTGTGCCAATGCATAGAGACAAGGAAGGTGCATCTTGGAATTGAACTGTGAAATTGGCAGGTTTATAATACTCTTTTAGTTATCTCTACTTTGCAGAGTGGATAAGGATTCAGAGGCAGTACTTCCTAGAAAGTACAGACTGAAAAGACCTATTTGGCCATCTAATCAGTTCCCCCAAATGGGTGACAGAATACAGCGGTGAGATAACATGGAGCATAGAGCACTTGAAGTGCCATTAAATCATAGCACAAACTAACGGATGCAATACCATTTGGATATAGCACAGTCCATGTCATTCAGTATGTTCTTGGTGTGTATGCAAGTGTAAATGTATATATGGAATAACTAAGTGAGACAGCCAGTCTGCTAACTGCTGTATAGGCTGGACAATGGGTAGGCTGGGCACAACCTACTAGTCTGTCATAAACCCTTTCTGAATTATGGACATTGTAGAAAATCTTTTCACCATTACCAACACTGGTTCAGATGAAACTCATAGTATTGGCCATTATAGTACAAAAAGCACTCCAGCTCCCAAAACTGACTGTAGCATCATGTTTAGAATCATGCCCTGCAGCATTGGATGTCACAGTCCTGGTGCAGCTTGTGAGACACCTACACTAGAATGACCATGTTAATACTTGTGCAGTCAAGACTGTAGTCAGATTTCTTTGTCTTAAGGGGTCTTCCACATGCTGTGGAAGCAGGTGAGGGCAAAGCAGACTGTTTTCCTGAAGAGTGTTTCCTCCTTTCTTGTAACTGCTCTGTTGTTCAGTGTGCTGCATCTGGTCCATCAGATCTTACCGTGTATGACAAACAGCTTGGCCAATCTTATTCAGGAATGGAACTCCATAACTTGTGTGTACGTTTGTGTGTGTGTATGGGGGTCGGGGGCAGAGAGCGTGACAAGAGAGAGCGCGATTTCCTCTACTGTGTAGCCACCATATTGTTGTTGTATGATGCAGAGTGATTCGTAGAAAAGCTTTTAACAATAAATAATTTGTTCCTTTGTAACCTTTGCATTTGCATTACATCTCTCAACAAAGCAAGGTTCATAAGCCCACTGTGAAACAGTTGGTTGCAATTTTTTTACCATACTACAAGCAGCAGATCTCTGCAACTTCTTGCTCCTTCTCGCAACTCAGAAAACTTCAGTCTCTTCCTGAAGATTGTAAGCACAGCTCTGAGATTTTTTGGGGTGTGGGGGAGAGCAGAGAGGTTACAGGTAAACCGAAGGGCCAGCCACCATCAGAAATGTCTGGTCTCATTCATCTAGGTTTCTTGCTGCCATTGGAAAAAGACTCAACACAGTGAATATTTTCTGGGCACCACCTCTTTAGGATTAGGTTAAGGGTTAGGATTGGGATAAGGTTAGGAACTGTCTCCATTGGGCATTTTGGGCAGCGTTCATCTTGCCATTGCTTCTCTAACTTATTTCAGTGGCAGCTTCGGGGTTGCATCACCTCCAGCTGTACCACTGAGAGCACCATATGAAAATCCTGAAGAACCCTCCAAAAGCCTAGATGTACATAGGTTTGCCCACCTGCTCTCTGAGGGCTTGGCCTCTGAGCGCCCTCATCTTTAGTATTCTGTGACAGAAGCAGTGTCCAGCTGGTAATGCTGCTAGGATACTTAGGTCAGGTTGGAGTGGGTTGAAGGCAGGGTGTGGGCCCAGAGTAAGCGGTATCGGAAAACAGAAACGTAGGAGGGTGTGGGAGTGCAGCAAAAATAGGGTGAGGGGTTTTTCATTCTCTTTCTTTTTCTGAGGGCGGTTGAGACCAGGAGCAGGGAAAAAGTAGGTTTCAGCCAGTGGCAAAGTGTGAGGAGTACTGTACTTTGTTCAATTCCTCAGTGAGAGTGGAAGCCATGAGTGAGTGAAGTGGCTCTGTTTTACTGCAGTTCAGCGAGGCTGTTGTGACTATATGTTGTATTTCAAAGGCTCCCACCACCATAGGTGTAAAGTATATTGCTAAGCTCACCTGTTCATTTGGGCCAATTTAGCAAGATGCAAGAACCCCACAAGAGACAGTATTTAAGGTAAACAATCAGGAGACAGTATTTAAGGTAAACAAGAAGTTAAGGACTATATAGGATAAATGCCTGCTGAGAGCACACAGTGAGTAGAAGGGCGATACCAAACGAGTGCACCTGGGGCTAACAGCAATTTAAGGTGAGACTCTGGGTGAAGAAGAGGTCTAGAGTTACAGTTGGAGCTAGGGATAAAGGATTAGTATAAGGGTAATAATGGGTTATAATTAGAGGGTTATAGTTAGAGGTTAGGGTTTAAAAGTTAGGATTGTGGGTTAGGGTTGGAGTTAGAGTTAGGATTAAGCTTTCGGGGTTAGGGTTGGGGTTAGGGATAAGGGTTTAGGGTTAAGATTAGCATTAGGGTTAGGTGGTTAGGGTCAGGGTCAGGTTAGGATTAGACGATTATGGTTACGGTTTGGGTTTAGGGTTAGGGGGTTAGGATTTAGGGTTGGATTAGGCTTAGAGTTAGCATTTAGGTGTTAGGATTAGGGATTGGAGTTTGGGTTAGGGTTAGTGTTTAGCGGTGAGGGGATAGGAGTAGAGTTACGCTTTGGGTCAGGGGTTGGGGTAGGGTTAGACTTAGGGGTACGGTTAGGGATAGGGGTTAAGGATTAGGGTTTAAATCAGGGTTGGAGGTTAGGGTCAGGGTCAGGGGTTAGGGGTAGACTCAGGATCAGGGTCAGGGTTAGGGTCAGGGGTAAGGGTTTAGGGTTAGGGGTTAGGGTTAGGGGGTTAGGGTTTGGGTTAGGGTTAGGGTTAGGGCTTAGGGTTAGGGGTTACAGTTAGGGGTTATGGGTTAGGGTTTGGGTTAGATTAGGGTTAAGGTTAGGGGTTAGAGTTTAGGGTTTGGTTAGGGTTAGATTTAGGGTTGGGGTTGGGGTTAGGGTTAGGGGTGAGAGTTAGGGTTAGGGGTTAAGGGTTAGGGTTCGGGTTAGGTTAGGGGTAGGGTGAGGGTGAGCGTGAGCGTTAGGGGTTTGGGTTAGGGTTAGGGTTAAGGGTTAGGGATTAGGGGTTAGGGTGAGGGGTTAGGGTTAGGGTTAGGGGTTACGGTTAGGGTTTATGGGTTAGGATTAGGGTTAAGGTTAGGGGTTAGGGTTTAGGGTTTGGTTAGGCTTAGATTTAGGGTTAGGGTTAGGGTTAGGGTTAGGGTTAGGGTTAGGGTT
>VOCN01018064.1:0-24928 GCA_007922305.1 Dermatemys mawii
CCCCGGCCTGATCCAGCCCCGCTCCCAGCAGGGGGTTGAGCCCATCCCCTGCCTGGTCCCTCCCTGCACCATTTAACATTGTTCTGTCTCCAGCAGCGTCCCCTCCTCCAGCGCCGCCCCGCTGCACCCGGAGAAACAGGCAGAGCCCCAGGCGGCTGCTGCGGACCCCGGCATTTGGATACCGCAAGATTATTTACCTGGGAGACACCCAGGGGAAGCAGGGGGCGAGCCCCCGCCTATAACTGCGTCCCCCCTGCTCCGGCTCATTGGCCCAGTTTCCGCTTCCCTGTCTCCCGCTGCATGGCGGCCCCAGGGCAAAGGCCGCGGGGGTGGATACCCGCGGATAAGGGAAGATGAGAACAGACCACTCAAGTGCCGTGAAAATAGCTACGCCGGGAATCTAGCGCAGGGCTGGGTCCCGCCTCCTCGCGGCTGCAAACGCTTTGGGGGAAGGGGCTTCCCAGGTAGTCTCACAACTCTGCAGGCAAAGGGGAGATCGTCTGTAACTGTAAAACCCTGGGGTCCATAAATTTTGACAAGGGTGACGGGCCCTTCCTCTCCGGCACCGGTAGTTTCTCATCCGGTGCATGGGGAAATGGCGATCTGCCTCCGGAAGAGCTGGGAAACTTGGTCAGTCAGTGTACAGTAGACTCTCGATTATGCAGGATGATAAAATTATCAGGAAAAAAATTAATCCTGGTTAATAAAAGCCTGGATAATCACCATCCATAGGAAAATGGGGGGGGAGGTAGGTTGGTTCACCAGCCACTCCGCGTCTGGTAGGAGGTGTTGGTTCACTGGCTGCCCAGTGCCCTGGTGGGTTTTTTTTTTTGTTTTGTTTTTTTCTGTGTGTGCTTGGAGTGGCAACAAAGCCAGAGCCGGCCCTGCAAGTTACACGTATTTTTTTTTTTTTTTTAACATCCTGGTTAATCCACAGCCTGGATAACCCAATCCTGGAGTCTACTGTATATGAAGCACTTTGAAGCGGAATCACGTTATGTAAATGTTCAATGTTGTTGTCTCACCTGAACACAGAACTGCAGTTGGATATAAACACCGTACTGGGCTGATGATCCATCTCCCAAGGGCAACGGAATGGACGCATGGCGAGGAGGTGCCCCAATGAGATGGTCAGTTCTTAGCTGTGAAAGAGAGAGGGAAAGCATGTGAATTACAATCGTGATGATACTATATTGTGGAAAGTCGCAAATGTAACTGGGAGCGGAGAGACAAGGAGCTCTAGAGAAGTTACAATATGCTGCGCATTACAGGTCCCCTCCTCTGTGCTCCTCCAGTACAGCGCCACCTGTTCCTTAAATTGACCTTAGTCTGAGACAGAACAAGACCCAGGACCACCGCCCTCCCCTCGCCCAAACAAATGACACTCTCCTCCAAACTACTTAAATCAACCCCATCACCTCTAGTGATTTGAAATATCCCCTCCACTCCCTGTTTTTTTTCGGTTTTTCTGATTTGGATTGTAAGTTTTGTGGGGCAGGAACCAACACCACTGTCATTTTTCTAAAGCAATAAGCACACTGTAGTGTTAAGAATTAGAAATCTGCTGCATGATAGGTCCAAAAAGGGAAGGGCCTCACTCTGCTCAGACCCTAAAGGGCAACTTAAGTTGTGACCAAGTACTGTGAGGCGTGCTTGGAGTTCTAGCCAAGGGAGACAGTGGAACAGAAGCAGGGATAAGAATTAGACCATAGGGAGAATTCTTGCTGCCCTTCCCATTGCTTTGCAGTGAATTTTTGGGTTGTTTTATGCTGTACAACCCCAAAGAGGGACCCTTCTGTTTTCATTAGTGCCCATAACGCCAAATTACTGGAATAATGTAACATTTATGCAGCACTGTAAATATAAATGGGGAAAATTTTCATAAGAGTACAGTACCCAGCTATTTCCACTGTGAACAATATCAGATACTGTACACAACAGGAGAGGAGTTTATGAGGATTTATCCAATAGACTTTTGTGGAAGAGAAGAATTTATATCAGAGGCACACAGAGCATAACCAAAGACTCATCAATAACTAAACAGAAACCATTACATAAAAGTACGTGGAGAAAGGACTATTTCTCTCTGTATCCCACATGCAACAGCATATTGCTATTAGCGGCTTGGACTACAAACCTCTAATATCTCTTGCTTTGTTGGTCATGGTGAGAAAGCGATCTGCTTTGAGTAATTTTGTGAGAGGTCAGTGGTTTTAAAGATATAAAGTGTTGCCCAGGTGTATAAAGAACAACATAAAACAATTAATACTATAAACAGGTTAAAATATCAACTGACTTACTATTGACTTCAGGCTTTGCTGCTGCTGCAGCTGCTGCTGAGCTGAACCACAGAGCAAGGAGCCACAGACAGGCTAGGAGACCACAGAACGGGTCTGGGAGGAGGCATGGAGAGTGGTGTAGATGACCAGAAGGGACATATACTGAGAGACAAAGAGAGGTGGCAAGGAGCTATGTGCATTCCTTGGCCTCAGAACATGGGGACTCTTTGGAAAGCTGGAGCAGGGACCAGGGCAGGGAACCCAAGTCTGTAGAAGAGTGAGCAGAGGATAGATGGCATGATGAAGGGAGAATTAAGGGTTGTCCTGTTTATTGGGGGAGGCATGGACTGATGTACATACAGGGTCAGACTGAGGCATTTATTGGGGGTGATAAGAGAGGTGCATAGAAGATACATTGATTTCAGTGAAACAGTCCCAAATCACCAGCCAATATACTGAAGCAGTGGGCAGCATAAACAGCCCGAGAAACTGCACCATCTCCAACCTTTTGTCTCAGCATTTTGTGCTTTTTAAGGTTGGAAAGCAATCCTTTCAAAGTGACTGAATCGGCTACAGTCCAGAAAGTTCCCCTATTACTAAGAATGGGGAAATAATTGGTTATTTTCCCACTAAATGGGACTGTGCAAAATCAGTGGACAGTGAAGTTACTGACTCATAACCATTCAGCATGCACCAAAATCCTCCCAGCTGTCACCAGCCACCAGTACACAGGGCAGCCTTCGCTTGATCACTTTCTCTTTTGTTTAAAAAGAAACTTACTGAAACCCCCTAATGTCTCCACTACTGAATCACTAGACTCTTCAGCCTGATACCAGTAATGATAACCCCAAGGGGCTTCCTGTAATGGAGCCCTGAGTTTAACCAGGAGCTTGGACTTTCAGCTTCACAGTTTATTTAATCCCAGGCACTTGTCAAGGCAGCCTCTCCTTGTTATCAGAGTAAGCAGTGTGGCCCTGCAGGCCAGGTGTTCAAATACCTCCTTTTGATAAGGGAAGGAGAGCAGATGTTGAAGCTGTAACTATTGGATTGAGATAAGGTTGGACCAGTCAGAATGTTAATGGGCTTTAGGGAGGAAAGAAGAGAGCAGGGGTAGAGTAACCTCTTAATGCCTGGGCTTGAGGAAGCACTGTATGGTTTGGGAATTCCTTTCCTAGAAACAAGTCAAGACAGCCATAAATGGAAACTGCCTGAGTGTCCTGTGTATTAAGTGGAAGCTACACTACTGGGTCTGTTGGTGGCCACCCTGCAAGGGCTGACCCTGGGAAGAATTCATCCCTCCATAAGCAGTGTCAGGATGAGCTCTACCCTGACATCTGGTGGTGAATTGTGGTGAGTTTGTGGAAAAGAACTTCAGGGGCTGATCTTATTTGCATAGACACACTTTGACTTCACAGCAGTCCAAATGGTCACTTTAGCTGCAGTGGGATCCCCAGTTTCTCTGTTATTGGAGCAGGAATAATGAAGTGTTGTTACCCTGATTATGTGAATCAAGGACTATGGACATGTACTTGGCCTTTGTTATGATGGAGGGACTCACCATCATCTAGGTAGCACTCACTGGGCAAGGGACAGGGATTCCAAAACCCAGTGAATTCAGACAGACATGGGATGTGAACAGATATCTATGTATTTTTTTGGTGTAGGTGTTGTTTGAGGGCCCCATAAGCCTATTGTGCTATCTTTTTCACTTTGGGCCCAGTGGTGTATCTGCAGTAAGGCTTCTCTACTATAAGCTGAAATCACTGAGGACTGTGTTAAGTAGAAGGTGCTCAAGATATCTTGCTGAGTAACTAGTGGAGTGGGGCAGCTGGCAGAGCAGACCAGTTTGTGGTATGGCTGGTTAAGCAGAGTGGCTAGCAAAGCAGAGCAGTTTGTGGGACAGCTGGTGGAGCAGAGCAGCAAGTGAAGTGGCTTATGGGATGGCTGGTGGAGCAGCTTGCGGTGAGGTCTGAAGCAGAACCCCATGGAGAGGCGGGGCAGTCGGCCTTGGACCACGTAAGGTCTAATCTGCCCCCCCACACGATTTCCACCCAGGCTGGGAGGTAAAACTCTGCAGATGAACTTTTGAACTCTGCACTGACCAGGGACAGAAGCTTTTGGGCTGTGGGACTTTTGAGACTTTGACTGATTTTTGGGTTGCTGGACTCAAGAGACTTTTAGCCTGTTGGACTGTGGGTGAATTTTGGGTTGCTGGACTCACGAACCAAAGGGATAGGACACCTCCCTATTTGCTGGGGTGGATTTTGCTTATGAGTTGGTTTATGAACCCTAGTTGTGGTGTTTTCCCAATTTAATGCTGATGTCATTTACCTCATGTTATTAAAGATTTTCTGAAACACTGATCTGTGCTTGCCTCCCAATCAAAATCTTCCCTATGCCATAAGATCTCTTTTTTTAAATCCAAGGAAGATATTCAAGGTTATTTTCACTCTAATGCTACTATCTGCCCCTAAGAAATCACTTGTACTCAATGCTGGTTTTATATTTCATGTTCAGTAGGACAAATATATATGAACAGTCTCTTTTCTTAGTACTTGTAAAATAAAGTGTGTCCCTGGGCCAATTATTACTATTTTGAAACAAACACTATAAATCTGGACGATGCTTTCGTGACATAAGGAAAACAAGATCCCAGCACCAAAAAGACTTAAAATCTTAGGCCTCAAGGCTGCAAAGTTTTATGCACACATTTAACTTTAAGCATGTGAGTACTCCCACTGCATTCCATGGGGCTGGCTCACACATGTAAAAGTAAGTATGAGCAGAATCGGGGCCTTAAACAATAACAGAAGAAACAGAGGGATTGGAAGGGGGACTTCTGCAACATAAAATCATGTAATGTAAATTAGCTAGCAGACACTCTGTCCTGGTTAGTAGAGTTTAGACCCACTAAAAATTCACTGTCCTTTAAAAGTATTTGAAAGTGAATGCAGTGTCAGGCTGAGCTCTACCCTAACATCTGGTGATGAATTGCAGGAATTGTGGTGAGTGGGGAAAAGAACTTCAGGGGTGGATCTCAGTTGCATAGGCACACCCACCCCACCTAGTCTGAACTTACAGCAGGCCAAATGATCACTTTGGCTCCTGTGGGATCCCCAGTTTCTCTGTTATTGGGGCAGGAATGATAAAGTGTTGTTACTCTGATTATGTGAATGAAGGACTGTGGACATGTAGTTGGTCCTTGTTATGATGGAGGGACTCACCATCATCTAGATAGCAATCACTGGGCAAGGGTAGGGGTTCTAAAACCCACTGAATTGAGAAAGGCTGTGGACAGGTGTTTGTGTTTTGGTGAGAGCTTTGTCTGGGAGTTCAACAACCTGATTGTACTCTGTCTCTCTCCACTGTGAAATATCAGAACTAATTTTTGATTCCAGTAGGAGTCTAGTTTCAGCCTGCTGAGCTGAATTTACTTTGGCCTGTAGTGTACCTGCACTAAGGCTTCTCTACTATAAGCTGAAATCACTAAAGAGCTGAAACCAGCTAAGAGCTGAGATCACTGAGCACTGTGTTAAGTAGGGGGTCCTGAAGATGTATTGCTGAGCAGTGAATGGAGTGGAGCAGTTCGTGGCACTGCTAGTGGCTGGTGATGTGGTACAGTGGATGGAGTGGAATGGTTTGTGGGACAGCTAGTGGTGTGGCTGGTGATGTGGAGCAGCGGACGGAGTGGAGAAGTTCGTGAGAGAGCTAGCGGAGCAGCTGATGAAGCAAAGTAGTTCCTGGGACAGCTGGTGTAACGGAGTGTCTGGCAGAGCAGCTCGTGGGACCGCTGGCAGATCAGAGCTGTTTGTGGGACAGCTGGTGGAGCGACTTGCGGTGAGGACTGCAGCAGAACCCCATGGATAGGCGGGGCAGTCGGCCTCGGACCACGTAAGGTGCCCCTTAACTTGGCCCCCATTTCCACCAGGCTGGAAGGTAAAACTCTGCAGATGAACTTTTGAACTCTGCAGAGACTTTTGGGCTGTTGGACTTTTGGATTGTGGGACTTTTGGGACCTTGGATGACTTTTGGGGTTGTGGGACTCCAGAACCAAAGGGGAAGGACACATCCCATTTACTTGTGGGGGCAGGCTTTCTGGATCATGGTTTGTTTTATGAATCCTGTTTGTGGCGTTTCCCCAATATAATGCCACATTGTTTCTCTCTGTTATTAAAAGGCTTTTGGTACACTCAGATTCTGTGCTTGCGAGAGGGAAAGTATTGCCTCTTAGAGGTGCCTGGAGGGGTGATATGTCATTATCTCAGGTCACTGGGTGAGGGCTTATTGTGTCACTGGAACAGAACCCCTGGATACTGAACCTGGCCCTTGTTGCTGCCCACTCTGATGGGCAAAAGGGTTACAAAAGTAACATTGAAAATATCTACTGCAGCATGTGAGGTGAGAGATCATAGCTGTAGAAGGCAGGAAAGACTCTGCGAGGTGCTCAGCCTCCCCACATCCCAAAGAAGCCATTAAGAATGAAGAGAATCAGAGAATCAGATTCTGAGTGTCAAAACAGATAAGCCTGATGGTTTGGTTACACTTGGATCCTTATAGCACTTTCGGTTATACCCGCCTTTGGATACAGCTCCAGGGAAAGCACTCCAGTGTGTCCACACTGAAGCCGCAACTGCACTGCCGTGGCCACATTGCGGCACTTGCAGTGGAACTGGGAGTGGTGCCTTATGGGCAGCTATCCCAGCGTTCAGCTGGCTGCAATGTGCTTTTCAAATGAGTAGTGGGGTGGAGTGAGTTGTGTGATGTGGAGGGAGAAAGAGCAGATTTTTGGAGTGCTGAGAGTGTGTCAGCACGCTGTCTTGTAAATGCAGATCCTCCTAATCTTCTGCTTCTCACTCACTCACTCACTCGGTAAAAGTTTGCTCTCTTGATTTGCCCAGTTGCAGATAAGCTCAGAAAAAGTACTTCCGCATTCCTCCAGCTGAGTTCAAAACAAAGGGAAGAGAAGTCAGTTGATTTAAGGAGATTAGGGGGCGTTTCCAGAAATCACTCAAAGCGCAGTATTGTTACTACCCTGAAGTAACAGTATTGTTACTACACTGGAGCTGCAGCGTATCACCCAATACGCAACAGCAGTTAATCCCTCTGGCAAGGAGGAGTACCAGGACTGCTACAGCCGCGGACCAATAGCGCTCTACGTGCCCTGCCAATGTGGACAAGTAGTAAGGTAGAGTGCTCTGGGAGGCTTTATTGTGGTATAAAGAGCCAGTGTAACCAAGCCCTTAGAGCTGCAGAGAAAGTGTATAAAGTCCTAGCATCCCAAAATCAGTTCCCCTACAGTATTGTGTGGGACATGGCAGGGCAAGTGTTCTAGCTCTACTGCAAACTGGGGTTTAAATACTGTTAATGATTCCAACATGCATGATTATTGTTATTTATTTCTCTTTAACACTCAGAAGTATGCAAGACATACTTCTCTCAGATCAAAGACACTCTCACTGGTAGATGTTAAATACGTGATTCATAGATTTCCAGGCCAGAAGGCACCATTGTGATTCTGTAGCATAGGCCAAAGAACAGAGGCCAAAGAACTTCCTAAAATAATTCCTAGAACATATCCTTTAGAAAACATCCATCGGATTTAAAAATGGTCAGTGATGGAGAATCTACTATGACCCTTGGTGAGAGTTAGGGTGAAGAGAAATAGGGAGAGGATTGGGTGAGGAAGAACAAGGGATATAGCAATACAATGACATGGAGAAGATGAAGATAAATAAGGTTAAAATAACATGATAAAAATCAGTAAGAGAGAGAGAGAAGGGATCGGGATAGGATCCTCAGCTGGTAGAAGTTGATACAGACCATCTGATGTCCTTTACACCAGTGAGGATCTGGCTCTAGACACAGATTAGACGTATTTGCCAGGGGTGACCAAACTTACTAGCCCTACAAGCTGCATACAACGATCTTCAGAAATTTGAGATCCAGGGCACACCTACCAGTGGTCCGGTCTTCAGTTCTGCAGGAGGCGCCTGATCAGGCTAGGGGCTGAAGCCTCAGTCCTGCTGAAGCTCCGAGCCCCAGAAGGAGCACTCTGCAGAGCTGAAGCCCCAAAACCCCCTTCCCCTATGGGCAGAAGCCCTGTTGCACCACCCCACTGTAAGGTAGAGGTCCCAAGCTCCAGCCTCCAACCCCAGTCTAGTAGATGGAGAATGGGGAGGGCTCTACAATCCACACTTTAACAGTAAAAGAGCCACAGTTTGGCCACCCCTGCTATATGGGTCTCCAACATTTCCACCTTCCCAGGGGAGTACAGTATTTTCCTTAAGGCTGATGAGTCTTTCATTGAGTCTAGTTTTAACTCCCTGAAGGGCTACTCACAGTTTGAAGGTTTTGCAGCCAAGAGCCCAGTGAGGTTTCTCGTTCTGTGAGTCAGAGTCATAGCCAGGTGAACGTGGTCTCCATACTGGTGACTGTGGTTGGTAAATTTTCAAGGAGATAGCTGTATCCTGTGCATCTGCACCAGAAAGCAGCTTAATGATTGGGGTGGAATGAGCCTGCACAGTTACCTCAGCAACCAATGCCATCATCTGCTACTTTTCCTCAGTCATAGAGAAGATCAGAACCAGTTTCCTAGTGTGCACGGTGGATTTGTATCACTCTGGGGTTAGGAAGCTACAAAATCACTCTGACATCACTCTGAGCTCTTCAAACCAGTTTCCTGTTTAACACTGGGTTTAGTCTTACACCAACTGCAGCTGACCTTAACAGCTGCCACCAAAGGTGCTTTACAAAAAAAATGTTCCCTCTTGTCTGCCAACACACAGCCAATTTTAACTGCTCACCTGGCTACCTTGCCAACAATGAAACTGAGAGATATGGTACTGAAAGATACTGGCCTAGCTCTTCGTGCAGAGTTTAGGACCAAATATGGGAGGGAGGTAGAAGGTCATTTATGAAGTGCTTTAACAGAGTGGTGTGGGGTACAGGAGAATAAGGGGATCAGAGTGTTCTGTGGTAGAGAAGCAGCTTATGTTTGCATGGAGGATGAATACAAAGGGCTTCCTGATCAGGCAGCAAGACTCAGTAAACAAAGATTATTTGAATTGTATGAAAGAAAATAAGAAAAATTACATCAAACAATGGCTCAGGTAAGCACAGTCTGAGGACCTGTCTTCCAGGCTTCCCTCCAGTCCAGTCACCACAGACGACTGACTGACCAGGTGTTTTGAACTCTGCATCAGAGAGTGTTGCAGATCTTAAAAGTGCAGTCACCCGATACTATTCAGTCAATTTTTTAAAATCTCTATGCACTACAGGAAATGACTGTGTCTATTTAAGGTATTGGTGGTTAAGGCCTCCTGTGACTTCAAATTTTGATCGGAAGGGGAAAGTATTTTCTTTTAGTAAAGTTCAGTTCCCTAAAATAAAGTTACATAAAATGTCTGGGAAGAATATCAGTCACTGTCTCATCCAATTTACCTTTTTTATTTCACCATCATAATGGAGTGAAGGTGATTTATCGTTTGTAAGGATAGATGAGGTGGCAGCAGATGTCAAAAGGCTAGTAGCTGCTCAGCTAAACAGAGAACTGCAGGTTGCAGCTAGGGATGAGCTCTGTATATTGCCCTGTTAGAAGTATATCAAGTAAAATAAAACAATGTGATCATTGAGTACAAGGTCTCCTTGCTTAGTAAGACAGAGAACACTGAATGTCTACGTCATGGAGTGTCGGGGAGTCACGGCCCTGCACCCCCCACTTCCTGCGATTCATCATGACTCTCAGCCAGCCAGTAAAACAGAAGGTTTATTAGACAGGAGCACAGTCCAAAACAGAGCTTCTAGGTACAGAAAATAGGACGTCAGTCAAGTCCATCTGGGGAGTAGGGAGCCCAGACCCTGGTGCTGGGCCTCCTCCATTTCCCCAGCCGGCTCCAAACTGAAAACCTCTCCAGCCGCTCCTCTGGCCTTTGTCTCTTTCCCAGACAAGGAGACCACATGATCTCTTTGTTCTCCAACATCTTTAGGTGGCACCTTGTGGAGGAGGGGCCCAATCTCACACATCAGTTGCCAGGAAACAGGCTGTCGGCCATTCTCTGTGCAGACCCCTGCACATCCGTTCCCCTCCAGGGCTCTGCCACAATCACACACCCTTATCCCACCACCTAGATACTTAAGAAATGAATAGAGGAAACTGAGGCACCCACATAGTATTCAGAGACAATATTAAGAACATTCCCATTTTGTCACAGTCTATGGGGACCAAGCAGACTCCCCAAATGTTTTTACACCCTTTCTCATTTTCACTTCTCTCTTTAGTTCTCTTTTCCCCAGGCTGCCTCCCCACAAACACAGGATGAGGAAGCACCTCCAAGTACTTCTCTTCCCAGTGTTGGAGACATAGGGCCTGATTCGCCAGGGTGTTACTCCATTTGCAAGCCAATAGAATCCCCTTCATTTCAATGGAGCTACACCAGTGTAATGTGGTGGTGCTTTAGGTCTCTGAACTAATCAGACCAACAGAGAATGTAAGGGGACAGAATTCATTATTCCTGCTCCTACTCTTGAAGCCACAAGAGGGCAAGCAGGTGGCATCACTCTCTTGCTACAATCTTTAGAACTGGAAATTTTGGAACAGAGTGAGCAGGATGAACAAAGCGCAGGATGGAGCTGATGTTCAGATGACACATACTGGAGTGGAGAAAGTTCCCTTTAACACAACAATATTCAGCATGAGAGTGAGGGAGTGCACATGCATGAATGCAGACACACTGATCTACAGCTGCTCAATACTCTTGCACCTTACTGCAATCTAAATTCCTATGCTCTCTACAGGGCTGATGCAACCACTAGGCGAACTAGGCGGCTGCCTAGGGCACCAAGTGGTTGGGGGAGCCAAAAAGCGCGCTCAAGGGAGGCAGTGGAGTGGAAGTGAGCTGGGGCAGCGGTGTGCAGGGAGGAATGCCCGCAGCAAGTAACGGGGGAAAAAGGAGGTGCAGGGGAACTGCTTCCCACCCCAGCTCAGCTGCGTTCCACCTCCTCCCCTGATTACACCCCACTCTGCTTCTCCTCCCCTCCCAGGCTCGCCACGCCAAAGAGCTGATTGGCGTCGTAAGCCTAGGAGGTAGGAAAAGTGGAGCGCGGTGGCGTGCTCAGGGGAGGAGGTGGAGCGCAGGTGAGCTGGGATGAGGAGCTGCCACAGGGCTCCCCGGGCGGAGGGATGGGAGGGTGGGGAGCTGCCAACCGCAGGGCTCGCCTGGCGGAGAGAGGAAGGGCGGGAAGCTGCTCTCCGCAGGGCTGGCGGGGGAGGTTGCAAGGTGGAAGTGTCACCTAGGGCGTGAAATATCCTTGCACCAGCGCTGGCTCCCTGAACATTTGATCAGTACATGTTGGATCTCCCACAATCCACGTCTCCTGAACACCTATAGAAAGGTACAAATACTAGAAGGTAAGTGCTTCACCCCAAATTCTTCTTGCCCTACGATGACCCCTTTCCTCCATACTAAAATGCCCTGTCAGAAGCTGAGCTTCATCCCCAGCTGCAGCTGCAAACAGCAAGCAAAGAGTGAAAGCTGCTGACCAAGAGTGGGCGGAGAGTGGGGGTGCGGTAGAACTTGTATTAAACAGGAAGGCAGTAAGTGCCAGCAAACCAGAGCTGTCCCACTCCCCAGCTTGCACTGCATTAGAGTAGAGGAATTCAGTTCCGTTTGCCTGGTCCCTGACTGCTGAGCAGAGGTTGGGACTTATAATGAAGGAGCAATGGAAGAGAGCAGTTGCTGGAAAATGTGAGAGTAGAAGACATGTAACTAGCAGGAACACAGCCTGGGTGTAGGTGGGAGAGGGAAATGCAGGGCAGAGCAGGTGTGTGAGGCTGGGCCTGAAGGGGCAGAACACGGGGTGTGTGCATGGGGCTAGGAGGCATCTAGCGCAGGTTGGATGTGGGGAGCTGGCTTGGACAGGGGGCAAGAGCAGATGGTGTGTATTGGGGGGTTATTGGGAGGAGCACATTATTTAGTATTTGTGTCACAATAGGGTTTAGAGGGCACCAGAGGCAATAGGTATAATAGGCCAGAGAAAGTTAAGCCTTCCTTGACACAGCCACTGCAGCTGGATGCCATTTGCAGGATTCTACTTATGCTCTATGCAGGTTCTGGAGCAGCTGAGGGAACTGTATTTGCTATTCAGTTTCCCAGATTCTCTACGCTCACTGCTTATAATCACTTAAAGTCTATCTTTCTACAATCTATAAATCTGTTTTATATTTTACCTAAAACAGTGTGTTTTGCTTGAAGTGCTTGGGGTATCTGCTCAGGTTACAATGGCTGATGTACATCCATTTTTCTTTGTAGAAATGGTTAACTTACTGAGCTTACCCCAGTCAGACTTCTGACCAGTGCAAGACAGTACAGTTCTAGGGTGCAAGGCTGGAGAACTGGGGGGAATTGGCTGAAGCCTGTCTATTGTTGGTTCATGAGTGGCTGGGAGAAACATTCATGTAACTCATCTGGGCGTGTCCCTGCCTGTGAATGTCTATGTGAGTGCAATACCTGACAGAGGTTTGTGGCTTAGCACAGAGATTTGTGGGATAGAGGGCAGAGCAGTCCCACAGTTCAGGTTGCACCCTGGCAAAACCTGTCACAGTGTGTTTCTGAATTCTCATGGCAACAGATGGGGGAAAACTGTTCAGATATAAAGAATGATAGGACTGTTTCATCCAATAATCTCAAAATTATGTGAATTTTAATTAAGGCAACTTGACATGTTCATACATGCATGGAATGCATCAATATCTACGAGCTGTAGGGGGATTCTTTCAAGACAGCTGTACTACTTTACCCTTCATAGGGGTATGTGTGTCCAAAGGGTTAAAATATTTTGCTTGTATTTATTATTTAATCTACAAAATATTAAAATTATATTAAAAATTATCATATAGAAAGTCTAAGTTACTAAAGGTATTCGAATCATAAACTCCAAGACATTTATATTGTCTCTTTATTGGAAAGGCCCTACCAAACTGCCAACATTATACAAAAACCGAACAACAAATAAACTTTAAGAAAAATACATGAAAGTAAAATATATAAGGCAAAGTGAATAGTAAAAACAGACCATTATGGGGAAAAATTGCAGTCTGATACTGTAAGTAAATAATTTATGAAAGCAAGCACAATTTTACAATCATCGAAAAATAGATACACTTTGGACTAATGAGAATATCACAAGATCCTCTTTTTCCTAAATACCAGGTGTTCTGTAGTGGCTACATACAAACTTCTCCCTCCAAAAACTCTCAAGTCCCTGGTGCCACAGATCATAAAAACCAACCCCATGCCTATGGAGGTGGGTGGAGAGAACCCTGAAGGACACATGAAGCCAGAGCCTCCGCGGATATGATTTGGCACATTTTCATTTGCGTCATTTGATTTGCTGAAGAGCTGACTCCATGATCTTTAGGAAAAAATAATCACTGTGATAAACTTGTGCCAGTGGGGATCTGTGTTGGTTCTATTGCCACTGCTCGTCGAAGGAAAATTATATTGAAATGAAAGGTAATATTTTTCTTCAGACCTCCCTCACATTAGAGAGCTTCCAGTCCTCTCAGACTTATGGTAACCTCTGATCCTTCACAACTGCAGACAGCTGATTTGGAATGGTTTCAAACATCACCAGCAACTAGAATCAACTGGTTGGGCCATATAAAGTCACTCACAATGTTCATTGTTCCACAGCCATCTTGCTCTTGTTTACCCATCACTATTCTTAGAATGCTCTCAAGAGAGAAATTAGTAGATTCATATACTGAGCCATGATCTACTCTTTATATTTAGAGCAACCTAGCTAGAGCCAGGGAGGATAAAAATCAATCATTTTTAAAAAGAAATTTTTTAAAATGGATTTTTTCATTTAAATCGGATTTTTTCATTTAAATTGGATTTTTGAGGAAAAAACCTATCTAAAGATAGTTTTAATTAAGATTCATTATAGCGCAAAGATATCTCATCATAGAATAGGGATTATAAATTCTAATTCTATAATATGAGACAATATATTCATGTAATGTTTAAGAAAAGATTTGTAAATGAGTTCCAATGGTTTATGGATTAGGGACACAATTTTATGGAGTTCCATAGGATTCTGTATAGATTATTTAGGTTAATCTTTCTATCTACCCAATGGGACTCAGTGCTTGATCTAGAAGATACCATCAGAGATGTTTAGTTTAGTTCTGCAGTTCTCAAACTGTGGATTTGTGTCTCCAGAGGTAACACGCTTGTTAACAGGAAAAAAGGTTTAAAATAAATAAATAAATAATATATAGAGGTGAGAAATAGCAAGGCCTCAACTCTATTGTCCCTCTGCAAATTTGTGTACATGGTTAATCCTTTACCTCTCTCTACAAGTGAAAAGTTTCAAAAAGTTAAATGAAGATTGTTGAGGGCCCAATAGATCTGGACAAGGAGAAGAAGTCTGCAGATAATTGTATGTTTGCTGTTGAAAATAAATATCCAGAATACTTAACGTTGTTGTTTTAGTTAAATAAAACAATTTAAATGTCTATCTGGTGATGTTCTCCTCTAATACAGCATGACAAGAAAATCCTCCAAATATTAATCATTAACCTGTTGAATTGGAGATAATTCACCTCTCAATGACTTCATAAATATCTGCTTCAATTACTTTTGGTAAATGAAATAACCAATCATTCATTTTCTGATATAGCTGTAAAACTAATCTGAAAAGTTTTCAAAATAAATCACTGTTTAAAAATGTATAGTGTGTATCTTCTAAAAATGAAACCTACATCTATCTCTGAGTTGTGAAGAATATGTATTAAGGTTATAACAAGCAATAAGAATGCACTTTTATGTAGAAAATCATGGTTAAATAGAGTCTTCCCGACTAGTGATTTTAATCATAATTTAAATCAATTTGATTTAAATCAAATCCACCATGGCTATATCGCTGAGTGGTGTGACAAATTCACGCTTTTGAGTACCATAGTTAAGCCAACCAAATCCCTGGTGCTTGGAAAGAATTCTTCCATCAGCCTAACTACTGCTGCTCGGGGAGGCATATTACCTATGTCAATTGAAAAACTGCTTGGAAAGTGACTTTCATTAGTCGCATTAATTATTTGTATTGCGATAATGCCTAGAGATAATGGCCCCATTGTGCTAGGCATTCCACAAACATGACAAAAAAATGGTTTGATCTAGCAAGCCAAGGAGCTTAGACTCTAAGGACACACTGCAATCAGAGGTGAGACTGCAGCAAGCAAAGACATACTTGAGGCAAGGGTAAAAGAAGATTTAGGGACTTACTGGTACAGGGCTGGGCTGAGGGCAGCTCTGTCCCCCAGAAAGGGCAGGGCTGGAGGTGTCAGAGCCAGTCCCAGCCCGCCCTGTACCGGTAAGTCTCCCTAGACCTTTCCCCCTGCCGGAGTAGCAGCAGCAGCTGGGGACTCTGACAGTGGTTTAAAGGGCCCGGGGAGGTAGCGGCGGCTGAACCTTAGGCCCTTTAAATAGCTGCCGGAGCCCCGCTGCTGCTATCCCAGGGCTCTAGCGGCTATTTAAAGGGTAGGGTGATAGAGACAGGGGAGCCCCAAGCCTTTTAAATAGCACCCCAGAGCCCCACTGGTACCCCAGGACTCTGGGGGCTATTTAAAGGGCCTGGGGCTCCACTGCCTCTACCACTCTGACCCTTTAAGTAGCCACTGGAGCCCCGGGGTAGAGGCAGTGGGGCTCTGGCAGCTGTTTAAAGGGCTGGGACAGTAGAGGCAGTGGGAGTCCCGGGGCCTTTAAATAGCCTCTGGAGCCCCAGGCCCTTTAAATTGCAGCCCGGGAAAGCTGGGCCATCCCAGTACGGTGCAACGGCTCTTGCCAGTACTCCATACCGGGGCGTACTGGCTTACTTTCACCTCTGACTTGAGGTACCTTTGATCTAACTAACTTGTGTAACAATAGCTCTGAAGCTGTGACAGTACACGCTAGCAGCTCAACTGCATACCCGAGGTCCCGAGCAGGATTGTACACCCCATGCTACTGTGACTTCACTGATATTTAATCTCTGTGGTTCAGCAAGGGCATCTAGTCTTATAACTGTAGCAATTACACCTGTTAACTGTTTCTGAAGAGAAAGCAAGCAGGTGTGTTTGGACAACCTGTCTGTGCTGGGAATAACACAGTAAAGGCAGGGAACTGCGCAGCTTTGGAAATACTCTGGTCAGGAGGGAGAGAGATGCACCATACATTAATTGGCTGAGTGAAACATGAATACACACAGCTAAGCATCTTTTTTACAGATCCAGCTTCTCATTAATGAGCATCCAGAACTGGAGACCACATCTGATTCAATATAGGCACATTCTCCAGAACCCTTTATTGCCAACCTGCAATAGAGAATGAAAGAAACTGTTACCTATAAATTTACCATCAAATAATTCCACCAAACCAGGGAACCCTCTGGTGGTAACAGAACCTCATGAGAGACCCCAGTGTTTCACCCTTATTCACTACCTGAAATTTATTGCAAAGGGGAAGATGGGCATTTACTTAATATAAAAGAGTTTATGTATTTAATTCCCAGACAGAAAGCTTAGTTAACATAGAGTTACCGGTAATTTCAGCAAATACCATTTTACAAGAATTTTGTAACAAACTAAATATCTGGAAATTCACAGTTAGTGTTACACTTCTTAAAAAGCTCTGGGGCTGAATCTCCCCCTCGCTCATGCTAGTTTTACACTAGTGCAATTCCAGTGACTTGAGTGGAGTTACACCAGTGTAAGTGACACCAGAAGCAGATCCTGAGAACACAAGAGATCCTCAGAACTCTCATCAGTCATATTAATTATTTGTATTGCGCCCCAGCCAGAGCTATTCATGGCTGTGTATGACTGCACACCACCAGAGTGTGGACATAGCCTGCTTTTCCACTGCAGCACGCAGCTACACATACCCTACACACTGCCACCAGTGATGTGCTGTATAGATGTACCTTAAAATATGTTGTCTGCTCCTACTGTTTTGGGCTCCTCTCCTTCGTCCCCCTCCAGTCTATCCTCAGCCCTCTCCATTCCAATGAAAATGCATGACCAAGGTCACAAAGAACCTTTGATTTGTTAATTTAAAGTGGCACTTCTCTGTCAGCCTTTCTGATGTGCCTGATGCCTTTATACCACTGATCTCTCTCCTCTCAGACTCTGTAACTTTGCGCTTTCCTGGATTAAGTCCTTGTTTTGCTGACCACTCCTTCAGCATCAACTTTAGGAAGTCCTCCTCCTCCTTAGGATTCTGTCCTCTGTGTTCTCAGCCTTTTTCTCCATCTTAACACCTCCTATGATTTTGCCACTGCTACATGAAAGATCAAAAGTCTAGCTACCTACCCCAGTCTCCAATCCTCTCTGCAGTCTCATAATCTCAGATGCATCAGAAATAATGCTACTTGTAACACCAGAATTTTAACTCTACCTTCAAATCACTTCTTAAATTCTGCTTATTCCAGGAACCCTTTATTAACCCTTCTGTTATCATGTATCCATGGCAATACAAGTCAATACCAACTTACAGATTTGTATCTAGTGGAGTCCCATTTACCCAGTGAAATGCTTCTCCAGCCTTGTGAAGTCCAATCCACGGATCTTGCTTTGTTATTTTCATTATAAATATCTGTAGGAAAAAACCACAAGGAGCAATCTCTTTTCCAGACTAGAAAACGAAAGGATGATCCTTCCCTTCTCCCAGGGCACTATGGGTTAATGTACCAGCCTTTCACCTCACATCAAAATCATAAGTGTGGATCCTATGATATCCACATAAAGAAAAGCACCCCAATATTCAGCCTGATTGGAAGTCTCTGCTCAAAAGACTGCTACGGAATATTAAGATTTTACATAGAGCCACAGAGACTCCCCGACTCTGTAGCGATGTATAGAGTCTACTATAAGAACCTGGATGACCATAGACAATTATTAGGAATTTATGTAGACTCCTGAGCACAGGACTATACAAAATAGAGAATAAGTTATGTCCCTGCGCTGAAAAGCCTACAGTGTGACATCAATAGAACAGTGGACAACAGTTTAAGCAAAGCAGGATGGAGAAATCAGTGATGTAGGGACCAGAAGAAGGATTCCTTGACGAAGTAGGTTTTACAGAGGGAAGTGAATGAAGAGAGAGGAGTTGTTCCAAGTGTTGGAAGGAAGAAAACAGAGGGTGCCAAACCAAGAATGGAAGAAGATGAAGAGAGCAGTGAGGCAACAAGACTGGAAGGAGCATACAGAGCAAGGTGGGAAGTGGGAGAAAATGAGAACAGAGATACAGTCAGCAGCTAGATTGCAGAGGGTCTTGAAAGTGAAGATAAGGAGCTTCAGTACAGTGCAAAGTTTCCTGTAGTAAAGGTGTAGCGTGGGAGTGTGTCCTGCCCATCTAGGAGCCATCGCACACCCAGATGCAGTCTGGACAGAGTGGAGACAAAGGGAAGCAAACTTCTGTGGTGGCTAGGGCCAGTATGGCCCCTAGCACAACTATGTGCAGACCAAATGCCTGCTGTGATTCCGAACAGACCTTCCTGGGTTGGCTGTGTGCAGCTTTGCAACACGGAGCTGCCCAGAACCCACAGAGCAGCTTGTTCACCGCAGACTCCCCTTCTCCCCCAAGTAGGACCACTATGCTGAGGTTTGGGATGGGGGCTGTGCAGCGCTCCCTTCAGATGAGGCAATTCTCTTCTGGCTGGCTGTGGGGCTTTTTTGGGCCCTGTGCATTGCTGTAGCTCCATTAAAGGGACAGACCTGGGAAAGGAGAGAATCTCTTCCTATATTTCAGAGCTGAGCTGGAGTGGGACCATTGCTAACATCCCAGCACTGAAATTTAACAGTCAAGGGAAATGGCAAATCTCCATGGAAGAGAATTGTTACCTCACTCCAAAACTGGGGCTAACACAAGTATCCAGGCTAGTTGTCCTTGGTGGGTCCTGGTAACTCTGAAGGAATTTATGTCTGGTTGCAGAAAAGAAAGACAGGACACTTGATGATTACCTCTTCTGTTCATTCCCTCTGGGGCACCTGGCATTGGCCATTGTCAGAAGACGGGATACTGGGCTAGATAGACCTTTGGTCTGATCCAGTACGGTCGTTCTTATGTTCATGTATTTCTATGCACTGTGCTTTGTCATACTCCTTGCACTGGATTTACAGCCATTCAGAAGAAAGAGCAGAATGACAGAGTGGGGAATCACACAGATCCCAGGAGGTGGGAGGGGGTGAAACTATCATATTTCATTCTCTTACCAGTTCCTGCCAGTTTTCAATTACAATTAGGGAGCTGTTGTGTGAAGAACAAAAGCTCCGACTGGAGTCCCAGTCCTTTTCTTTGTCAGAGAAGTAGTAACATTTCCTTTGGTGATACAGCCAGTCTGCAGAGCATGGTTCCAGAGGAGGAGAGCAAGAAGAAGTTTTCCCTGATGAGCTATCTACTGCTAAAACACAACAAACAACCATCACATTTCTGCCAGTCAGATCTCCCAGAGCAGGCTTCCTGGAACTACCTCACCCAGCCCTGAATTTATACCCTCCGCAGACAAGAGCTCAAAACAATTGAAAGTATTACAGTAAATGAAATATAACATTGGGATGAGATATAAATTTAATGAATTTATATCATTTTTATGTTTCCTAGAAGGTGCTAGATGTTGAACAGTCACATAAAATAGACCTGGTCCTTAGCCTAAAGACATTACAGTCTAATTATAACCACAAGACAGCTCATAAAAGCAAGAGACAGTTTGAGATGAGGGTCACAATGGTTAGATGACCCCATCACACAGATTTGTTCTTTGAGCTCACTCCTGCAGACCTCTGATGGGGTCTACTACCACTGTAGTCTTTATGTATTTTTCCATTAAGGTGAGGAAGAAAGATGGTTAGTGGGGGGATTTAGCTGAGTCCCTTGGCGCTCTTCTACCAAATAAAAACAAAACCAAACCTCCCCAACGTCTGATAACTTCAGTGTTCGACTGAGCCAGCCTTGGCTGTCATACCAGAGCAACATTTTTTGGCAGTCTCATCAACTTCTGCATTAAATTAACTTTCATTGTTTTAGAGAGTCAGGGTCAGAAATAAGTTTAAGGTTAGCAGCCATGTTAGTCTGTATCCATAAATAAGATGAGGAAGACTTTGTAGCACCTTAGAGACTAACCAGTTTATTTCAGCATAACTTTCGTGGGCTATAGCCCACTTCATCAGATGCATTTCCCTAGTCACTTTACCTTCAATAGTTGTTATCTCCTGCCAGACACAGAAATCCATTTCAAAAGGTATTTTTTTCTCCTGCTGATAATGGCCCATCCAAATTAAACAGCCTCTTAGAAATGGTATGGTAATTTACAATTTTCTTTTGCTTTCTGTGTGTATAACTGCATCTTACTTCTGTTCCATTCTATGCATCTGATGAAGTGGGCTATAGCCCACGAAAACTTACGCTGAAATAAACTGGTTAGTCTCTAAGGTGCTACAAAGTCTTCCTTGTCTTATTTAGGGTCAGAAATGTAATGGTTGCAAGAGAAGTCTTCTGCCTGTGAACTGAACGAGTGTTTTCTTGAGTCTGGAAATAGACAAGGTCACACATTCAAAAATCACATGTAAACCAGGCCTACATATAGCCTTTACCTTTTATACTCTTATGGGTTTCATCTCTCTAGTCTTGACACTGAGTCTCAGAATGAAGTCTCTCTCCCTCTGAAGTGTCAACTCTCAGATAATAGGAATTATGATAACCTAAATTTGGTTTTGGTTTCTATATGAAAATCTGGAGTTCTCTTGACTGTAGAGGTAAATAATACTTTATTTTAAAATTACTTAAATACTCACCAAGGTGAATACACAAGATCAAAACTGTAACAACAGCAAGAATCCCTGTAGTGCACCTCCAGAACCAGATATTCGAGCAGAGCCCTGAAACAATCATGTAATTATAAGTTTGAGAACATTTAAAGAAATTCATGTACTAGAATGACTGGTTGTGGTCTTTAAACTAGTCCCAAGGTTCATGAAAAGCAGGATAGGAGCAGAGAGGAAGATCTGGGAAAGCTGACAGTTAACCCAGCAAAGCCCAGATGTAGAAATTTCTGCATTCAACAACCACAATGAAAAAACAACCAAAGGGTACTGAAGCTAGGAGAAAAAAAGACTAGACATCCACTACAAACAACTGTGTGCAATGCCAGTACTCAGCCCTCATAATAATAGTGACAGAGCGAGTGTGTAAGGGTGTGAGTTTCTGAGTGGGGGTGTGAGTGTCTGGCCCCCCAGCTGGGCTCTGGGGGGAGGAAGGGGCAGAGAAACGGGAACTTGGATGCCATAGAAGTTTCTTTAACTCTCTACTCCTGGGAATAATTTTGTGTGTCAATATTGTTACAAATATCCTTGCTGACAGGTATTTTTGAACTAAATTACTGCAATAGTTGAAACTGGCGTGATTATTCAGTGTTATTTTGACAAATAACATTTACAGAATCTCATACACAATTTTAATTTTTTTGACACAGTATTCCCCCAGGAGTAAACAAGGCAAGTGAACTTAGTGCCTTATGCTTAGAGTTGCAAAAGATATAGGGCCAGATCTGCTAACATAACTCACTGTAGCTCCATTCTAGTCACTGGACCTACCCAGACTTAAAGCAGTTGGGCATCTGTCCCACAGCATCTTTCCAAAGCTGAGCTAAATAGAGCTGAGCTGAGGTTCAGTGGGAACCAGATACAGACTGTGAGGTGTAGATTATTGCCCATTGCAGAAGGGAGGCAGAGCAACCTCCAGCAGGGGTCAGGTGAGGAACTGCACAGGGCTCTCTCCACTAGTCTTTCCTGGTTACCTTAGGTAAGGCACCACTCAATGCATTAGATCAGAGCACAGTGGGAAAGGGGCCATTTCATGTGTTACTGGCTCCTGCTGTCACCCCAGTGTGGAAGTTCCATTCCTGCATTCTGAGCCAGGCAGAACTTCCCACCCATCCCTCATGCTGTCCCTGAAATGGCTCATTGGGCTTTTTGATGGGAAGCCTCATACAATGGGGATACATGGAGCATCCCACTAGACTCGGACCAGCTCATGCAGCATCATTAGGCAATGGTTAGACAGACCTTGGCATACCAATGCAATTGGCCGTACAGCCCCACCTGTGCAGAGGGATGTGGTGGTCTGGTCTACACTACAGAGTTAAGTCAACGTAAGCATCTGTACTAAAATGGAGCTCCCACCGGTGTAAATTGTCCTCTACATCACCTGAATAACTCCACCTCCATGAGAGGCATAGTGCTTAGGTTGCTATAATTAGGGCAATGCAGTGTCTGTGCAGACACTGTTACTTACATCATCTGCTGGCTGTCAGTCCTGTGCTGGGCTCACAGCTGGAGCCCCCTGTCCTGGGGGCTGACAGCCTGAGCCAGAGAGGAAATGTGAAATAACAGCAGTTGTGAAACTGACAACAATGTCCATTTCACTGCTGGTAGGCTCCCTGCCCTGGAGCATCATGAATCCTGCCTCCAGATAGGGCTCCCAGGACTGCTGCTGCAGCGTGGAGACCCTGTTAGGCCCCAGAATCCTGGCTCCAGCTGGGGACTTGCAAGCTTGCCGCTGTGTTGCAGGGAACCTGCTGACCCAGTGGTGGAAAAACTACAACCATCCTGCCTGGCTTCTGAGCTCCCCTGGCCCTTCCCCCGACCCCGTCTTTCCCCCTCCGCGGAAGCATGTCTACCTCCGCCCAGGCTGCTGCTCTGAGCAGAATGGTGCTGGGGTCGGGGGTTAGATAAGGGGCAGGGAGTCTTGGGCAGCAGTCAGGGGACAGGGAACAGATGGGGTTGCATGGGACGTGGGAGTCCCAGGGGTCAGGGGGTGAATAGAGGTCGGGGCAATCAGAGGACAGGGAGCAGGGTAGGTTTTATAGGGGGTGAGATCCGGGGGTGAGATCCGGGGGTGAGTGTCAGTTAGGGGGGTCTCAGGAGGTGGCAGTCACGGGACAAGGAGCAGGGGGAGCTCAGATAAGGTGTGTGGTCCCTAGGGGATTGTCGTAGGGTGACCAATCGCAAGGGTGAAATATCAGGACACATTGGGTGAGCGGGGCGGTGGGGGAGGAAGAGCAGCAGGAGTGGGGGTGCGGGTGCAAGGATATTTGGCACCCTAGGCAAAATTTTAACCTTGTGCCCCTCCCTTTTTCCTGGCGTATTGCTTATTATAAACTTTTAAAATGAATATTGCATAATGTAATGTAGCATGGGGTAGAGGGTTGGGGTGCCAGGGGGCGGGGAAGGCTCTGGCTGGGACTGGGGATAAGGTGTTTGGGGTGTTGGAGGGGCTCAGGGCTCGGGCAGAGGGTCGATGTGGGGAAGGGGGAGGGCTCTGGCTGGGGCTGAAGATGAGGGGTTTGGGATGTTGGAGGGGCTCACGGCTTGGGTAAAGGGTTGACGGTGCGGTGGTAGGGAATCTCTGGCTAAGGGTGTGGGCTCTGGGGTCGGGAAGGGCTGGGGATAAATTTGGGTGCAGGCAGAGAGGAGGACTCACCCCAGCCCTTTCCCCGTTGGTAGCAGCAAGCCCCGGGAGACGGACTCCCCTTTCCTGCCACCCCCCCCGCCCAGCAGCACACTCATTCCCATCACTGGCGTCAGAATTTGGCAGGCACTAGGACCCTGCGGCGGCAGTTGCTGGAGGGAGGAAGCCTGTTGCTGCACTGAAGAGACAGGGACGCTTCTGCTCTGATGTGCTCCAGGGCCCTGGAAGGTGCATCACCATGGAGCAGCAAGGGGAGGCTGGGGGAAACTTGGGGGAGGCGCAAGGGGGATGGGGGTGGGACGGCTGGAGCCAGGTTGCGGGGGAGGTTGGGGGCTCTCTGCCTCCTGCCCGCCCCTGCAGCGTGCGGCGTGGAGACCTCCTTGCCCCTCTGTGCCTGCTGGGGCCGATTTGCAAGCTCCTGCGGGAGCTGCTCCAGGCAGAAGCGGTGAGCGGCGTGCCAGCGCCTGGCCGCCTGCGGTCCCGATACAGGGACAAAGGGTGTCCCCACCAAAGTAAGGTTGGGACGCAAAACAAGTCCCCTGAGATTGGGATTGTCTTGATAAAATCGGGATGTCTGGTCCCCCAGGAGGATCTCTGCAGGGGGCGATCAGGGGACAAGGAGCAGGGGGGTGGGGGTTAGATAGGTTGGGGATTTTGAGGGGTACAGTCAGGGGGCAGGAAGTGGGAGGGGGTTGGATAGGGGAAGGGCCAGGCTGTTTGAGGGAGACACAGCCTTCCCTGACCCGGCCCTCTGTACAATTCTGTGACTCCGATGTGGCCATTGGGCCAAAAAGTTTGCCTACCCCTGTGCTAGCTGCACACTCCAGCTGTGTGAGCCCCATGCCAGCCCGACATGCCAGGGTGGGGAGGTCCAGCTGTCAGTGCCTCACAATGCCCCACTTCAGTGAGTGGCGCCAGTCCTGGTGAAGACATGCACCAGAGATAGAAGGAGCACAGCGCGCATGTGACACACCACTTCAATTACTGCCCTGGCTGTGTGTCCACTTAAGTCATCTCAATTCTGTAGTGCAGACGAGGCCCATTTTATCTGCTGCCCCCTAGTGGGGGGAGGACCCGCTACTTTTCTTGCATCGCAGTCACGGGATTTCCCAGAAACAGGGCGGAGCCAGCAGGATCCGGCCCACTGCC
>ML677509.1:0-35852 GCA_007922305.1 Dermatemys mawii
CCCCCCCCCCACACCCCGTACCTCCTCCACGGTGCCCCGCACCCGGCACAGCCCTGATCCCCAATATGGCCCATACAGCCCCCCCGTACCTCCTCCACAGTGCCCTGGACTGGGCACACCACCAACTCCCAGCACAGCCCCCCCAGCTCCGATCCCCAACGCCCCGTACAACCCCCCTGTACCTCCTCCATGGTCCCCTGCACTGGGCACAGCGCCAACCCCCGGCACAGCCCCCATGCCCCACCTGGGAAGGATGCAGCAGGCACGCCGGGCTTGTGAGAAGGGCGCGGGGACTGAGCAGGGGCTGGGGAGACGCCCGGCAGAGGGGCAGAGTGCAAAGACTGGGGCTGTCTGGGAGGGACCCACGGCGACAGGTGATGGAAGGGGGCCGGGGTGTTGCTGCTCCCTCAGAGGTCCAGGCTGTGGGGTGCAGGGGCAGCCTCAGGAGGCTGTGGGGTGCATGTGCCGCTATGCTAGGGGCTATGCGAGCACCCACCCGTCTCTCCCGCCTGCAGTGAGACCTCCCAGCGCCATGGGACAGGCGACCTCCCAGCTAAGCAGCTGGCGTCTCTGTCCAAGCTGCCAGCAGGAGGTGCCCGGGGGCCTGTACACAGCAGGGGGTCTCCCCAAATCCCCTGGCTTGAAGCAGGAGAGCCCACTCCAGCTCCATGGGGTCACACCTGTGGGGCAGCGCGGTGCCCTTGGGGACAGCAGGGGCTGGGGGAGAGGGCAGCTTCCCAAATCTCCCTCTAGAGTCTGCTCGGCCAAGAGGATCTGAGCCCTGGCGCCTCCCGGCCCCTGCCCAGCCAGGCCGGCCCCAGCGCTGGAGTTGGCCCCAGCCCCTGCCCCTGCCCTTGCTGGGCAGGTCGTGAGGGGAGTGTCCACGTCCTCCACTCGGGCAGCGCCTGACACAGGGAACCAGGTGTCCCGGAGTGTGGGGGAGTCAGGTCCCTGCATCCCACTTCCTGACAGTGAAGTCTGGGGTCCAACTCTAACCACAGAAGGGGGCTGAACCCTGAGAGTAGCCCCTCTACAACACAGGCTGCCCTCAGAGGAGGGATCCCAGCATACGCCATAACCAAAGCAATTCCCTTCGCTCCCTGAGTACCCCGCCCGCCGCAGCACTGGAGGAGCTGACCCTGCCACTGCCCCGGGCCAGCCCCGCACCCCAAGGGTGGGACGCAGCCTCACCCCTCTGGCTCTCTCACTGCGAGACACGGGCCCCTTCCAAACTGTTTTCAATCCTTAGTACTGAGTCTGGCTCGTCTCCTTCACCACAGAACTAGCTGAGCCTGCCCTGGGCTTGCAGCCTCAGTGACACCTTGTGGTGGAGAGTTCCACAGGCCGGTCACACATTGCGCAGTCCCTTTGATCAGCTGTAATGTTGCTGCCCGTTGTGTTCCCCGGAACTTCCTTGTCCTCGTGGCACATGAGAGGGGAGAGAGGCTCTCACGAGCAGCACCCCGCACTCCACGTGCACAACAGGCACCGCTGAGGGTGACAGCCCACGTGACTGCCGCTGCAGCGTGCCAGATTCGACCGCTCGCCTCGCCCCTTCCAAACCCAGGCAGTTGCTAAGCGACGCTCTCGGTGCATTCGTAAACCCAAGCTCTTAGCAGCAAGGAACCGACAGGTCAAGGATGCCCTCAGCCTCCACCTGCCCGCCCCGCAATCAGAGGCTCTGTCCCTGTGCAGGGCACGGCAGCGGCTGTAAGTCTGTGAGCCCTGCCGGCAGGCGCGGCCCACACTGCCACCAGGAGACGCTGTCCTTGGTGGGGCGCTGTTCAGCCAGAACCATCCCCAGGGCCAGACCCCAGTCCTCAGTGGACATGTGTGTGCAGGGAAGGGCAATGTGAGCGTGCACATGTGCATGTGTGTAAGGGCAACGTGCACATGTACATGTGTGCATGCATAGGGACACACATACAAGGACAGTGTGCAGTCAGTGTGTGTGTGTGCACGCGCATAAGGGTCCGTGTGCATGTACAATAAGTGTACATATAAGGGCAGTGTGTGCGTGTACATATGTGTGCGTATAAGGGCAGTGTGCACACATGTAAGGGCAGGGAGGTGTGTGCATAAGGGCAGCGTGTGTAAGAAGCCCTTACACAAGAAGCACTGTCAGGAATGGGGGCTGCGTGGGGCCTCCAGACACCCCACCCCCCACGCTAACAGCCCCAGCCTCTCTCGTGTGGGAAATCCGCAGGGCTTGCGGGGGGTGGGGTGGTCAAGAGCTCCATAGGGCAGGGGAGGCTCACCCTCCACACTCCTGTGCTGGGTCCCTCCTCCTCACTCCATCACGCCTGCGCCCTTCATCTCCTGCTGGCTCGCCCAGCCCAGCCCAGCCCTGCCTCGGGGAGGGAGCCAGCCCACACGCCTCCCAGCCTGCCACACAGCCCAGCCCAGCCCCGGAACCAGGACCAACAGTTTACAGGCCTTGCCAAGGATGCTCGGACCAGGCCCAGTCCCCACAGGCATCTCAGGTCCTGCCATGGCACCCCCTGCCCACGGCCCAGCAGGGAAGGTGCCAGGCAGGCAGCAGCCCTGGCACATGCATGGGCAGGCCGAGCGCACTCACCAGTGAGTAGCCGAGCTCCACCTTGAACTCCTCCTTGGCTCGCAGGATCAGCTGGCTCTGGAAGCGCTGGTACTCGGGGGTCTGGGGTTCGTGGTAGGTGATCACCAGCACCGTCTGCAAGGCAAAGCGTGGGGCACAGCTCGGTACCTGCGGGGGCCGGGGAGGGGAGCCCCACTCAGAGAGGGGTATCCTGTCGCAAGGCCCCAGGGGTACCACATGGGCATTTTCTGTAACTTTTATATGCTGTCCATGTGTGCCTCAGTTTCCCCTGTGTGTGCAGTGTTGCCTAGGGGGTAGAAAGGCTCGGTGCTTTCTGCAACGGCTCAGACTCAGGTGTGGATGGCTCCCAGCAGTCTGGGGCTTGGGCCCCATATCCAGGGAGTCTTTGAGAAGACAATGGCAACCCCAGCCACCGGGACTTTGATCCCTAGCAACCAGCGGCCATGGACGGCTGCCTCCCACCAGGAAGCCAAGCAGCATTTGCCCAGCTGGAGAACAAAGGGCTGGGGAGGCGCCAGGGGGTGGTTCAGGGCTGAGGGCTTGGGGAGCACAGCGACGGGGACACAGCAGGCAGAGGCCAGGCTTGGAGCTCTGGGTGGACCCGACCAGCTGTAACTCCCTTTCCTCTGAGCTAACCAAGGGTTTCCGATGCGATGTGCTCCCCCACCTGTCTGCTCATGCCGGTGGGAGGGGGCACTGCTCCCCAAGACTGGACAGTCTCCCTCTCAGGGGACTCACTGAGCGGAGCTCGCACGGTGGGGCAGGGGGCTGAAGGCCCAGGGGTCCAGCCCAAGGAGGCGGAGGGGCCATGTGGCTCACCCTGGGGAGAGATCCCAGGGGGGCTGGCCCAGGATGGGACCCTTGAAGCTGTTCCAAAGCTGGGGTCAGAGCCCCGATCCTGTGGGTCCGACACCATGTGCCATAGGATCATAGAATATCAGGGGTGGAAGAGACCTCAGGAGGTTCTGGTCCAACCCCCTACTCAAAACAGGACCAACCCCGACTAAATCATCCCAGCCAGGGCTTTGTTAAGCCTGATCTTAAAAACCTCTAAGGAAGGAGATTCCACCACCTCCCTAGTAACCCATTCCAGTGCTTCACAGCCCTCCTGGTGAAAAAGTTTTTCCTAATATCCAACCTAAACCTCCTCCCATTGCAACGTAAGACCATTACTCCTTATTCTGTCCCCTGGGGGTCTCCCAAAATCCCCCCACGGGTGGGGTCAAACCGCCCTGACAAGAGGACACTAGGTGAGGCTCCCCACAACCAATGAAGAGGGAATGGATTTTGTGCGGGGCCCCAGGCATGGACCCTGACCCCTAACCCCCAACCCCAACATTATGTAGACCTGACCCTGGACCCCCAGCCCCGACCTGGTATAGGCCCTGACCCCTACTGCCAGCCTGGCATAGGCCAAACCCCTGGCCCTGACCTAGTTTAGGCCTGACCCTTGACCCCAACCCTGAGCTGGTATAGGCCTGACCCCCAGCCCCGACCTGACGTAGACCTCATCCCTGACCCCAGCCCTAGTCCCGACCCTTGACCCCAGCGCTGGAGTAGGCCCGACCCCAGCCCTAATCCTGACCACTGGCCCCCAACCCTGGCGTAGGTCTAACCCCTGACCCCAGTGTGATGAAGTGGGACTGTTCTTAATGTTGCCTCTCAATACTGTGTGGGTGCCTCAATTTCCCCTGTGCATTTCTTAAGTCTCTAGGTGGGGGGATAAGGGTGTGTGATTGTTGCAGAGCAGAGAGTCAATGGCTGACACCCTGTCTCCGGGCAACTGATGGCCTGGGCCCCTCCCCTGTAAGGTGTTAGCTGGAAGTGTTGGAGAACAAAGGGATCAGGTGACCTCCTGGCCCAGGAAAGAGACAAAGGCACAGGAGGGGCTGGAGAGTTTCAGTTTAGAGCTGGCTGGGGAAATGGAGTGAGGTGCAGACGTGGGGGTCTGCCCTCACTGCTCCCCAAGATGAACTCAGCTGAGGGGTCCAGTTCCCTGTACGTACAAGCTCTGTTTTAGACCCTGTGAGCTGCCTTATGTCGAACTAGCCGGGCACGTCTCTACACTTCCATCTGTCTCCCACCCAGGCAAGCGCCCTGTTACGTCGAGGCAGTAACACCACCTCCCCGAGGGGCGATGTAGCTAGGTTGATGCAGCATGACCTATGTCGATCCGAACAGTCCTCCAGCTGCTGTCCCACAATGCCCAGCACAAGCACTCTGGTCACAACTGTGAACTCGGCTGCCCGGGGGTCATGAAGACCAGAACCCACCACCTATTTAAAAACCACTGGACAGTTCTGAGAGGCCTTTTCCTGGTTTCCAATTCACCTAGCAGCTCTCCGTCTCATGTGCAACCGCCCAGCCAGGTGCGTGCTCCAGACGCACTCCTCCCTGGAGCAGACAGGTACAGGAGGAGCAAAGGCCGTACAGGCACCGCTACGGACCGGCCATGGAAATGTGCAGGAGAAGGGATACGACAGGAACCAGCAGCAGTGCCTCCTGAAAGCGGAGGAGCTGTGGGGGTGGGCCAGGAGGTCAGCGAGGCCAACAACCGATCCGGTGCTACACCACAGACCTGCTGCTCGTACAAGGAGCTGTGTGCCATCCTCAGCAGAGACATACCCGCCCCCGCCTCCCTGCACACCACCATGGATGCCTCCAAGAGCCCTAGGCAGACCCCTGCCGTGAACCCGAGGACGAGGAGGAGGGACAGGCCCCTGGTGGGCCAGGACCCGTCTGCAATGCCCGGCAGGCCTGTCAGTCCTGCCTGGCTAGGAACAGGAGCGCATTTCTCCAGACAGTTCACATGCCGTGGTGGGGTCGCCTACCCGGAAAGGACAAGGCTGTCGGCGTCTCATCCATCTCCTGGCACGAGAAGAGGTAGCAGCACAGCGACGGGATGGGAGCTGGTATCTGTGTTTCACTGCCGGTGAGTTAGGAAGGGTGGAGGTGGAGCAGAGTGTTTATGTGCTCAGGGGTGTTCCCTGACTCCCCTCAACGTTCACAGGGGGACTCTGCAATCCTCTCCTGATGGAGCCCGAGTTCTTCCTCCCAGTAGGACTCCTTCCCCCGCCAGCCTGCCATGAGCTCAGCCGGCACCACTGCAGGAGACCGGCTTCGGGATGGGAGCGAGAACTCCGCCCTCGAGCCCCTGTGTGCGGTGCCACTGCCCATGCCGAGTGACTCTCTGCTTCAGCTGTCACGGAGTCCCTGGGCGATGCTCTGAACTGCTTCCCCTGGGGTCAGGCAGAACCCTGGGGAACCTCCTCTCTGTGAGCGACTGTCTCCAGGGCAAGAATCTCACCCGGCTTCCACCTTCCTGGGTCTGACCTCAGAGCATTCGGCACCTTCTGCCCCTCTGTGTGCTTCCCCCAGCGAACCCGCCCAGGCGGAGTCCTGGGGGAGCCTGTGGGTTCTGCACCCCAACTCCACAGTAAGACGTGACTCTCAGCCAGCCAGGGAAATGGAGTTTATTAGACGACAGGAACATTGTTTAGAACAGATCTTGCAGGTACAAACAACAGGACCCCTCAGCCAGGTCCATCTTCGTGGGCAGTGAGTGAGACAACCCTGTCTGCACTTCACTCCACATCCCCAGCCAGCCTCAGGCTGAAACTCACTCTCCAGCCCCTCCTCCCCTTTTCCTTTGTCTCTTTTCCTGGGGGCAGGAGGTCACCTGATCCCTTTGTTCTCACCTTCAGCTAGCACCTTGCAGAGGGGACAGGGCATTTGCCCGGAGACAGGGCATCCGCCACTTACTTACACTGGCCCCCTGCTCTGCACCAATTACAGACCCTTATCCCCCCACACAGACACTCAAGAAATGCACAGGGGAAACTGAGGCACCCACACAGTATCCAGAGCGGCGGTTCTCAAACTTTGCAGCCTGACGGCGACCATGTGCGACCCAGGTGCTGTGGGGCAGGGCTATGCCCGGCTGCAGGTGGGGGGCAGCTGCCTACTCTTTGATTCTCTGATGAGAGGGACGCGGAGCTGGGCCGGGAGGGGCATCCCGATCCCAGGCAGGAAATGCTCCCTTTGCTGGTTTACGAAGCCCTGGGAAGGGAGAGCGGAGGTTGGGCACGGCGGAGGTGCTCTGGAGGCAGCTGACTCTATCACAGAGCCTCGGCGGGAGACGGGGATCGTGTGCACCAAAGGCCCCGCTTTGGAGGCTGGGGGGCTGGCTGGGGCTGACGCCCTAGAGGGACCAATGCAGGACAGGCCCAAGGCGAGCCCCAGCCCCGGGGTACCTGGAAGGCCTGGCGCAGGCCCACGTCCGGACTCTGAGTGTCCTGCCAGGGTTTCAAGACATCGCGGGTGGCACCGGCACGCAGGCTCTCCCCAAAGACATCCACGTAGAAGAAGACGTAGTCGCCGTTGGTCAGGCTCTCCCGCTGGGCCAGCCTCATAATCTGGTGCAGCATCTCCAGGGGGCCGCAAATGTAGATGACTGGGGGGAAAACACAGGAGCAGTGTCAGCCGCTGAAGAGCAGAGAGAGAGAATGGGGGTGATTGGTGTCAGTCGCTGCAGGGCAGAGACAGGCGGAGAAGGGGGGCGATGTGGTGTCAACCGCTGCAAGGCAGAGACAGAGGACGGGGGACAGGCAGTGTCAGTCGCTGCAGGGCACAGAGAGGTGGAGCAGGGGGACAGGCAGCGTCAGTCGCTGTGGGGCACAGACAGGCAGAGGAGGGGGGACAGGCAGTGTCAGTCACTGTGGGGCACAGACAGGCGGAGGAGGGGGGACAGGCAGTGTCAGTCGCTGCAGGGCAGACAGGAGAAGAATGGGAGTGATGTGGTGTCAGTCGCTGCAGGGCAGAGACAGGTGGTGAGTGTAAATGTCAGTCACACCTCACTGCACAAACACATGCCCCTGCTCACGCCCCAGGCCGGGGCTCTCCCAAGTCTGGCCGGCTGGGGTCCGCCGTGCAGCTCAGGGAACACACATCTGTCCCAGGCAGGTAAAGCTGGGGGCCTGGCCCCAGTGTGGATGCAGGGCCCAGAGCCCAGCCCTGACGGAAGGGCAGCGCAGCGCACGAGGCTCGGAGCTGATGCAGGACTGGCACCAGATCAGCAGAGGAACGGACCCAGAGCCCACCCCCACCGCGCGGATGGGTTCACGGGCACTGCCAGACATGACTGAACCGGTACCCATCAGCCCAGGGCCCTGACCAGGGCAGAGCTAGACACACCTGAGGAAGAGTAGCAGGGGTGAGATTGTGTATCGCACGTCAGGTCCCATCCTGGTGTCCAGTAGGTCGAGTTTGCTTCAAGCCCCGAGAACAACGTTTAATCTCCTTGCCAGAACCGTTCACATGAACTGCACCCTGAATAGGGTTGTAATGCGCAGGCATGGCCAATCCCCTGAGGAACTTGTCAAAAGTTTGGCCTCAATGAAATCCTGTGGCAGTGAGTTCCACGGGCCAATTACACACCATGTGAAAAACAGTTTCATTTGATCTGTTTTCAATTTCCCCGTTTCTCCTCTGGGGGGAACTGGGACAGAGAAAGTTCCCAAATACCTTTCTACACCCCACAAAAACTCCTAATGCTCCATCTGGATGACCTCCCCACAGGTCACCCCCCTTAAACAGCACCTCTGCACCTCACCCCCACAATGAGTCACCTCCAAGACGGCCCCTCACATTCCCACCCCCACAATGAGTCACTCCCCCATGACAGCTCCTCCGCACCCCAACCCCCCCCAACAAGAATCACACACAGACACCCCACAGGACGGCCCCGTCACATGGCCTAGGGTTGCCATGTGCCCCTTTTTCGGACGGGAAATTTCGGTCGAAAAGGGCACCTGACAGTGTCCAGTCAGACACCCGGACCGGACCCCCAGCAGGGGCGTTGGAACACCTGGGGCCAAGCCGGCAGCTGGCGGGCAGGGAGGCACTGGGAGGGGATCGGGCACAGAGCCGGCAGCGGGGGCAGCAACCGGCTGTGCCCCCCCCAGCGTGTGCCCGCGCCGGAGTCTGCAGTGCCGCTACCTTGTCGGGGTTATTCCAGGAATTGCCTGGCCAAGCCAGGGACCTTTTCTCTGTGCAGCGCAGAGATCTCAACGCGTCACCTGATCCCCGGGTGATCCTGGGGGGCTCGGTGCTGGCGCTCTGGACGGAGGAGGCGGCAAGAAGAACTTCTCAGCCCCGAGGAAAACGCAGGCCGCGGAAGTCCAGGAGAGAGGGAATCTGAGCAGGTGTCTGGGGCTGAGATGGGTTTTCTGGGTTTGTATTTCACGCTGCTCAGTGCTTGTGTCGTGACTCTCAGCGTCCCAACCGGTCTCTGCTGAGGGGCTGTTATGGCAGAATCCCTGGTCTTCCGCCCAGCATCTCTGGCTTGGTGCACCCCGGAGAGCCCCTCCCCAGACGGCCCCTCCAGCTCACCCCCCGCCGCAAGGAGGGTCACCCCCCCCAGGACAGCCCCTCCCGTTGGGGTTATTGCCAATGTCTTCCCAGCAGCCTCTGGCTGGCTGAGCCAGGCCTCCCCCAGCTAATCCGCTCACCGCGCAGGGACCAGCCAGCTCCACGCCAGCCCCAGGCCCCATTAGCTGGCTCCCCAGAGAGCCGGTGGCTCCCAGCTGCCTGCCCTGGCAGCTGCCTGTGCCGGCCACGCAGACAGAGGCAGCCAAGGGGGCTTCGCTGGCTCCCAGCTGCGGCCGCCTGGGCCCCAGGGCCGGACGTGGGCTCAGCGACCGTTCAGGGGAGAGATGGAACCAGGCCTGAGGAGGGAGCAAACTGGGCCCTGACGAGAGCCAGCCAAGTCCCAAAGCACCAGCTTGGCGGCTCCTCCCCAGCCCAGCCCCTCTCCCCAGGGCCAGCTCTCCAGGGCTGTCTGCAGCCAGGAGCTGGGGGCTCCTCCCTCGACCTCCCAACACTTGGGGCTTGTTCACTGTATTCGGTGCCCACTCAGCACGAGCAGCCTCCGAGCGGGGCAGCCCCGGTGCTCGGGCACACGGGCTGTGCCAGGCCCTGGACTCCTCAGCCAGCCAGTGCCCCAGGCTCTAGTCCAGGGCTTTGCAACCTTTTCCTTTCTGAGCCCCACCCCCGCCCCCAAACACACACACACCGCGCGATACAAACTGCCCGGCCCACCTGTGGCACGACAGCTGCTAAACGCCAGGGCCGGCACTGGGGGGTATCACGCAGGGCAATTGTCCAGGGCCCCTGCAGAGCTAAGTCGCTCGGACTTCGACTTTCTGTCCTGAGCCCAGTGAGTCTAACACTGGCCCGGCTCTCTGGTTTATCCTGGCGGCCCCCCAGCGGCCCTGGGCTCCCCGTGCCGTACCAGGCCCTTGCCCGCCTGCCCCAGGGCTGCAGGGCTGATGCTGGGCGCGTTACCTGCTCACTCTCTGCAGTGCCACCAAGGCGGGTCAGACTATCGCCAGTAGCGGAGGCGAAGGGGCTGGGGCCTGGTCAGGGCCACTGCCCTTGCTGGGTGGGGCAAGACCCTTCACCCAGCCAATATGGCACTACCCCTGCCCTGCGGCACCCAGCACCCCCTTTCCCCCCCGGCCCAGACAGACCATGTCGGGGGAGCCAGGTTTTCCACTGGAATTGAAATGCGGGGGGGGGTGAATTTACGGGGGAGGGGGGGTCAGGGCCAATGAGGGGTGAGACCGTGAGGGTGAAGGGGGGGGCTGTACGGCACCACAGTAAAAACTGAAAAATGTTTCACATCCATTTTATTTGATTTAACTCACGTTTTAAAATCACACAAATTAAAGTTGGCCACTCAAGCCTTCTCTGAAGCACGACGTCTACATCCGTCTTGGTTTCTTGTTATAAGTTTGCACAACTCTGTTACCGAACTTCTTGAATGCAATGTGGTCATCTTCGGTGGCTTCTCCTGTGTCCGGTACTTCCATTCCTTCCGCTGAGACGCTCATTGTTCATTCATGTGATCAGGCAGAAGACGACTTCGTTCAGAACACAAATGATGAAAAAGAACATTTCACTGTAACTGCTGTGACTGGGAGCGGTAAGAGACGAATTCCTACTTCTTTCATCCCAGGAAACAGCACAAAGATCAGGTCGAGTCACTAGTGATGATAAAAAAAGAAGCTGAAGTCAAATCTTCATTCATTCATCGTATGATATTCCACTCTGGGTTCAAATTCTCTATTCTGTCCTGAGCAGCCCCATTGCTGGCGGTGCCTCACTCCACTCAGCCATCGGTGTTTTATAGGACAGGGATCTGTAAAAGCTACGCAGAGGTTGAGTAGAATCTAGAAGTCGCTACTGTACATTTTTAAGAATCAAGTCTGTACTTTTTCAGTTATTTTACCAAACACTTCTTGTCCTCTTCACTTAAAGATTCGATATAAATGCCTTCATTAGTCAGCCTCTGGACTGAAGTCTTTGCTTCTTCCAGGACTTTTTCAATGGATAATTCTCTCATTGATGCAAACATAGCTTCTGTTGCTGGACAAAGATCTACTACTGTTGTAGCAGATGCCTGGTTTCATCAGGAGAATTACGAGAGAGAGAATGGCAATAGTCTTCTCTGAATGTAGTAGATAAAGTAATTCACCAGCCTCACTATTTAGATCCATCCCATCTTGGTGGATACTTTCCAAAGCCAGTAATAATGGCTGAAGAAATTTTAAGACAACAGCCAAGGATCACTCATGAGAAAGCCAGAGGGTTTTCCCAGGTCAGACTAATTTGAACTTCAGTCCCAGAGTATCTTCTATTTGTTTCCAAGATGTTCAGTCTTTTTGGACTCTTGCTGAGAAAATAATATAATGAAGACTTAAATGTATAGCTTTTTAAATGTCTTTTGAAGAGTCTGCAGCTCGTACTAGCACTAGTTGGAGTAGATGGCCTCTGCGGTGTGTATAGGAGAGATTAGGGTTACACTTTTCTCTGAGCAAAGCTTGTACTCCACCCTGTCTTCCAGAGACGTTTGCAGCTCCATCAAATGCACAAGCAGGCATCTGTTTGGGGTCCAGTTGACAAGCATTTAACTCTTCGAAGATGTGGGTTGTCACAGACGCAGCCCATGTGTCTTCTATAACTTGAACATCTAGAAATGCATCTACTGGCCTACCACTGACATCAAGACAAGTACTACTTGATGCCCATTTGCAGCAGTGCATTCATCAGCCATGTACGCACATTTTTTGAATGTGGTGGGAGAGTTCACTTTTTCAGCTGTAGAATCTTTCACTGGTGCACCGCATGCTTCTAGCCAGTCAGCTGAGTTCCTTGCAGAAAGATAGTGAGCATTTGCGGGTCTTGTTGGAACCAGTGTTCAACTTCAGGATGAACATGTGACGATGCACTTAACATTGGCCTCCAGTTTGTAGTGTGTGGTATCTCTGGCTTAAATAGAATGTATGATCCTCCAGCCATATTTGTTCGCATGAACTGTGTTGTGTCTCGAGCATTCTTAACCGACTCATCGGGTATTTCTAAAATTGGCTTTGAAAGTGCCTGGCTTATAAGGCTTTCTGCATGTTGATGCCGTCCAGAGGCCTAGTGTTTTGCTGGCTTTTCACAAAGTTTGTCAGTACTGGCTTTGCTGATTGGTCTGACAAACCAAGCTCCTCCACTTTTACCAGTTGGAGTATTGGAAAACTTTCCTTCTTAGTAAGGTTTTCTGCAAGAGACGCACAGTAGCCATCTTTTGTACCTTCGATAAATGGGAACACTTTGACCGACAAACATCGGGAACTGCCTTTAAGTTTTGGAGACCCCATTTCTTCAGCAAGTAACTGTATTTGTGCTTCAGGCTGATCAGATGTAGATACACCACTTGACCCTTCAGATGACATGTTGATAAATTCTTGTTCTTGACGTGTTCTTTACCTTGGTTAGTTTTTGAGGCCTTTGAGTGGAAAAATCGTTGCATTATTTTTTGTGTTTTCATTTTCACTTTGACCTGCAACATATAAAAGAGATATGAATAAATTAAATGTTTTGTTAGGATAATGCAAATTTAACAGAAGGATCATGCAAATTACACCAGAACACATAACAGTTGTAGATTTCTAAAACAAATATAAATGGGATAAAAGGGACGTCCTCTCATTAAAAGATGGAAAACAAAGGGTAGGAATAAATTATCAGTTTTCAGAACCAAGAGAGATAAATAGTGGTATCCCCCGAGGGGTCGGTACTGGGACCATTACTGTTCAACATATTCATAAATGATCTGGAAAAAGGGGTAAACAGTGAGGCGACAAAATCTGCAGATGATACAAAACTATTAAAGATAGTTAAGTCCAATGCAGACTGCGAAGAGCTACAAAAGAATCTCACAAAACTGGGTGACTGGGCAACAAAATGGCAGATGAAATTCAATGTTGATAAATGCAAAGTAATGTACATTGAGATTATGTTTTCCAACTATACATATAAAATGATGGGTCTAAATTAGCTGTTACCACTAAGAAAGAATGGCTGGAGTCATTGTTGGAGTCATTGTGGATGGTTCTCTGAAAACATCCATTCAATGCGACAGTCAAAAAAGCTAACTGAATGTTGGGAATCATTAAGAAAGGGATCGATAATAAGACAGAAATTGCTGTCATATTGCTTCTATATACATCCATGGTACGCTCACACCTCGAATTCTGTGTATTTGAGTGGTCACCCCACTCAAAAAAAGATCTATTGGAATTGGAAAAGATACAAAGATGGGCAACTAAAATGATGAGGGGTATGAAACTGGAGAGATTAAAATGACTGGGAATTTTCAGCTTGGAAAAGAGATGACAAAGGGGGGATGTGATAGAAGTCTATAAAATCTTGACTGGTGTGGAGAAAATGAATGAGGAAATGTTATTTAATGCTTCACATATCACAAGAATTAGGGGTCACCCAATGAAATGAACAGGCAGCAGGTTTAAAAAAACAAAAGGAAGTATTTCTTGTCACAACTTAAAGTCAACCCGTGGAACTCTTTGCCCAGGGATGCTGTGAAGACCATGAAACCAAAACTACAACAGGATTAAAAAAAGAACTAGACACATTCCTGGAGAATAGGTCCATCAGTGACTATTAGCCAGGATGCGGAGGGATGCAACACCAGGCTCTGAGTGTCCCTAGCCTGTTTGCCAGAAGCTGGGAATGGGCGACAGGGGATGGATCACTGGATGATTCCCTGTTCTGATCATTCCCTCTGGGGCACCTGGCCTTGACCACTGTCAGCAGACAGGACACTGGGCTAGATGGACCATTGGTCTGCCCCAGTATGGCCATTCTTATGTAAAAAATAATTATTATAATAAAAATATTCAGTACAGAAACTCCCCAACAGAATAACCTCTCAAGATAGTAACGATGTGAGATAACAAGCTTGGCAAATAATGCATTTAAAAAATCTTGGCCTACCAGGAAACACATTTATCTAAGTTTCTATTCCCAGTCACAAATCTAGTCTTCGGGAGCAAAGCCACTAAAATATATTCCAACAAACAAATGTTTATTTAACGTGCCCCTCCCTTCCCCCTCCACCGCACGCCACTCACCGGTGCTGTCCTCGGTCGGTGCAGACTCAGAGTTCCGAGGTGCTTTCACATGAATTCACCTCCCAGGTGGGGGGCAAGAAGGCACCTGGCTTGTTCCTCCTGCTGCTCACTGTTCGCTCTGGCCACTGTTGTTTGTTGTGCCACCGTTCACTCCATCGCTCTGTTGCCAATAGCCGTGTGCCACCACCTTCTGCCGCCACCTGCCACTGTGACTTCTGCCAGTTGGTCCCTTGAGGTCCCACCCGGCTCTCAGTGATTTCAACTGAGAATCACTCAGTTAGGAACCTCGCTGCTAGTGCAGGCTGGGCCGTCTCTTCCACGGCAATACTGTCCCACAGCAGGTCTGAGCACTTAGACCTGATTATTAGAGATTTCAGCTCTAGTGCTCACTTAAACCATAAGACTCTCTATGGATCCTAATCAGCTCTGTCTTTAAACAGTGGAGAGGGGCAGGTCAAATAGTACTTGTGACTCAGGCAGACCATCGAGCAAAACACCTGTCCCCACCCTCTCTCTCAATGCCCTCAATCAGCACAGGCTAAACACAGTTCTACTGCCCTTTACTCATCCAATAAGAACAACAACATTTCATTACCCCTGCCCTCCACCCCCACATTCAAGTGATTTGTAACCCAACCCCAGCCAAAATCTATTACTTGGGCAACACAGCTGTTTGCTGGATACCTAGGTAGATTAGGTGTGAATGTAAATACAATCTGTCCTGAAACCTTCCCCCCCCCGCCCCCGCAGCTCATCACTAGCTGTCAGGGAGAGCGTGACGTTGCACTCGATATGATTTTATGAAAATATGCTGATGAGTGTGAATATAATGTAACTAAAATATGCTTCATGCAAAAGGTCTCTTGTGAGGTATCACTGAACAGCTTATAATTTACTGACTATGGTCCTCCTATTTGTCTGTATCATTCTTGTATCTGAAACTAGAAGTATGAACTAGAACTCTGAGGGCCTATTGTAATTATGCAGAGTGTGGACCATTAATGGTGCGTGGAATCCTGATGGCTTCGATTAACCAGGACAATTGGTTGTAGATGGCTCTGTTTGCTTGTAAGTCGTCCTGTATACTTGTGTGCTGGCAAGTGGGTAATGAAGTCTTATAGTGACATGTGATCAGGTCACCTGAACTGGAATCCACCTTTAACCTGGGGCTTTTCCAGGTGGGAGGAGGGGTCGGAACCCAGAGAAGAACGAAGGATTCCCCCCTTGTGCAAAAGATACACAAGGGGATGGAACAGAACAAAGGTGGAGACAGTCATGAGAAATCCCCTGCTACCACCCGAGCTGGAACAAGGGCTGTACCGGGGAAAGGATTGGGCCCAGAGTAGGAAGGTGTCCAGTCTGTGAAAGGAGGGTGAGATTTTATCTGTATTCGGATTCCTTACTGTACTAGGCTTAGACCCACCCACACTCACACACACGCTGCCCACACACACACTCTGACTCTCTCCCCGCCCACCTCAGGCTGTGGCCAAGAGCCGATGGTGCCCGAGCCGTGATGGACCCGTTGCTACACATCGCGTTAACCAAGAGCCAGAACGTGGACACGGCCCCCCAGGGCCCCTTCCCAGGGTCAGTGACTCCAAGGGCTGTGGGACCCCTGTGCACACCCGCTCTGACCCCTGCAGGACACGGGTCGGAGACACTAGGACGGATCTCTTAGCAACCCATCCCGTCCTGAGTGAAAACCCCACCTCAGCCCTTGGACACTCGCCCCCAGGGTTCATTCTCCTCCCCCACCCGGCCCCCCACCCACATCCTCTCTCTCAGCACACCTGGACCAGAGCTTAGGGCCCTGCCTGTCCTCTCTTTGTTAAGTGCCCATGGAGCATGAAAGTGTCATTTCTAGGGTGGCCAGCGGGGTGGGGGTGGGGTCGATCTCCAGGGTGGGGGATGAGGGGAAATCCCTGAAGAGACTTGTATGATCTCACAGGAGAAAAAATTATATACATCAAAGTGACCCCCAACCAGCCAGTCCCTGCCCCCTGCCCGTAGGGAGCCCTTCCCCACATGCCTCCAGCCTCCCCACTGCACCCCCCCCAGCCCCAGCTAGCTAATCCCGCCCACATGCCCCTAGCCAGCCCCCCTCCACACCTCTAGCTCCCACAGAACCCTGGTCAGCCCCACAGACATCCTCAGTGAGCCCCATGTGCCAGCCACACCTATGCAAACCTCCAGCCAAACCCCTTTGCCAGCCCCACACATGCTGGGCACCCCCCCTTGCAGGCCTCCAGCCAGCCCCATAACCAGGCCAATCCCAGCAAGTGCTCCAGTGGCAACGTGGGGACCTGTCCTTTCCCACTGCTCCAGCCCCACGCCTGCCCCTCATCCCCTGCTCTGGCATCTCCAGAACTCAGCCCTCACCTGCCCTCAGAGCCCTGCCCCTCTTCCTCTATCCCCCGGCCCAGCCCCCCTGCTCCAACCAGCCCAGGCCCCTGCTCTGTGCCTGGCCCAGTCCAGGTCCGGCCTTTGACGGGGGACAGGATTCAAAACGGGCCCCGGCAGCCCGGCCCCCCTGTGCAGGACAGAAAAGAGCTGGGGGGGCTGCTCTGAGCCGCCCCCCTTGGCTCAGCCCCGGCCCTGGGGCCAGGAGCCCCTGACACCCACATGGGGTAGAGCCTGGCGCAGCCGCCAGGCTCCAAGCGGGGTGAAAACATGTTTGGGTTTGCGGCAGCGGCAGGAATGTGCAGGTCCCTGGATTCCGGCGCTAATTGGAAACAGATCGGCTGCCCCGCCGGCGCCTCCACGGACAGGAACGGGACAGCCAGGCCAGAGCCCTGCTCAGCCCCCCACGCCGCCAGCCCTGCCCCGGCTGAGCCCCCAGCCTGCCAGCGGAAATCCCCTCCCCAAGGGGGCCCCTTGCCCCAGCGGGGGCCGGGGAGCAGCCGGGCCTCCCCCAGCCCGCTAGCAGGCCCTGGGATTGAGCAAGCCGGGGGAGGAGGCTGCGGCAGGAATGTCACACGGTGCTGCAAGCCAAGCCCCTGCACACAGGCGTGCCCACGCCCTGCCGCGGGGCAGGGGGGCTGCACCCGGGGGCTGGAGCAGGGCAGCAAAGGCCAGGCGGCAGCGGGATGGGGGAGACGCCAGGCTCTGGGACAGGCCTGGGCGCTTGAAGGAGCCAGGAGGGTGCAGGCAGGGATCCCACGTTCCACCTCAGCCCAGCGCTTCGCGGGTTGATCGCAGGCCCTTTAGCTCAGGCTGAGGCCTGCTGGCCCCGCAAGGAGTGGGGCAGAGGGGGGCTCCCTTCTTGCTCCAAGCGCAGCGCTTAGGACATTCCCCTGGGACGTGGGAGACACTGGCACCCACAGCACGACGAAGAGAGGAGACCTGCTTGTGGGTGTCTCCTAGGGTGACCAGACGTCCCGATTTCATAGGAACAGTCCCAATTTTGGGGGCTTTTTCTTATCTAGGCTCCTATGACCCCCCACCCCCATCCCGATGTTTTACACTTGCTGTCTGGCCACCCTAGTGTCTCCCCACCCCAAGCAATGGGGTCAGTCAATCACTGCCAGCTGTATAAATAACAAAACCAGCCCTGGCCACCGTCCCCCCGTCCCTCTCCTCTGACCTGGCCCAACAACTGCCCATTGTCAGTCACAGCGCCCTGGCACTGGGCTAGGAGCCGGGTCACTGACCCCTCCCCGATCTGGGCAGCGGGCCCCGGGGCCCAGCATTCAGACCCTCCACTGGGCTCAAGGGCCAGGCTCCCAAGCCCTCAGGTCCCGGCACCTCCCAGAACTGTGTTTCCAGCCTCGGCTGCTCCCAGCAGGAGTGTGGGGATCACAGGGGGCACCCCAGGCCCAGCACGTGGGGCAGGAGCCAGTGCCAAGTACTGCCTGCCCCATGCCCCTCTCCTGCCATGGCCAGGCTCCCTGGGAGCAGCACGAAGCACCCACCAGCCCCGCCGGCTCCAGATCCCAGCCTCTCTGCCCTTCTTAATGACACAGCAGCTTCGGATCCATTAGCCAGCAGCTGCCTCCGGAATCAATAACTCTTCTCATCAATAATGAACCAGCCTCGAGCCGCCCTTGGGCTCCAGCTGCTCCGTAATCCTCTCCATTTCCTCTGCTCCAGATATAGCCGCTCCCCAGGGCCCGCTCCCCTGGCGGGCCAGCAGCTTTATCAATCCATCAGCAGGCTGGCGCAGCCCCCGGCCCCCTCCCCCAGCCCCAGGCCCGGAATCCCAGCTCTGTCCATCTGCCGGGAAAAGTCACACACTTGTTCCTGGCTCCGCGCTCCGCTCCCTGGCAGCTGCCCCTCTCGGGGAAGGTGACACGGCCCAGCCTGGCCCAAAGGGCACATGGCGGCTCAGAGATCAGCCTTGCTGTGCAGCTCCCTGCAAGAGGGCGTTAGCCCAGGGTGCCCTCCCCAGGCTCTGCCCAGGCCAATCCCGCCCCCATCATGGCACTAGCATGTCCTTGGCCATTATGGTGCTCCCCTCCCCTCTGCTTGTCTCACTTGGCATCAGTGCAGCGCTTGGTGCAACAAGGTCCTGATCTCGGTCAGGGTCTGGGCGACGCCCATCCCGACGGGGCCCTGATCTCGGCTGGGGTCTGGGCAGCGCCCGGCCCAACAGGGCCCTGATCTCGGTTGGGGTCTGGGCAGCACCCAGCCCAACAGGGCCCTGATCTCGTTTGGGGTCTGGGCAGCACCCAGCCCAACAGGGCCCTGATCTTGTTTGGGGTCTGGGCAGCGCCCGGCGCGACGGGGCCCTGATCTTGTTTGGGGTCTGGGCAGCGCCCGGCGCGACGGGGCCCTGATCTCGGTCGGGGTCTGGCCGGCGCCTGGCCCGACGGGGCCCTGATCTCGGTCGGGGTCTGGGCAGCGCCCGGCCCGACGGGGCCCTGATCTCGGTCGGGGTCTGGGCAGCGCCCGGCCCGACGGGGCCCTGATCTCGGTCGGGGTCTGGGCAGCGCCCGGCCCGACGGGGCCCTGATCTCGGTCGGGGTCTGGGCAGTAGTCAGTGCGACGGGGCTCTGATCTTGGCTGGGGTCTGGGCAGCGCCCTGCCCGACGGGGCCCTGATCTCGGTCGGGGTCTGGGCAGTGGCCAGTGTGATGGGACCCTGATCTCAATTGGGGACTGGGCAGCGCCTGGCCCGACGGGGCCCTGATCTCAGTCGGGGTCTGGGCAGTGCCAGGCCTGACGGGGCCCTGATCTCGGTCGGGGTCTGGGCAGTGCCAGGCCTGACGGGGCCCTGATCTCGGTTGGCACCTAAGTGCTGCTATAACAAATAATAATAAAGTCCCACTCAGCGCCCCTAAGCCACATTGCCAGGAGCTGCTGGGTTTAGTTGGGATTGGTCCTGCTTTGAGCAGGGGGTTGGACTAGAACCTCCTGAGGTCCCTTCAACCCTGAGATTCTGTGATTCTGTGACTAGGGGTGTCCCTGAATCAGCCCTGGGAACCCACAGCTGAACCAGGCCTACAAAGCCCGGGGGGCTGGGGGGCAGTTCCTGTAGGGCACAGCCTGATGGCAGGGCAGGGGAGGGGACTGGGGGCTCCTGCAGCTCAGTCACGGGCTAGTTCGTTCCCCTCTGGCTGGGTTCAGAGCTCAGAGCTCAGCCCGGAGTCACTGGGGTCTCTCCCGGCTCCTGCTGCCCCTGCCCCACCCCCCGCTCCACTTACTCTTCGTCCGGAGCCGCTGACCCCCCAGCCCCGCGCCTCAGGCCCCCCCACAGCTGAGCCGCCCTCTGGTCCTGTCCCTGCTCCGGCTCCGCGGCCCCTCGCCCGGCTGCGGCTCGGCCACTTGTCCCCGCTCCGGCCCCGGACGGCCATAGCGCCGGGGACACGGGGTCCAACCCAGGGCCCGAGGCGGTTGCGCCGGCCCGGCACTGCCCCTCGCAGAGGGCCGGGCAGGGGCTGCCTCACCAGGTTGTGCCCCATGGGGCGGGGATGGCGCTGTGGCAGGTGCCATGGAGCGTGGAGGAGACCAAGGCGTGGCTTGTGGTGGGAACCGGGCGGAACCCTGGACTGGTACCGAGACTCCTCCGGGGATGCCCCAGCGCGCCCGGCGATACCTCCTGCGCAGACACTCAGCCCAATTTCCAAAGGTTGCGCGCGCCCTCAGTGCCCACCCAGAGAGCAAACAGGGAACGACCCATGAGCGCGCCCGGCCGCCCCGCTGCACTCCGGGCCCCTCTGCCCGTGCGTCCGGCGCTGCGCCCTGTCCCGCGCCCACCCTCCTATGCCCTGCAGAGCCTCCGCGTCCACCCTTCTGCGCCGCGCAGAGCCCCGCGTCCACCCTCCTGCGCCCTGCAGAGCCCCGCGCCCACTCCTCGGACCGCGCAGAGCCCCGCGCACTCACCGCGCCCGCTGGCCCGGATGAAGTGGATGGCCGCGTCCGCGCCGCCCTCGTCGGGCGCGTAGATGTGGTAGCGCACGGTGAGGTTGTGCGCCTCCTGCAGCTCCTGGTACACGCCCTCGATGGTGAAGTAGTAGGGCCGGTCGTCGGTCTTGTGGTCCGCGTAGAGCAGCGCGGCGCGCGCGCTCCAGTTGAAGTGCGCGTGCAGCTGCGAGACGAAGGCGCCCAGCTGCGGCGCCGAGGGTCCGGTGCGCACCACGGTCCCGTAGTGCTCCCGCTTGTGGCTGAAGCCCGCGGCCACAGCCCCGGCCGTGATAAGCGGCAGGCGCCAGTGCGAGGCGAAGCGCCCCACGGACGCGGCCGGGTAGACGCAGCCCGGCCCGAAGAGCACGTCGGGGTCGTGGTAGAGCCGCAGGTCCACGGCGCCCAGGGGCGCCACGTACTCGGAGCAGGCGCCCTCCAGCTCCGAGCTCCTGAAGTGGAGGCGCACGGCGAGCGGGCCGGGCAGCAGCGGCGGGTCGCCGCGCTCCAGCGCCTCGAGCGCCAGGCGGATGGCGGGGCCCACGCGCGGCCAGGCCCACGCGTAGCTCACGTTGCGCTCGGGCAGCACCACGGCCAGGCTCAGGCTGCGGTTCGCGCCCTCGGGCTCGGCGCGCCCGGCGGCCCCCAGCGCGCCCAGGAGCAGGAGCAGCAGCGGTGGCGGCGCCATGGGGGGCCCGCTCCGCCCCGCGGCTCCTGCTGCCTCGGCCGCCCCGCTCCGACTGCGCGCGGCTTCCCGGGAGAGGCCGCCTCCTCCCCCGGCCCGGCCCCGGCTCCGGCCCCCGCTGCCCTGCGCCTCCCTCCGGACGTGACTGTACAGAGCCCGCCGCGGCGGAGCCGCCCAGCGCCCCCTGCCGCCGTCGCCTCCAGCCGGGAGCGACCCAGCGCCGCCCGCCCGCCCCCGGGCCGAGCGCTGCCCGCGGGGCTGGCCCTGGAGCCTGGAGGAGCCCCGGCCGCTGCTGCTGTTCGTCGGGGGAGCCAGGGCCCGCTAGAGCCGGGCGCCCCCTCGGCCGGCCCCGACCCCCCGCGAGCCCCAGGCCAGCGCCGAGCGGGGGATCGGAAACGGCGGCTGCAGCCCGTGTGCGCCTGGCGCGCTGACCCCAGGATCCCCACACTGCTGAGCCCGGGAGCGCGGCCGGGGGTCCCATGGCTGCAAGGATGCGGGGGGCGCATTCACTAAAGGCTCCCGGTGGTCTGCCATCCTTAGGGACAAGAGTGAACGCCGGGGGAGGGGAAAGGGGTGCGCTCCTCTCCGGGAGGGGCTGCCTGTCCTAGGGGCTCAGGGCACCCGTCCCCAGCCGGACCCCCCAACCCCCGCAGCACTGGGGTGTGAGGTGAGCTGTGCTCCTAGGGGATGAGCCTCTGCACCCAGCCACCATCACAAGGATCCCCCATGCAGGCAGCTGCAGCAGGGCCTGCCCCCCCCCCCCGCCACATTCTCCCCCCGTGGGGCTCCCACTAATGCCCCCCTCACCCGCCCTCCACAGCCCAGGGAAGGTGGGTGCTTTCCCCTACCCTCTGCTGCAGCCGAGCAACCGTTCTCAGGCCCTTGGATGGGTCCTCACAGCCACCCCAGCTGCAAACTGGCCTGTGGCCCCTGGCTGGGCACAGCCTCCTCCTGCACCCTCCCCCATAACCACTGCCTCTAGCAGTGCCCCCGGGTGGGGAGTGGCCCTGCTCTGTCGCTATCCAGGGCACGGGCCCAGCAGTGGAGCCAGAGCATGGGGTGGGGGTGGGGAGATTACACCACGATTATGGAAGTGGCATGGGAGGGTGTCCCGGGGTCCCGGGCGATGCTCTGAACTGCTCCCCCCGGGGTCAGGCAGGACTCTGGGGGACCCGCCGCTCTGTGAGCGACTGTCTCCAGGGCAAGAATCTCACCCAGCTCCCACCTCCCTGGGTCCGACCTCGGAGCGTTCAGCATCCTCTGCCCCTCCGTGCGCTTCGCACAGCGAGCCCAGCCAGGTGGGGTCCTGGAGAAGCCCGTGGGTCCCCAACTCCACAGTCAGACGTGACTCTCAGCCAGCCAGTTAAACAGACGTTTATTAGTCAACAGGAACAGAGTCTAAAACAGAGCTTGTAGGTACAGAGACAGGACCCCTCAGCCGGATCTCTTTTAGGGGGCAGGGAGCCAGACCACCAGATCTGCACCTCTCTCCATTTCCCCAGCCAGCTTCAAACTGAAACCCTCCAGCCCTCCTCTCCTTTGTCTCTTTCCTGGATCAAGAGGTCCCCTGATCCCTTTGTTCTCCAACACCTTCAGCTAGCACCTTGCACGGGGGGGGGGGCCCGCCCAGGCCGTCAGTTACCAGGAGACAATGTGTCGGCCAGTCTCTGGGCAGACACTATCACCCTGACCCTCTCTGGCTCTGCAACAATCACACCCCCTGATCCCTCCACCTAGAGACTTAAGAAATGCCCAGGAGAAACTGAGGCACCCCCACAGTGTGCCGCGAGACCACTGAGAACAGTCCCACCCTGTCACGGAAGGGCTCTCAGCTGGCGGATTAGCCCAGGCATTGCTCTTGGAGCAGACTTGAGCAGACCTGAGCTCTGCTCTTTGCACACCTGGAGCAGGAGTACCATCTGTGGGGGTGTGGATGGGACAGGGCAGAGGGGCTGCTCTCCCCAGGACAGGCCTGGGCCTACGCCGCTCAGGGCCCTGCTAAGGCTGTTTTCTCGGCAGACTGCAGCCTGGGCCGGGCAACATGGCACATTCCCACACATGGGCTCCGCAGGCACTGCCAGTGGACGCTCGGTCTGGCTCCATGCTCAGCACAGCTCCCTGGGGTGACTCCAGTCAGGGCACGGGGCGTCCTCTGAAGGACCAGGGCTAGTGCGGGCAACATCTGGTAGCCTGGGAACCGCAGCAGCTGTGGCTCCCATCTCCTTACACAGCAGCTGTAGCGTGGCGGGGGGAGGCGCGAGGGACGAGCCCCTGGCTTGGCTGCCGTGGCCCTTCTGTTGAGAGCACCAGGCCGGGCTCTTACACCGTCCGAGAGCTCCTGGGTAGGCCACTGGGCTCTGCCGATCGGCCGGGTCAGCGCCAGACGTTTGGGTGGGAAGTAGGATGAGCTCTGGAAATTGTAAAGTCTGAGGGTTCAAACAACTGGAGCTGCTTCAGAGCATGTCCCCCCACATCCCCTCCCCCCAATCCCCTCCCGGCCTGTGCCCCCGGCTCCCCCCTTGGACATGCTGCTGCCTTCAGCCACCTCAGAACCTGTCCTGCCCCCGCCAAATCTCCTCCCAGCCCCCCTCCCTCCAACCCCCTCCCAGCCTTGTCCCTGGCGAGTCGCCTCTTGGGGGCTGAGCCGTGCCCTTGGCCAGTGCCCTGTGGGTCTGAGGTCGCTTGGGGCTGCCTGACCAGCTCTGCCCCCAGGCAGCACGAGGAGCCAGTGATCCCCAAATAGCCCCCACCCTGTAGGAGTGTCTGCCCCCAGACAGCCCCCTGCTGCCTCCCTCCCCGAGCCAGGGAACCCCAGACCAGCAAGAGGTTCTGTGTAACCCGCCCCCCAGCCCTGCCCCAGCCCGCTGGCATCGCCCCTCTCCAGGGGAACGAGGAGGGGAGAGGCTCCCGGGGCGATGCGGCCCAGCAGGCTCTGAGGGAGGGCGCTCGGTCCCCCCAGACACGGGGGTCAGGGCCTGAGTTCAGGGGGGCTCTGCCCATTGGGTGTTGCACCCAAATGCTCTCCGGGCAGCACAGCCCACGGACCCCCTCCTGCCCGGCTGAGACTCCTGGTCTCTGCTGTGAGAGGAAGCCCTGGGCCGGGGAGCAGGAGTGTCTGGCTGGGCCCCTGGAGCCGGGGCTGGTGCCCAGCGCCCGGCCTGGGCCGCGCAGCACAAAGCAGGTTTGCAGTGTCGGCCTCGCGCTGCTCACAGCATTTCTCTCATTCCTGGGCAGGTCCCGCGGGGCCGGCTCTGGAGCGGGGCCTGCTGCACGCCAGGCCAGCGCCAGCCCTCGTAAACTCAGAGCTGCCCCCCCCCAACCCCGCACAGAGGCAGCTTCCCCTGGGGCCCAGGCTGCAGCCTGGAGTGGGGCTGTGGGGAGGCCCCAGCTGCCTGGCCTGATGTGCAGGGGCACCAATCCCTAGGGTGCCCCCGGTCCACATGCAAGGAGCTGGCAGTGTGTGTGTGTGTGTGGGTCCTGTGTGAGATCCGGGGAGGGGAAGGCAGACGCAGGAGTTCAAAGGGCCGGGGGGGGGGCTGGGCTGACGGGGAGAACAGGGCTCACAGGCAGAGGTGAGGCCTGGTGGGGCAATGCCCATCGTGGGGGGGCATCAGTGTCCTGTAGTGTGAGGGGCAGGGCCCTGTGATGGGGGGGCAGGGAAGGGCCTAGTGGGGGAGGGGGAAGGACCCTGTGATGGGGGGGCCCTGTGATGGGGGTAGGGGATAAGGTCGATGGAGGGGGGAGGCAGGGCCCAGTGGTGCAGGTGGGTGACAGGGAGGGGCCCAGTGGAGGTGGGGGCAGTGGCCTGGGGGGTGACATCGCCCAGTACCCAGTGAGGGGGGTGGGCAGTGGTTTGTGAGGTGGGGGAAACAGTGCACAGTGGGGTAGGGTAATTCCCCCCATCCCCGCCCCCAGGCACAGACACTAGGCCTGAGCGAGGTGGCAGGTGTGGCAGGGCTCTCTGTGGGGTGAGGCCCCGGCCCAGTGGGCACATTCTGACCATGGGTGTAGTTTGGGGAGAGTGGGGGGCATTGTCCCCCCAGACTTCAATCTTGGGGCAGGTGCAGAATTTCCCCCCCGCCCCACACGCATGGCCCCATTGGTCTGACTGGAGCTGCCGCCCCACCCTCACCCCCCAATATACAGCAGGACCTTGGAGAGATGGACAGCGGAGATACAAACCGGCCGGCCCGCCACACCCCGCACCTGGAGCCCGACGTACAATCAGCAGCAGCCCAGGCTGAGGAATCGCTACACTAAATGACGTGACTCCAGGCAGGGCTGTGTTCAGCGTGAACTCCCGGGTGAGGTTACAAAGCTTTGCCGGGGAAGGAACCCGGCTCTGTGCTGTAACTTCATGGGGTTCCCGCCGCTCTGCAGAGTATCAACAGTAATCACGTCGCAGGGAACCAGAAGGGTCGGGCCGAGTTCCGAACACCCTCCGGCCCGAGGGGGCGTAAGGCTGAGACAGCACAAAATCAGGCAAAGGGGTGGGGAGTAATAGGAGCCTATATAAGGAAAAGACCCCAAAATCAGGACTGTGCCTATCAAACCGGGACATCCAGCCACCCTACGCTGAGTTCTGCTTAGACATCAAGCTACACCGATGCTTCCAGCGCGCCCGTGGCCGTTCCTAGTGGGCCCACACGCAGAGCCCCTCACCTCTGCTCCAGAGCTGCACCCATGGGCCGGGGGCCCACTCAGCTCCGCAAGGCCTCTCCCCCTCGGGGGGCTGCCTCAGTGCCCCCAGCCAGCTATGGGGTGGCTTTACTGACACGAGGTGACACCTGGTGGCCACCAGGGAAAATCCAGGCTCCCCCCAGCTCCCATCAGCTCCTGGAGCAGCCGGCCAAGGGGCCACAGCTGTGGGACGTGGCCCCCGAGGTCGAACCGCACGAGCCAGCCCCACAGATCCTCACGCGAGGAGCGTGTGGCTCTTGGCCTGGCCTCTGGCTGTCGCGTCCCCCAGCACCTCGCAGTCAGCGACCACGTTTCTGGAGCTGGAACGAGGCGACAGATCAAGTTACAGGAGAGGGATTTGGCCCTGGGCTCCCAGCTTCCCCCTCCCCCCCGCCAGCCTGGCTCCGCAGTTAATTCCACCCCCAAGCCCCGCTCTGCCCCCCTCCCAGCAATTCATTCTGCCCTGCTCTGCCCCTACATCAGTTCTATCCCCCTGCCCTACCCCGGCCTGCTCCTCACCCTACTCGACCCCTCCCAGGTGGGTGTTGCAGGGAGCAGCCAGAGCTCTCTCTGTCCCCCCCACCCCCCGCCGCCCCCGCGAGCTGCTCCCGCCTCCCTCCCCCAAACACTTCTGGCACCGGGGGTGGGGGGATGCCGCTCAGCGTGACTGTTCCCGCCACCAGGAGAGGGGGCAGCAGGGAAGCAGCCAAGCAGAGGGGGCTTTCTCCCTCCAGGGCTGAGGCTCCCCATGCCCGGCGGGGCGCCAGCCCCCACCGATGCCCTGTGGTGGGAGAGTTGGCAACACTGGCCCCTATGGCCTGGGGAGCTGGGACCAGAGACCCGGCCCCAATCCTGAGCTAGCCCCAGACTCCTGTCCTTCAGCTGGCAGCACCGCCCCGAGCCCGCCGCCCGCCATCACACAGCACGGGGCCTGCCTGCCTCACTAAAGCCGTGGAGCGGCCCATGGCCAGTGCTGAGGAGCTTCTGGGCCTGGCAGAAGCATGTTGCTCGGAGCTCAGCCCAGCCCCAAACGTCCCTCCCGCTCAGGGAGCCTGGGTTGTGCAGACAGGCCCCTGCAGCTCCCAGCCCAGCCTTGGAGCTTCGCAGAGGGAAGACCCCGGCCTGGCTCTGTGGAGAGCACACACTAAGGGAGAGAGACTCGTCTGTGCACGGAGCTGGCCTCTCGCCTAGGGCACGCACAGCTCCAAACACAGACACTCGGGTGCACAGCAGAGGTGAAAGTTAGTCAGTACACCACGGGCCCTTTAAATAGCCCCTGGAGCCCCACCGTTACCTCCAGGGCTCCGGCAGGCTCTGCGGACAATTTAAAGGGCCCGGGGTGGTAGCAGCAGCTGGAGCCTCGTCCCCAGAGCCCGGCTGCCGGAGCCCTGGGGAAACGGCAGTGGAGCTTCGGCAGCTATTGAACGGGCCCAGGTCTTAGCTGCCGCTAGTGCCCTGGGCCCTTTAAACCACTGCCGGAGGCCCTGGCTGCCACTGCTACCCCAGCAGTGGGTGGGGGGAGAGGGATGGGGGAGGGAGGCACTTACTGGTACAGGGTGGGCTGGGGCAGGCTCTAACCCCCAGCCCCGCCCCCTTCCACGCAAGGTTCCTCCCCTTTGGGGGGCCAGAGCCGGCCTCAGCCCAGCCCCGTACCGGTAAGGCTCTAAATCTACTTTCACCTCTGGTGCACACTCGCACCTGGTGTGTCCCTCCCTGATCACAGGTGTGTGCAAGTCCCAGCATTGCACCTGCTGATCAGCCAGGTGACAGCACAGGCAGTTTTGTGCATGGAGCTGCACAAATTTAAATATGAAAGTTACGTCCATCGGTGCTTGTTATGTGCAGATGCTGAGATCCCCATGCAGAGAGCACCCCCTTGGGCTACACTGGGAAGTGTCCTGAGGAACATCAGAGGCTATCAGGACTGGAAGGGACCTCAGGAGGTTCTGGTCCAGCCCCCTGCTCAAAGCAGGACCAACCCCGACTAAATCATCCCAGCCAGGGCTTTGTCAAGCCTGATCTTAAAAACCTCTAAGGAAGGAGATTCCACCACCTCCCTAGGTAACCCATTCCAGTGCTTCACCACCCTCCTAGGGAAAAAGTGATTCCTAATATCCAACCTAGACCTCCTCCACTGCAACTTGAGACCATTACTCCTTGTTCTGTCCCCTGCTACCACTGAGAACAGTCTAGATCCATCCTCTTTGGAACCCCCTTTCAGGTAGTTGAAAGCAGCTATCAAATCTCCCCTCAGTCTTCTCTTCTGTAGACTAAACAATCCCAGTTCTCTCAGCCTCTCCTCATAAGTCATGTGCTCCAGCCCCCTAATCATTTTCATTGCCCTCTGCTGGACTCATTCCAGTGTGGTGTCATCCACACATTTTATAAGCATATTCCCCACTCCATTATCAAGAGAGCAGTATCAGAACCAGGACTGACCCTACAGGACCCTGTCAGATATGCCTTCTAAGTCTGACAGCAAACCTTCAGACCTACTCTCTGAGCACAATCTTTGACCTAGTTTCAACATAAAAATGGGCCAGACTGGGTCAGACCAAAAGTCCATCCAGCCTAGTGTCCTGTTTTCCAACAAGGCCAGGTACCCCACAGGGAATGAACAGAACAGGGAATCACAGAGTGATCCCTCTGCTGTCACCCATTCCCAGCTTCTGGCAAACAGGCCTGCCATCCTGGCTAATAGCCATCAATGGACCGATCCTCCATGAACTTACCTAGTTGTTGTTTGAACCCTGTTATAGTCTTGGCCTTCACAGCATCCTCTGGCAAGGAGCTTCACAGGTTGACTGAGCGTTGTGTGAAGAAATACTTCCTTTTGTGTGTTTTAAACCTGCTGCCGATTCATTTCATTTAGTGGCTCCTAGTTCTTGTGTTATGAGGAGTAAATAACACTTCCTTATCTGCTTTCTCCACACCAGTCATGACTGTATGTGTCCACGATGTCCAACGGTCCAACATGTCTGTGGCCCCCTGCATCCCCTCACCAAGTGGGCTGAGTTAGGGACTTGCCTCCTGGCTCTCAGCTTCTCACGCCGTTCTCCATGGCTCCTCCAAAAGTCCCTTGGAAGAGTTTTACCCAGGGCCCGCTGTTCCTCCGCCAGCCACCCCAACTGTTCCTGCAGGGCCCAGTGCGCCTCACAATACCTCTTGTGAGCCTCCCCGATGTCATGCACAAGCCTCTCAAGCCTCTCAGGCTGTCAGACAGCCCCTTTCTTCAGAGGACCCAACCCTGGAGCCCAGCTAGGACAACACAGGAACCTTCTGCAAAGAACACATCTGCATAACCAGGATCCATCGTCCCCTTTCTCCTCTGCTCAACAATCATCCCAGTCCTGTCCTTTGTATCGGGGTGACCGTCTATGCCCGCATTCTCCACCACATGTAACAGGTCATGTACTCAGCACCACAGCACCTCCTGCTGGTCAACCAGGCATTAGTTCAACTCCAGAATTCAGAGCACTCCGTGCTGGCTGGTGTCTCTCCTGACTCAGACCTCCGTGTCCCTCCCGGACCTCGGTGGCCCTTTCCTTGGGGTTCTGCCCCACACTCTGGGTCTCCCCTCCCAGCGGAACTCTTCCCCATCCCATGCCCACCTGGCCTCAGTAGCTACTGCCAGTCATCATCTAGTCCCTCTTTCTCTAGGGCAGACTGCCGTCAGTAATGGTCACTCATCATTGGCAAGTGGGTTGGACTTGCTGCCTCTGCTTATCCCCAGGCTGCACCTCTGCAGCCGCAGTACCTGCCTTGGACCTTAACAAGGCTGCAACCTAAGGAGTTACCAGGCTGGAGCTCCCCAGCTCCTCTTTCCCTTCCCCAGCCCTGTTCTGCTCCAGAAACCCTGAGCTCCCAGGCAGCCAGGTCCTTCCCCTTCCCTGACTGGAGTGAGAGTGACCCAGCTTCCCCCTTAGCCCTTATATCAGGGCCAGCTGTGGCCACAGCTATCGCCGCTTCCCCAACCAGTCTGCCTTATCCCCCCCCACCCCCATGAACAGGATAACTGCCCCACTACACCCCCCTTTAACTGCCTTATTCTTATCTAAAAAACCAGACCCCAAGCATCTTCCCCACCATATAACACTTTTACATTGGTGCTTTAACAAACAGTTTTTAAAAGTTTCCCCCTGTGTTTTAGACTAACCTTGGTCATTTTTGGGGAGGACAATTGGAAGCAGGGCTGGATTACCCAATAGGCAGACTAAGCACCTGCTTAGGGCACCAGCAAAGCAGGGGGCACCAAAAAAAATGAGATTTGATATTTGACATTTGATATTTGATATTTCAAAAAATGATATTTGATATTTCAAAAAAAAAGCATGGAAGTAGTCATCATGGGAAAAATCAGAACTTTGTTAGATTTCCTTACACTCCATTACACACTCTTCCCCAGTTTTTCTGTTCTCTTTTTATTACTTATCCCCACCTGAATGAGGGGGGCATCCTACTAATGTAGATCAAAATAATGCAAGGAAATCAGATCCTGTCATGTATTGCAATAAATTTAGTTTTACTATTGATATATTCTTCTGAGTTATATGTACTTGATTCTTTTCTAAACAATATGGACTTATCTGATGAACAATATTCACAAGGTTCCCAAAAGCTAGTTGACTCATATTCTGTTGACTTGAACATGAATCTCTGTGGAGAAGTACAGCAGTTCCACTGTTATAAGCACGCAAAATTTAATAAAACAGAAAAAATGAAATTCAGTCACATTGATCTTCATGACACAATTCTGAAAGACGGAATACAATGTGTATTTCCACATGTAGAGATTGCAGTATGTATTTTTCTAACATTGATGATTCCCAGCTGCTCCGCAGAACACTCTTTTTCGCAGCTGAAAAGAATACAAAACCTCAGAGAACAACAATGTGTCAGGACAGACTTGATTCTCTTTCCCTATTGTGTATGGAAGTGGACATGCTTTGTCAAGTCAGCTTCAATGAACTTATCCAGAATTTTGCAAACAGAAAATCTAGAAAGAAGCTATTTTAATTTCAGCATCCATGTAAATTTTGTGTCATTTCAAAAAATAAAATTTTATTTTACGGTATAATATTGTTTTTATTTTGAATTACATATGAGGGTGAGCACCATAATCCTTTCAGTGCTTCGGGCCTCTAAAGGTCTTAATCCGGCCCTGATTGGAAGCAGCCTTTTTAAGTTAGTGGATTAGAAAAGAAGACTACTTTAAAAGACAAGCCTATTTGAAGAAACCTCCCTCCATTAAACACTTTTACGTGTGAGTTTCAATACAAAATTAGCATGTGGGAGCACCCCAAGGTTAAAGCCACAAACCCTTACTAACAAAAAGTTTTTCCCTATACTTCTAGGGAGGACAATTTGAAGCTGCAGCAAAAACAGCGTCTGTGAGCCAGTGGATCAGAAATAAGAAGGCTGCTTCTGCTCCATTTTTTTAACAAATAGAGGTGAAAGTTATATTCAGTTTTGTAAAGGAATAAACACTTTAAAAGACAAGTCTATATGAAGACACATCCCTTCATTTCGCACTTTAGCATAGGTTTCAATACAAAGTTAGCATGTAGAAACATCCCAGAGTTTAAAACATAGAGAACCTGTCTATAAAAGTAAATTATAGTGATAAAAAAGTTTTTCCCTATGGTTTAAACTAACATTGGTCATTTTTTAGTAGGGACAGTCTGAAGCAGCGTGCTTTTTCAGCAAAGCCACTGTTAGCAAAAATAGTTTTTGTAAGCCAGTGGATCAGAGATAAGAAGGTTGCTTCTTCCTGAATTTTTTAACAAATACAACTGAAAGTTATGTTTTGTAAAGGAACAAATACTTTAAAAGAGAAGCCTATTTGAAGAAACATTTCTTTATTTAGCACTCTTACATATGTGTTTCAATAAAAAATTAGCTTGCAGAAACATCCTAGGGTTAAAATCACAGACAACCTGTTTAATAAAAGTAATTTATAGTGATAATGTTTCTCTCCTATGTTTAAGACTGACATTGGTCATTTTTTTTTAGTGAGGACAATTTGAAGCATTATGCTTTTGCAGGAAAGCCACTGTTAGCAAAAATAGTTTTTGTGAGTCTGTGGATCAGAAATAAGAAGGCTGCTTCCTCCTGAACTTTTTAACAAATACAAGTGAAAGTTATGTTTTGTAAAGGACTAAACACGTTAAAAGGCACGCCTAGATGAAGACAGAGCGTGTTTTATGGCATTCAAGGAGTGTGGGGTGTGTCAAAAGGGCAGTAGGTTGCCCCCATAGTATACCTGCAGTTAGGGTACAGTTTGTCAACAACAATAATAAGTATATGAGCCGCCTGTTCCTCTAGCAAAGACCCACCCACCTTAGCCAGCCCTGGCGCTTGTGCATGAGGGATATAGGCTACTGGGCATGTGGACCAATGCAAAGCAGCCCCAGAACCCCTCTTAAATCATCCTGTCTTCTGCTTCGGCTGGACCTTTTCATTTCCCCCCTGGGCCCTCTGCACTAGGGCTTAATCCTGACCCCTCTGATTTCAACAGTGTCTCAGGTCTCTCATCTACTGGTTCATGTTATTTAACGCTGTACAGCATCTAGGCTTACAGTTTGCATAAAAGTGTTTTATAAAAACAAAACCAAAAAAAATATTCTCTAGGGGCTTAGATAAAATAATGATCAATCACATTGCAATCGTTGCTTTGCAGGCCTTGCTACAAAGTATCTTTACGTTTGTTTTTGTTAATATTTCTGATAGGCCGTAGGATGCGGGAGACAATACCTCACAAAGTGGGAAAGTGCTTCCGAATGGCAAACGCATGCCTATGGTAACACACATCAACTAGCACAGATGGGCTGCTTTCACAAAAAGAGTTATCAACAGTCCCCCGACCCTCAGGACAGCTTTCGCACCACTGGGGCCTGATCTCTGTGGCTGTGGCTTTTTGACATTTGTTTGTCCTTGGTTTAGATTTTAAAAAACATTAGAAAAGAAGAAAGTGCGGGGCGGGGCGGAGAGCAGGAAGGTGGAGGTGGGGCAGACTCCTAATCGCTGATAATAAAAACAGCTAACTTTTTTTTTACATACACTAATTTTTTCTTGTGTTTTTTTGGATAAATCTAAACTTTAAAAAGCAATCTTGTTTATTTTTTTGTTAATTTTGTTTTTTTTTTAGTAAAACACATATGTTAACTCCTCTCAGTTGCCAGTGTCCATATTCTTACCCAGTTGTTGTTTTGGTACTTTACAGACACTGTTTTAAAAGGCTAGGCTAGTATCTTAAGCCTTTTTAGTTCACTAAACTTCTACCAAATATCCCTAAGAGGGGCCTTGTTTTGCTACAGTTCAGTCAATACCACTTTTTCATGTTAAACTTTAAAAAAACAACCCATGCTTCAAATAGGGCTCACCGCATACAGAATATCCTTTAAAATAGTCATGTTGTGTTACACCTCAGTCAGTGCTGTATTTTCATGTTAAATGTTTAAAATTCCTTTCCAGAATGAAACACTGCATATTATCACATGTTAAAAGGAGGTGGGAAAAGTGGAGGGTTTGGGTGTTCTTCAGATAGGTTCTCTCTGCGCGTCATGCAGTCACACAGTGATGGTTTTTGTCTTTTACAATCAGTAAATGGAATAAAATCCTTGTTATAACTTTGACAAAGTGTCTTCCAATGCAACCTCACCATGGTTAAAACTTTAACAGCGTTTCAAAAGTTAGGAAAGAACTTTGTGTAAAAAACCAAACAAAGCCAAGGGGTGACTGGCCCCTGGAGCACTGCGAAACAGACGACAGTGCATGGCTCAGTGGTCAGCCTTATCTGCTAGTCTTACCTGTTTTGAAAGCGTAGAGAAAGCCACCGCTCCAGCCTGTGCTGTATTATTTTAATAACATCTATGGAGCCAAAACAAACAGGAGCTTGTACCAGTGTCTCAGCACACGGAGTTGCAAACATTTACAAACAGAGACATTCTGATAATGCAACAAAAAAATTCATACTTCAATCTAAAAGTCCTAAGAAAATGAAAGTTTAATATAACTTTCCCATGGGTTTGTTGAAAAATGGGGAGGAAAATAAACTTCTCTCTCATCCCTGGATTAGCGAATAAAGGGAATATCAACTGGGCATTACTGAACACGGAGAAACAGCCCAGAGTGAAAACCTCACGACTTCATGGGCACGTGTCGTTTGCATGGGCAAACCCACCCCGCTGCTTGCCCAGATGGGCACTTTGGCTGCTGTGGGATCCCCAGTTTCTCTGTTATTGGGGCAGGCAGAATGAAGTGTTAGTATCCCGGTTATGTGACTCACGGACAGTGGAAGTGTATTTGGCCTTTTGTTAGGGTAGAGGTTCTCCTGGGGTTTTCTCCATGCTCATTTTCTTAACATTGAAACACACCTGTAACAATGTGAAATGAAGGGATGTGTCTTCAGACAGGCTTGTCTTCTAACGGGTTTATTCCTTTACAAATCTTAATAGAACTCTCACCTCTATTTGTTAAAAAGTGGGGGAAGAAGCAGCCGTCTTATCTGTGCTCCACGGGCTCAGAAACGCTGTTTTTGCTGCAGCTTCAAGTTGTCCTCCCTAGAAGTCTGGGAAAAAGTTTTTCAGAACGTTTTGTTAGTAAAGCTTTGTGGGGTGGTGCTTCTGCATGTTCTTTTTTTATTCAAACACATGGGTAACCCTTCTGCCCGTCAGAGTTGGCAGCAACAAGGGCCGGGTTCAGTATCTAGGGGTTCCTTTCCAATAACACAATACAAAACCGGCTCGAGCCCCGACCCAGTGACCTGGGACAAATGTATACCACCCATCCCGCCTGGGCGCCTCTTAGAGGCAATTCTTCCCCTCTCGCAAGCACAGAGTCTGAGAGTAGCAAAAGCCTTTTAATAACAGAGAGACAAAATGCGGCATTATGTTGGGGAAACACCACAAACAGGCTTCATCACACAATGAGCAAAAACCCCACCCCCAGCAAATTGGGCCATGTGCCTTCCCTTTGGTTCTTGAGTCCAGCAATCCAAAAGTCACCCAAAATCCTCAAAGTCCAACAACCTCAAGATCGCTGTCCCTGGTCAGTGCAACCCCGCAGTTCAAACATTCATTTGCAGAGTTCTACCCAACCCCCATCCCCAGCCTATGTGGAAATGGGGGCGAGGTAAAGAGGCACCTTACATGTGCCAATGGCCAACTGCCCCGCCTCTGTGTGGGGTTCTGCTGCAGACCTCACTGCAAGACGCACCTCTACGCCAGCTGCTCCTCTCTGCTTGCCATGCTGCAAGCTGCTCCGCTCCACCAGCTGTCCCACGAGCCACTCCAGCCATCCTGCAACCTGCTCCGCTCCACCAGCCCCTCAGCCATGTATCTTCATGCCCCACCCCCACTACTTCACACAGCGCTCAGTGATTTTAGCTCTTTAGTGTTTTCCACTTGTAGGGAGCCCCAGTGCTGGTGAACCATTGGCCCAAAGTGAATTCAGCTCTGCAATCTGTAACCAGACTCCTAGCAGAGTCAGAACGATCTCTGCTATTACACACCGGAGAGAGGAGAATGCAATTGGCATGCAGTGACCACACAGTACAAACACCTGTCCACCCCCGCTCACATCACTGCGTTTTGGAACCCATGTCCCTTGCCTAGCGAGTGCTACTTAGATGATGGCCTGTGACGGGGCTGTTCCTGGTGCGACCCACTGAGAGTGTCAGATCAGGACAAATTGCTTCAAAAGGGGCAATTACAGCCCAAAGCTGGGGTTTTCCCACCCTAAAGGGTTACCAAACCAGCCACACAGACAAGACTTTGGTTTCGCCCCACTGGCTAGCCACAAGTCACACAAGCAATTCCCTTAGACACTCCAGCTTCCCAGAATCACCACCAGCAGCCACCTGTCCTGGGGACAAACGGTTATGAAAACCAATACCCCAAATAAAGAAAACAGTTCTCCCCAATTCCAAAGAATCAGGCCCCAGACCCAGGTCAATCTACAAATCAGATCTTACCCACAAATCACGCTGTTGCCAATCCTTTAGAATCTAAAATCTAAAGGTTTATTATACAAGAAGAAAGATCTAGGTGAGGGTTAGAAATGGTTAAAGGAAATCAAATACATGCAGT
>ML677509.1:90852-122022 GCA_007922305.1 Dermatemys mawii
GGGCACGTGGGGGGGGCTGCACCCTGAGCTGGGCACGGTAGGAGGAGGAAGCTGCTGGAGCAGAGGGGCGGCAATGGCGGACAGTGCCAAGCTGATGGAGCGGTTTGAGGGCACTGCCCGTGGGCACCAGGTGCCAGCGTCCGGCTGGCGGATCTGCCTGGCCCATGAGTTCGCGGAGAAGAGAAAACCCTACCAGGCCTCGGACGTCTCCGTCTCCGACGTGGTGAAACACCTGGGCCTGGGCATGCGGTAAGTGACTCTGCTCTTCTGTGGTCATTGTGCACTTCGATGCCCCTTTGCAGCACACGGCCCTCACTGGCCCCTCTTTCTCCCCCAGGGAATTGAATGAGCCACCCACAGGCCACCTGCCCGGTCAGTGTCCTGGGGCGCTTTGTCCTGCCTTGCTTGTCTGAGAGCCTGGCATGACCTCCCCCAGCTCTTCTTCCACGACCCCTGAGCGACAGACCTGTCAGTCCTGCCAGATTGACCGGTTTCACCCTTGTTATCACCCTGCTGTCCTGTCCTGTCCTCTGGGTGCATTTCCCAGTCGGGGGGGGGGGGGTAGATTGGCCCACTGGGATCTGCGGTGGACTTCAGTCTTCTGCACTTGTCTTCTCCTCAGCTGTAGGAAGCTCTCTTGGGATTGACTTTTCTTTATCGTGATCGTTAGCACAGAGCAGGAGGAAAACACACCTGCAGGGTATGCTGTGTGCCAACTGTGTCTTAGCACCACTAGGGATAAGGTTGCACTAGTATTTCCATTTTACAGAGTGAAAAACGGTCTCTGGAAAGCTCCCAGAGCAGCGGTTCTCATCCTTTCCAGACAACTGTCCCCCTTCAGGAGTCTGATTTGTCTTGTGTACCCCCAAGGGTTCATCTGACTTCAAAACTACCTGCTTACAAAATCAGACATAAAACACAGACGTGTCAGAGCACACTATGACTGGCAAATTGCTTATGTTTTAATTTTACAAGATCATTATTGATTGATTGGAATATAAATACTGTATTGACATTTCAGTGTATGGTCCGTAGAGCAGTACAAGGAACTCATCTGTTTGTACTGGCTTGGCTAGTGCTCTTTATGTAGCCTGTTATAAAACTAGACAGATATTTAGGTGAGTTGATGGACCCACTGGAAGACCTCTGAGTACCCCCAGCAGTACACGTACCCTGGTTGAGAACCACTGGCCTAGAGTGTCAGGGTCAAGTGTTTATTGTAGTTTATGAATGGCTTGGGATTTTTTTTTTGGCAGTTTGTGGTGATAAAATCTAATGTAAGGTTGGTTATGACAGTTCTTATAAAGTGCCATGTGGTTAAAATTTGTTTATGATCTGACACTCAGACCAGTGGGTCTGAAACTTTTTCAATGGCGACTTTTCACATCGAAAGCCTCTGAATGCGACCCCCTAATAGATTAAACATACTCTTTAATATATTTAACATCAGTGTAAGTGCTGGAGGCAAGCAGGGTTTGGGGTGGAGGTTGGCAACCCCCGTGTCGTGGCCCCCAGTTTGAGATCCCCTGCATTAGACACTCTCTCGATGACCAGAACAGCCTGAGATCCCAAACGTGTGCAGTTCTGTGCTGTGAGTAGATTGCACAAGGTCTGTTCAGTTGCAACGTTTTTATGTAGCTAGTTAGGGCAGGGTTCAAAGGGACTGTTGGAATGTTGACACAGATACTGTTACTGATCAAGGTCCCCATTGCTACTTACCACGGGTGTAAGTCTCGCTTGCTTTCCCTTGTGGCCCTTGTTATTGTCAAGTCTGAGCCTTGGCCATGTGAGAGGGGGCCATGCTGTTGTCCCCGCTGGGGAGCTGAGGCACTGTCACAGGTCACAACATTGGTCTGCAACTGCAGCAGAGCTGGGCTTCTGCGTTCCTTGGGCCCCTGCACTTGTATTTCCCCTCCCCTCCGTATTTCCACCCTTGGATTCCAGCTGCCCAGCTGCTGCCTTTCTGGGTGGAAACCCACGTCTCTCTCTTCTGACTGAGGTATGCCCACGCTCCCTTGGTCTCTGCCTTCACGGCATATTCCCCAGCAAAGAGAGTCTGCTTGCTTTCTCCCCAGAGACGCTGGTAACAGAGCGGGCGTTGCAGAGAGAAGTTGTGACACAGCACTAACTTTATTGTTAAGGTGAAAAGCATTACAGAGAAAACGTAATAAAATCCCTAAAAGAGCCTACAGGCATGCTAATGAGCTTACCAGAGCTCATGGGTTCTGGTATGAGCAGCCCTTGGACCCCCCCCCCCCCCCGGGGCTTCCTTGTGGCTACCACCTCCAGTGCCTCACCTCTTCTGCTCAGAACACCGCCCAGGCTCACTGGGCTGTAGTAGGCCCGGTACTTCCAGTCCTGCCCCAGGGATCAGGACCCTCCGGGGCCCAGGGGTCCTGCAGCTCCTGCCTGTTTGCTGGATTAGGAAGAAGGCCCTGAGCCAGTTTAAACTCGGCTATTTGTTCAAAACTCTTTTCTTTGTCTGTTGGTGTCTGGAGATGCCAGTTTGAAGGATTATTTGCATATTCCTGGGTGGGAGGGAGAGGAGGGCTTTGGCTTCAGAGGCTCGTAATTGAGGAGTGCGTTAGCATCCCCCCTTCTACTAGAGCAGGTACATGCAGTTGCATTTTTACTGCAATGGCCTCCAAAGGGATTAACCCCAATTCCCTCAGGTTTAATGTAATTCAGTCAAGTTTTGTTAATTTGAACAGGTTTTTTCTGGGCATTGCAGGGTATTATCAGGCTATCACAGTAAAGTTTGCTAATGACCCACAAATTGGTGGCAGTTCAGCTGTACAGACTAATCAGGATTTCCATGGTTAGATGGGCTCATTTGAGCAACATGTTTTAATAGAATGAAATGCACGGCCATAGATCTAGCAACCAAGATTGTAGGTCACACTTATCGGTTGGCGGCTGTTTTGGAAAGTGGTTACTCCTGGGGGATATCTACCTGAGTGTGAGCTGGAAAGGGGATGGAATGACTAAGAGCAAAGAAGACCCTTGGTCTGTATAAACAGGAGAGTGAGAGTAAAGAGAAGCTATCGCGTCTGCGTATAGCAGTGGTGAGACCATTGGTGGACACCCTGTACAGATCTGGTTTCCACACTTCAAAGAGGATGGTGAAGAAACGGAAGAGGTTCAGGAAAGTGCTGTATAGGAATGGTTTGAGGTTTGGAAAACCTGCCTGACTTTGAGACACTAAGCGAGCTCTGCCTGTTTAGTTTAGTAAAGAGAGAGAGAAGAGGGGTGGGGATCATGGTCTATGAATACATACTTACACTTTCAACAAGAACAAGTGCAGAGTTCTGCACTTAGGACAGAAGAATCCCATGCACTGCTACAGACTAGGGACCGAATGGCTAGACAGCAGTTCTGCAGAAAAGGACCTAGGGATTACAGTGGATGAGAAGCTGGATATGAGTCAACAGTGTGCCCTTGTTGCCAAGAAGGCTAACAGCATTTTGGGCTGTATTAGTAGGAGCACTGCGAGCAGATCGAAGGAAGTGATTATTCCCCTCTCTTCGGCACTGGTGAGGCCACACCTGGAGTATTGCATCCAGTTTTGGTCCCCCACCCGCACTACAGAAGGGATGTGCACAAATTGGAGACAGTACTGTGGAGGGCAACAAAAATGGTTAGGGGGTTGGGGCACATGACTTATGAGGAGAGGCTGAGAGGACTGGGATTGTTTAGTCTGCAGAAGAGAAGAATGAGGGCAGATTTGATAGCTGCTTTCAACTACCTGAAAATGGGTTCCAAAGAGGATGGATCTAGACCAGTGGTTCCCAGACTTTAACAGCCTGTGAATCCCTTTCACTAAAATGTCAAGTCTCGCAAACCCCCTCCTAAAAATGAATATAATATATTTCAGGAATTTTCTCTTTTACCTGAGTATAAATTATAAGAGCAGTGATCTTGGAAATATAAAATTGGTTATGACCTGCTTCTTACACACTATTTATTATTAATTATAATTTATCATTACAGTATTTTTATTACATTGTGAAAACGGCAACACTCTTCCAAGATCTCACTTTCATAGCTTGTATCACTTTGAATAAGCCTGTTATAAGACAAGGCTCCTATGTTTCATCAAGGAGTATCAGATGTGAAACCAAATAAAAGTATTTAAGAAGCCACCTCAGAGTTCCTCCTACTCGAGCATTCGGGTCTTGAGCAGTCCAGGCGAACAACACATGTTATAACAAAACTTAAACTTGTTCTTCATAATAATTTAAAAACAACACTAGCTACATATTTAACTTGAAAAACAGCAAAAAATATCCACCTCTCTTTCCATTTCTTATGAGGAGTCGAAGTTTAAATCTCCTCAGTGTGATAGATATGTTTGTTTTGATCTGTTTAGCTCTTGGAAGTCCAGCGGCTCCTGGCTGCTGGCCCCGTGCTGCCTGGAGTCCCTAGAGCAGGCCTGCACAACTTGGAAAGCAGCAAGGGCCATATTACTGCAAAAAAACCAGCTGCGGGCCAAAAAGCCCCGCCCCCATCTGCTTCTCCCTGTCCCACCGCTTGGCTTGCCCCACCCCTATTTACCCCCCGCGGGCTGCACAGTGAGCCCGTGCGGGCTGCGTGTGGCCCCCGGGCCACATGTTGTGCAGGCCTGCCCTAGAGACAGCTCTGTCCACCATTAGGGAATTTTTTCCTGAGAACTCCATGTAACATTTCGTGAACCCTCAGGGGTTCCTAAATCCCAGTTGGGGAACCACTGATCTAGGCTATTCTCAGTGGTAGCAGATGACAGAACAAGGAGTAATGGTCTCAAGTTGCAGTGAGGAGGTTTAGGTTGGATATTAGCAAACACTTTTTCCCTAGGAGGGTGGTGAAGCACTGGAATGGGTTCCCTAGGGAGGTGGTGGAATCTCCTTCCTTAGAGGTTTTTTAAGGTCAGGCTTGACAAAGCCCTGGCTGGGATGATTTAGTTGGGGTTGATCCTGCTTTGAGCAGAGGGTTGGACTAGGACCTCCTGAGGTCCCTTCCACCCTGAGAGTCTAGGATTCTGTGATAGCAGAGGCTCTTTAATCTAATGGGCAAAGGCAGAATGAGATCCCATGGTTGGAAGCTGAAGGCAGTTGAATTCGTAGTAATAAGGCAAAAGTGTTTAACAGGGAGGGTAACCAACCAGTTGAACAACTTAGGGCTTGTTTCTCCATATAGCACCGTATTGCTGTAGTGAAAACACTGCTACTCTGATGGGAGAGCATCTCCTGTTGGTGTATGTAGCGACTACACCTCGCGAGGGGCTGTAGCTCTGTGGGTGGGAGAAGCTCTCCCGTTGCCATAGCACTCTGCTTGCTGGTGGTTAGATCGGTAGAACAGAGCTGCTCAGGGGGGTCGGGGGGATTTTCGCACCGCTGCGTGACGTGGTTACACCAGTCTGGGTCTGCAGTGTAGGCCTGGCCTGAGTCTGGGGCCAGCTGGAGTTTCCCCGTGGAGTCTCGTTCTCCGACGCGCTCCAGCCCAGCACCGGGACAGGAGCAGGACTCGGTCCCTGCATGAAATCTTGGCTGTGCTGTGCGGGCAGGATGCTCGTCTCAGTCCGTGCTGCCCTTCCAGTCCACGCGTGCCGGACCTGTGTCCTAGCTGAGGCGCCTCCCTCAGCAACACGGTCTGGGAAACTCCCTGCTAGGCTTCACTTTACGGACACAGTGTTACCAGGGGCAGGGCCTTATCCTGATACAGTGACCAAGGGCGTAGCGTGAGACAATGTATCCTGCGCAGTGCTTGCTGTAATCCCCCTCGAAGCCCGGGATCCCCTCCCCGAGGGGTGTAGGAGTCATCCCCCGCCGGGGCTCCAGGCTCACCTGCTCAGTCCCATTGCAGCGGAGGGGCAGCGCTGCTGACCTGTGTGTGCTGCTCTGTCCCGCTCAGCGGGGGAATGAGTGCTGGACTTCCGGCTGAGGCTCTCCGCAGCCTCCAGACCTGGTGTGGCCACTGCAGGGGGACAGGGCTGTGCAGCCGTGTGTGGGTTACATTGTGCCCTGCTTCAGGGCACTTAGGCCCGTCATGCCTTACGCTGAGAGAGAACCACGTGGGACCGGAGTACTAAAAGCTGATTTCACTTCGCCATGGCCTAGCCAGCCATAGTATTGCGGCCGTTCACTGCAGCAATTCCATATAACCCCACTCAGCTCTGCCCCCAAACCTTGCTTCTGGCCCCTGGCACCTCAAGCCCTGCTTCCCACAGCAGACTGACAAGTCTTGGGCTCACAAGATGTGCTGGGATCCTGGGGAAGGACACCTCAGTTCACACACACGATCCGTGCAGAACATAAGAACAGCCGTACTGGGTCAAACCAAAGGTCTATCCAGCCCAGTATCCTGTCTACTGACAGTGGCCAATCTCCTTCCCTTCCCCCGTCACTCTAGATCAGACTAGTCCTAGGGCCTGTGCTGTGCAGGGAGGGTCAGACCCGTCCTAGGCCCTGTGCTGTGCGGGGGGGAGGGGGGGGGGGTCAGACCAGTCCTAGGCCCTGTGCTGGGGGGTGGAGTCAGACCGGTCCTAGGCCCTGTGCTGTGCGGGGCTCAAGCTGGACAATCACAGTCGTCCCTTCTGGCTTTGGAATCTCTGAGGTGGTGACAATGAAGGCGCCAGACTGGAAACAGCCTCTCCAGCTGCTGCCTCGTTTCCTTTTCATGTCGGCTGCTTCCTACCTCCTCCCTCGGCCTGTGCCCTGGTCCCCTCCCCGGTCTCCTTTTACCCTGGTCACTGCTCCTCTGTGTTCTCTGGCGGCAACGACTCCTCCCTCCTGTGGGCTCTGAGCTTGTCCCTTCCCTCCAAGGCCCGGTGGTCGCCCCACGGCGCCCAGGCCCTTCTCCTCTCCATCATCCGCCCTGCTTCACAACACCCTGGGCTCGGCCCCATTCCTATGGGGGATGAGAGGAGGGTGGTGCTTTGCTGTGCCCTGCACTGCGGACCCAGGGTGCGTCTCGCTCACTCAGACAGCGAGTTCCTGCCCCGTACTGGGCTCCTGTCGCTGACCTCTCAGGCCTCTTGGGACCCCAGCCAACTCCTTCCCCATCTTGCATGGTGGCCAGGGCAGGCAGGCTTGGGCCAGTTTGCCCAGGGCCCCTTGCGTCCCCTCCCCTTGAGTGGGCTAGGCCGTGACCCGCTGTGGCCCTTCTGCAGGTATTTGCGGTGGTGGTACAGGAAGACACACGTGGAGAAGAAGTGTCCCGTCATCGACCTGTTCAACCCGCTCCCCCTGCGCCAGATCTATGGTGAGCTGCCAGCCCGCCCAGCAGGGTCACTCTGGGGCCCCGAAGCTGGATGGGGTCTCCCTGGGCCCAAGGTTGGGGATGTGGGACAGGTGAGAAGCTGCCCTGGTTATCCCAGGGTGAGGGCAGGTGGATGCTGGTGGGCAGAGCAGGAGATACACCAAGGCTGTCGCCAGCGGGAGCTGCTGTGGGGCTACTCTGGGTGGGGGGGCACATGCCATGGCAGGTAAGTTCTCTGGGTTACCTTGGGGGTGGGTGGGTGCTGGGGGGCGGGGTTACCAGAGGGGATGGGTGCTGTGGGGTGGGTGGGTGCTGGGGGGAGTTGCTCATGGGGCGGATGGGTGTTGGGTTGTGCTGGACTGAGTGGCTCTCAACCTCCCCTGCACTGGGCATGTGCCCCTGTGCCCCGTTAGCCCCCCCCACCCCTGTGCCCCGTTAGCCCCCCCACCCCTGTGCCCCACTAGCCCCCATCCTCCTGCCCCGCTAGCCCCTCCCTCATGCCCAGTCCCTGCAGCGAGGGGTGAATCTGCTGTTGTGTCTCCACAGGGTGCCCGCTGGGCGGGTTTGGGGGAGGTACCATCACGCGAGGCTGGCGGGGAGAATTCTGTCGATGGCAGTTGAATCCCGGAGTGTACCATTATAAGACAGTCTTGGCTGACCAGGTGGGTGTGTGTGGCCCCAGGGCTGCAGGCTGGGCTGGGCCGAGATGCTGGGCTGGAGGCCGCGAGGCCGGGGAAGGGAGCCCGGGGCTCTTTGCAGAGCGCGCCCGGCCAGGCGCTCAGTGCTTGGCTTCCAGTAGAGCCCACGCGTCTTATAAAACCCATGAGGAGCCGCCTGCAGCCAGGCCTGGCGCAGGACCGAGGGTTCGGAGTCTCACCCGCACAGCAGCGGGCTGGAGGGAGTGAGGGCGCGGAGGACACAGCCGTGGGGAGCCAGCGGGTGGGCGGATGTCTGCAGAGGTGGTTAATCTGATTTGCTGAGCAGCCATGTAGTGGCTGGAGGCCGGTTTCCAGCACTGCCGTCTTCAGAGAGCTCCTCCGTCCAGGGTCTGGTGGCTCCAGCGTGTCTTTGCCCCTTTGGCGCAGGGTCTCCCGGAGTCCTGCTTGGCTGTGCCCTGCCCAGATCTCTTGGGCAGCCTCCCTGTGAGTGTGCTCGGGGCCTTTGTTCCTGTCTCCTGTGCCCAGGGCGGATGACCATAGTCACTGCTGCCTTCAAAGTGAGCTCCAAAGCCCGGCACCTCGGCCACCCGCCCTCTGAGCCAGCCTGGGGCTGGTGAGGGCCTGCACAGGGAGACGCGGGCTGTGGGGTAGGCAGGACTCCAGCCATTTAGGCCTGTAGGTCAAATCCGGCTCTGGGGAGGGTTCTGCTGCGTGCCCAGCTCCGGGGGCGCTGCCCAGGATTCCCCTCTCAGTGCCCTGTGCTCTCCTCCTCTCCCAGTTCACGGTCTGCCTGCGCCGGAAGGGACAGACCGTTTACCAGCAGGTCCTGTCTGTGGAGAGACCCAGCGTGCTGCAGGGCTGGAACTGGGGCTACTGCGGCCATTATGCCTTCTACCACGCCCTGTACCCTCGGGCCTGGACCATCTACCAGCTCCCGGGGCAGGAGGTGGTGCTCACCTGCCGGCAGGTCAGCCCCATCATCCCACACGACTACCAGGTGAGGCTCCCCCTTCTCCAGCCCTCATCCCGGCCTCCGTCGGGGCCTAACCCATTGTAGTCACTGTCCCCCGCACTGGGACTCTGCATCTCCCTGCCCTCGACCGGAGGGACCAGCGCGGAGTGACACGAGGGACTGGGAATGAGCGTGGCATTCCCAGCTGGCAGATAGAGCAGCAGGCCTGGCGCCTGGGGGATGGTCTCAGTCACCGCCTGGGCTCCAGGACTAGTGCTTTGGAGTATGGTGTGGGAGAGGCCTCCATCCTGCGGAGCCCCAGATCCCTCTCATCCCGTTAGCAGCAGGTTTTTCCTTATCTGCCTCTGCTTATCACTCCACCGCCTGGGGCTACAAAGCTGCAGATAAAAGCCTGCCTGGTCTTTGGCCCTGGTTATCAGTCCCAGAGAGCCCACAAGGCAGAGAGGGGCTGGGGTGAGAGGTGACAGCTGGAAACCTGCCTGGGGAAGCCACACTGACAGTCTCCAGCCGGCTGGGCTGTGTCCTCCCAAAGCTGGAGCGGGGCCGGGGGCTGGTCTGCCGCAGGTACCTGGCTGTGTGCGGGGCAGTTACTTTACCAACGGGCAGGCGGGCAGAGAGGGGCAGCGAGGGCAGAGAATGGTCGACAGCAGAGAGAGCCTGAAAGGCCGGGGCCGGATCGGGGTGGGGAGTGCGATGAAATCACAGAATGATGACAGGGAGGGGAAGGTGCAGCAGAAGCATCCACTCTCCCTGTCTCATAGCACAGGAGCGAGGTCACGTTTGCAGTGGATACAGGGAAATGCTTTCCCACATGTTATACAATTATCCTGCGAAACTCACGGCCACTGGATGGTGCTGGGGCCAAGAGCTCAGCAGGATCCAAGGAGGGATTGGACAAGAACATCCAGTGTTACAAAATGAAATGCTATAAACGCCCCTTCTCCAGGATTCAGCCCAGCCTTTGGGGGAGGCTCCTCCAGACAGGTTATCCCAGCTGGACTGGATGGAGGGTTGAGTCTGCAGCGGCCTGTGGTCTCCTAGCTCGGGCAGCAGCGACTTCTGCGCCCGTCCCGGGTGCCGCGTTCCATGGACCCTCTGCTGCTTGGTCCGGGACACTGGAGTAGATGAGCCGGCCCGGTCTGGCGGCCTCTCTGCGCCCGCGTGTCGCCCGGCAGCACCACGAGGCAGGGGGTGTTCCAGACCCCCAGGGGATGGCTCAGCCCTGCCCCAGGGAACTGAGTCGGCCTGGCCAGACCAAAGGGAAGGGGAGACAGCAGCTCAGCTGGGTGGGGGGGGGGTGGCTGGTGACCTGCCAGAGCCGGTTAATTCTGGGGCTTCCCCAGCGGGGCAGGAATGCGGACAGGCTGGGGCGAGGGCGTCTTCCTTCCTCATTTCTAGCTAATGTTCCCCTCCCCTCTCAGCTGCCCCTCCTGCCAGAGCCAGTCTGGGGAGGGACAGGGCAGGGCCCAGTGAAGTCTCTCACCTGCCTGGCCCCTTTTTGCTGTTTTTGACCCTTTGCTCTCCTCCTGTCTTACCTGTTCCTGGTGCCTGTCCCAGAGCCGGTTACAGCCCCCTTCCCACTGGGCCACGGCCCAGCTTCACTGCCCAGCTGCCTGCGTCCGGAGCTGAGAGGTCCCGGGCGCTGCAGGGGATCCAGGGGGTTGTCTCCAGCGCTGCCCCATCAGAGGGGGCCTCGTGCTGCTGCTGTTGGCTGTCCTGCCCCAGGGGATGCTCCCAACTGCTCTGGCTCCCCGCCCCTATCCCCATGGCCCGTCTATCAGCTGGGCCCTCGCCGGCTCACCCAGCCACGGGAGCCTTCGGCAGCGATGCTGTGGATTAGCTGGAATTGCTCAGGCCCAGCTGTTCCCCGGGCTGGGGAAGCTACCGCTGGAGGAGCGCGATCCCCCAGTTCCCTGACAAGTGCAGGTAGCCAGCGGTGCAGCCCCGTGTGTGATGAGGCTGGGCAGTGCCCAGTTCCCGGCCTGTCCCGGCCTTGGGTCAGCCCCCTGTGTGATCCGGCTGAGCCCTGCCCAGCTCCCAGCCTGTCCCGGCCTCGGGTCCTCCCTGTGCGTGGGCATGAGGCTGCCTCGCTGATGTACCTGTCCTGGCACTGCCCTGGACGGCGCTTTGGTTGATTGGCTCCAGACGCACCAGTCACCCTTGGGGCCTTTACCCCCTTGGTTCCCAGCACTGTGGGCTCGCTCCCCTGGCGCTGAGCTGTCTGCTGGCGCTGGAGCCCTGTGCCCTGAGCTCTCCACCGCCCACTCTAGCAACGGAGTCCCCAGGCCTTGCTGCGTCAGCCCCCTTGCTCCCCAGAGCAGGAGGGCCCTTGCAGAGCCCTGGCCCAGACGGCTCCTTGTGGTGCGGGGGAGGTGGGGTGCTCTGGATCGTTTGCCTGACGGGCTCTGAGCTGTGTGCACCTGGCACCTATCTCCCCAGGACACCAGCCTGCCGGTGGGAGTGTTCGTCTGGGAGCTGGAGAACGGCAGCGACGAGGCCGTGGACGTCTCCATCATGCTCACCCTGCGGAACGGCATGGGCACCAAGGAGGACAAGAGAGGGGGCCACTGGAACGAGCCCTTCAGCCTGGAGAAGGAAGGCGCGCGGGTCTCGGGGGTCCTGCTGCATCACTGCAGCCCCGTGAACCCCTACACACTCGCCATCTCCGCCAGGGAGCAGGTAGAGGAGCAGGCTGCCATGTCTCAGTGCTTGGAGGCCACCCGCCCGCCTCTCTCCCTGGTGGCAGAACCCCAGGGTTCTGGGGAGGTTCTTGTGCCCCTCAGCTGCCCCTGTCTGATCCCCGATGACAGGGATCCCAGCACCTGGCTCTCCAACTACAGCCATGTCTGTGGGCATGGTGGAGGGGCAGTTGCTGCAGACCCCAGCCCTGGAGCTTAGGAGCTGGGCTCTGACTTCTGCTCTGCACTGGGTGGGGCTGTGGCCACTGGGGGCCCTAGTGCCAGCCCCAGTTCCAGGGAGGTGGGTTGTAGGCTTCAAAGGGCTCTTGTTCCTTGTCATCCCCTTGTAGGCTGGGGGATGGGTAAGACCTGGGCCTGCTGGTCCCTGGGCAGCGGGTGGAGCTGGGAGTGATGGTGGGTGGGGAGTTGGGGCCAGTGGGTTACCAGGACAGGAGTGGCTCTCCCTGAGATCCAGGGCCTCCCAAGACTTACCACGTCCTTCTCTTCCTCCGCTAGGTCGGCACAGCAGTGACCCACTTCACGGCGTTCAACCCCGCTGGCACGGGGCAGGCGGTGTGGCAAGATCTCCTTCAGGACGGCAGGCTGGGCTCCCCATCAGGTAACTCTCTGAGCAGAGGGGTGCACAGCTCTGCTCTCAGCGAGGCTAGGAACCACCACCCATGGCCCCCTAGTTCAGTACTGTCCGTGCATCAGAGGAAGGTGGGAGACCCCGCAGTGGCTGCTGTGGGAGAATCGGCCTCCTAAAATCCTAGAATCTCAGAGTTGGAAAGGACCTCAGGAGATCATCTAGTCCAACCCCCTGCTCAAAGCAGGACCAATCCCATTTTTGCCCCATATCCCTAAATGGCCCTGTCAAGGATTGAACTCACAGTCCTGGGTTTAGCAGGCCAATGCTCAAACCACAGAGCTATCCCTCCCCACGTCAAAGAGCTCATCCTGCTCTCTGACAGTGAGCGGGTGGTTTAAACCCTGAAGCCGGAGGTTAAATATCCTTGCTACAATCGCGCCGGGTAGTCTTGTCAGCCATAGAAATGTCCATCTTCTCTCTCTGTCTCCTGCTAAGTTCTTGACCTCCACAACTTCCTGTGGCAGTGAGTTCCACAGGTTAATTGTGTGCTGTGTGGACATGCATTTCCTTTGATTGGGTGTGAATGTCCTCTTGTTCTTGTGTTCTGAGATCAGAGGAGCAGACATTCTGAAAAGGCATTCGAATATTCTCCAGCCGGTTCCTTGTGCCTCCGAAGGCACCTCCTTGCTGGCTGTTCGAATCACTGGGTCAGTTTTGTGAATTTGTTGAGGTGCGGGTCAGATTTTCAAGGTGTCATCAAATAAACTTGATGTGTCACTTATCTAAGTGTCCCAGCCGATCTTGAAATCGAATCTAATCGGTTAATCCCTTTGAACGGACCCTAGGAAGTGCTAGTTCACTAATTTAGTGCAAGGTTCTTTTAGCCTGTACAGTGTTAAATCAGGACATGTGGGTATTCTCAGCCAGTCAACAGTTCACCCAGAATCCCATCAGGAGGTGTTCAGCAGTTCACCAGGCCAGGGAAGAGGCAGCCCAAGTTCTGTGGATATACTGAATTTCCTCAGAGAAGGAAATCAGATTAGTCTGGCATGATCTACCTTTGGTAACCCCTGGTGCACGACATCCGCTTTTCCGTTTACCTCCAGGAAGTGAATAGAATTATTCTTCCCTTCACAGTTTGTTCCAAAGTCTTGCACAGTGCTGAGTTCGGACTCTGCCATTGCCCAAATCACCTTTTACCTCTTTTTTAATTATAGGTAGTGTTAGCTAGTCCTCGGGCATATAGTGCTAATGCCAAATAGATTTATTAAAACAAGCAATCTCATAATCACCTCTTTCCGTATTCTGGGATGAAAATTGTCTGGTCCCCCTGATTAGAGCACATTGAAATCTTTTGATTTTTTTTCTTCCAGTTCAGATGTGGTCATTTCCTTTCTGTCGGCCATCATGCCCATGTTCTGTATTATCTTAATTGAAAAATGAGGTAAAGTATTGGGATGGCAGGGCAGAGTCTGACAGCCTTGGAAGTCCTTTCCGATTTATGTCTTCTGTCCCTAAAGTTCATGCTTCAGGGTGTAACGAAGCGGCCTTTAGCGGGACACTACTGAGAGCATCATTTCAGACCAAATGGCTCAGAGCAGGGCAGTCACAGCCCAAGGCTGGGGATCCTTTACTACTAAGGCACCAAACCAGCCAAACCAAGAGGACTTTGGTCTTACCCCACTGGTAATCACAAGTCACATAAGCAATTCCCTCAGACACTCCAGTTTCCCAGTATCACCACCAGCAGCCACTCATTATAGGGATGAATGCTTATGAAAACTAATACCCCAATAAAAGAAAAATAGTTCTCTCAATCCCAAAGGACAAAGCCCCAAACCCAGATCAATGTGCCAGTCCGATCTTACCCACAAATCTCGCTGTTGCTAATCCTTTAGAATCTAAAATCTTAAGGTTTATTCATAAAAAGAAAGAAGTATAAATGAGAGTTAAAACTGGTTAAATGGAATCAAATACATACAACAAATGCAAAGTTCAGGCTTGTTTCAGGTCTCTTGGGATTACTGATTACTACTGATTTAAGCCAATCAGTCTTTGGAGCTTGGACGGGTCGTTCAGTCCTTTGTTCAGAGTTTCAGTTTTAAGCACAGTTCCTCCAGAGGTTAGAAGCAGGAATGAAGACAAAATGAAGAAGATGCAGCTGCCTTTTATAGTCTCTTGCCATGTGGCCTGTGCTTCCTTAGTTTCAAGCACAAGCTGCCCAGCACATTGTTTGGAAGCCCAAGGGCATAGCTACACTTGCAGATGTAAAGCACCGGGAGTTAAACCAGCCCTCGGAGACAGCAGCAGGGAAAGCGCTTGTGAAGGGCTGGGTCACAGAACCCCCTGGGGAACTGCCACCTGACTACCTCTGAGCCCGTTTTCCCTGCCAGCCTGGGACTTCAGTGCCCTGCCTGGTTGTACCGGACACACTAGCCCAGGGGTGGGCAAACGTTTTGGCCTGAGGGCCACATCGGGGTTGCAAAATTATATGAAGGGCCGGGTAGAGAAGGCTGTGCCTCCCCAAACAGCCTGGCCCCGCCCCCATCTGACCCTCCTCCCACTTCCCGCCCCGACTGCCCCCCCCAGAATCCCCGACCCATCCAACCCGCCCCTGCTCGTTGTCTGACCACACCCTCCAGAGACCCCTGCCCCTAACCACCACCCCCAGAACCCCATCCCTTATCTAAGCCCCCGTGACCGCCCTCTCCAGAGACCCCCCACTTCTACTGTCATGGACTCACAGGTCGGGCCCACTCTTGGCCCCGTGCTCTCCATGGGGGGTGCCCCTTTCAGTGAGACGGCCTTTCTTGGGGGTCCCCTCTCTCCCGGGGTTCAGCACTTCTCCCTCCTAGATCCGCACCTCTCTGAGCCTTAGCTCGCTGCCTCTGTCGTGTGACCCCTCAGGGAGTCCCCTCGCCTGGGACGCCCGGGGCCCCCACCCCCCAAGGGGCTGATGCCCCCCCCCACTCCCCACGTTCTCCAGACCAGAGTGACTCTCAGCCAGTGTCACACAGGACATTTATTGAGCATTGAACACAGCAGAGGAAACTCTCAGGGCCTCAGGCCTGGCCCCCCTCAGCCCGGCACATCCCAGTCTCCCTGCATCCAGGTGGGCTCTGCCTGTCCCCCCTCTCCAGACCGGAGCCCCCCTGCTCCCAGCTGGGCAGCAGATCTCCCTCCTCCAAGTCCCACCTCTGTCCATTGTCCTGTCTTCAGGTAAACAGGGTCATATCCAGGGTCGTAAACTGGGGCCTGGGGCCTCTGGCTGAAACCAGTTGGTGGGGTCCCCAGGGATCCTCTTCCCAGCCCATTGTTCTCCCACTGGCCAACACTGCCTGCGACTCCTGAGCTGTCACCAGGTCACCAGTCGCTGGGGTCTCTATTCTCCAGACCGTTGGCTGGGTCCCAAGTTCCCTCGCAGGTCCTCTGGAACAACAAACTCCCTCTACCATCACCTTGTTAAACCCGTAACCCCCAGGGAAACTGAGTCCCACCCCCTCTGCATGCAACCCATAGGAAACCCAAGGAAAAAAAACCCCTCATTCTGTCACACCTACTCAACCTCGCATCCCCTGACTGCTCCAAACCCTATCCACCCCTTCCCTCCGCACCCTGACCACTCTCCAGGACTCCCTGCCCCTTATCCAACCCCCGGCCCCCTTATCATGCTGCTCAGCGCAGCTTGTCTGGCAGCTGTGCAGAGCCAGGCATGCTGCCCCTCAGGAGCACATGGCCTCACCCCCCAGAGCGCTGCCTGCGCGGGGCTGTGGCTCCGGGGGAGGGGCTGGGGGTAGCCTCCCTAGCCGCGAGCTCAGGGGCTGGGCTCAGCACAGCACACGTCGTCCATGTTGAACCTGGGCGTTGCAGCCAGGGAGCAGCAAGCTCTGTGTGTTTTGTGGAGGTGGATTACCAGGCACACTCCATCTGCAGAGTCCAGGCTCTCTCAATGCCTTGCCAGTGTGGACACCTCAGGAGTTAGGGTGCCCAGGGCTGATTTAATGCACTTTAACTTGCAAGTGTAGCCAAGCCCTCCGAGCTCTGTGCGTAGGCAGGTCCCTGCATGTCTTGCTGAGTCACCAGGTGTATCCGCCTTCTCTCAATAGGTCCATTGTAGAGCTGATGATCCTTCATGGACCATCACCCAGGCCAGGCAGAGCTGATTCCAAACTATCCCAGGGCGTCACCCAGAAGCACAGCCTGAGTTTGAGATACAGACATACATGCGTATCTGTAACTCATAATACAAAGGCAATACAAACATATAGACAAGATGATCATATCTGGCAAATTATAACATTTTTGCAGATAACTTACATGGCATATCTGGCTGGTTACTTTGTGGGTGTTACCCCAGGAGCCAACATTCGGAACAGGTATAGAGCCAGCAGTTACAACTTTAAATACGAAAACCACACCTGCAGCCAGGTGGCATAATCGTAACCAGCAAATCATAACCTCCCCATAAACACCTTACTTGACTTTTGTACAAGATTGGCTGCAACTATAGGACCTTGGTTGCAACAATGATCTATAAGGTCACAGTTCATGTCAATAATGTCGCACAGGGCTTCTGCATGTCACCTGCGGGGGTCAGGAAGGGCTTTCGCACCCCATGTAGTTGGGTGGAGGGTTTTTTGGTGCTGTGCATTTTCTCCCTCCTTCATCCAAAGCATCAGGGATTGTCACAGCTGGAGATGGGACTGTCACGAGGTCGGGGAGTCCCGTTCCCACACCCCCCACTTCCTGGGATTCACAGTGATTCTTAGCCAGCCAGTAGATCAGAAGGTTTATTTGGGATGACAGGAACACAATCCAACTCAGAGCTTGTCAGTACAAACAGGACCCCTTAGTCAGGCCCTTCTGGGGGGCAGGGAGATAAGACCCTGAATCCGGGCTGCCTCCTCTTCCCCAGCCAGCTTCTACCCCCTCCAAACCCTGCAGCCGTCTCCCTTCCTTTGTTCACTTCCTGGGCTCTAGGTGTCATCTCCCCTCCCCCTTCTCATCTCAGGTTACAGCTCCAGGTATCCCGATCAGAGCAGCTTCCCCTCAGAGTCATGTCAACTCCCCTCCCTGCTTGTCACAGGGACACTGGATGGATAGGCCAGGGCTCTGAGGTGGCACCGAGCAGTCTCTCTCTCAGGAGCTTGGCTGGCTGCTTCTTGCTCACCTACTCACGGTATAGCTGGTCCCCAGAGGGACCCTGTTGGGGGGGGCTCTATTTCCTCTGCGGCGTGTGGTGCAGGTCACTTCCCAGGATCATCTGGGAATATCTCATTTCATCAGTTCCCTGCCTCACGGGGACCTCAGGCATGGTGCCCCTGGCGCCTCCTGGCCTCTGCTTGTGGCACGTCACAGCCTGGTCTCCTGAGGGCTGCAAGACATGGGTCTCATCTCCATTGTTGGATTTCGTGTGCGGTTCTGGGTGGAGTCGATGGCCTGGGATATACTGGAGATCTGGTGAGCCCCCCTGCCTCTGTGAATGCACCAATCCAGTCTTGCAAGCAATTGTCACAGACAAGGGTGGAGTTCAGTAGCTACATCAGAAAACAATGCAAGTCACCGAGATTGCTTTGACATTTACTTGTGATCATCCACCATCGGGCTTTTGGCACCGAATGCATCTATTCCCTTCCAGCCTTACTCCAAGGAGTAAGGACGCCATTGTCGTTAAGGCACTTCTAAGAGTGCGGCCCCTGTGGTTGGAATGGATTCCTCCCAGTGGGACCAGTTTACAGTATCAAAAGCAGTTCCTGAAAGCTGTAATTCAGAACTCCGTTTGCTTGGACTTGCACAGGAGGGCATGCGTCAGCATTAGGTAACATTTAAACTACGGTTCCATGAGGTCTCACTGCAGAGCGGAGACTCGCCAAGAGAACCCGCAGCCATCGATATTAAAGACCAGCAGGGGAAATACAAGCTCTGGAATGAAATCTCAGCACTTTTTCTCCCATGTATGACCTGATCCCTGGGGTGCAGCCTGGGACTGTGGGACCGTTGTGCCCCCTGAACTCTCTCCAGCCTGGGCTGTCTCTCACGATGCCTGGCTAGTGACCAGCAGCGAACCCCGCCAGGACCTGTGATCACTCAGCACAACCGCACGTGGAGACCCCGCACCCAGCTAGCTAGCATGAATGCTCCCAGAACCACTCATGAATCAGACAGGAAAAGGCACCAGAGCCAAATCCCCGCCTGCTCCCAGCACTGGACCCCGGGACTGTACCATCTCGCACCGCCCACGAGGAGCGGTGCACATTGATTAATTGGTTCAGCACTTCATCCATGGAAAGTGGATCTACACCAGCCTTTGTACCTGGACCAGATTTACCAAACCCTTCCGGCAAACTCACTGGTAAAGATGAACAGGTCAACCAATGTATTGACTACAAAGGACAAATCTGAAGTGATCAGAAGTGATGGGGAAAAAGTCAGAGTTAGATTTTCTTTTCTTTTGGTAACTAAGCCCACAGTCTAATCTCTCCACCCTATTAGACAGGGCAACATCTAGATGAAACGGTGCTTCTCACCCCACTGGGTTTCACCCTTAAAACCTGGGCCAGTCTCCTCCGCTGGAGTCCTCAGTGGTGTCTTCTGAGTGTCCTTGTTACTTGTAGCAGAGGTGGGGGAGGAGAAAGGCCAAGCAAGGGGCCCCTGTGTTCTGTTTTATACCCTCAGTTCATGTGCTTGGAGGACACAAGTCCAGGCATGTCTGGGGCATTGCTGAGTCCTGGTAGGTTGAGCAATTCCCTGGGTGTGGCCTCATGCAGGTGAGTCGGTGAATTGGAGCTCCCTTGCTGGACTGGCTGTTGATGGTTGTTAACCAGTGCCCAAGCTGTGTCTATCCACCTGGTTGTTGTCTTTGAAGAGCTAGTATCCGTAGCTTCCCAAACCCGCGGCATGTTTTAGTGGCTACTATACAACACAATTCTCATAACTTCATAAGCATGAATGATACACATATTTAGATGGAACAATAGCTTTCAGCAGATCATAACCTTTCCCGTGATACCTTACAAGGCATGCTTTATATGCAATATCACAATTAGATACAAATGATGAATATGGGGGTTACAGGGCGCTCCTCAGGGGTCTAGAGAGTGTCACACCATTAACCCTGGAACCCCATGTCACGTTACTGAAGTTATCTGGGATCTTATAGACCACTGGTGCAACCAAGGTGCTGTAGTGGCACCAATTATTAGGTAAAGGGGGTCATATAAGGTGTCTACGATCAGGTTGTGGTCTGCTGATTATGATTATGCTATCTGTATGTGTGTATCATTTTTGTAGTTGAAGTTATGAATATTGACTCTATACTGTCTGTCTTTCCAAATATTGTGCTAGGCTGTTGGGGACATTTCAGAGCCCTTGGTGTTAAGCGTTGCTTGCCATGCTTGATGGCCCATTAAGGACTATCAGCCATACAATGGACCCATTAAGGGAAGGCAGACACATCCTGTGTCTTAGCAAGGGGGGCAGGAGTTGCCCAACCGACTCAAACTCCATTTTGCTGTAAGTTTCCACAGCGAAGGACAAAGAACAGTCCTGCACCTGGGAAGGATATAAAAGGGTGGTACCTCATCCCCATTTTGTCTTCAATCTCCAGTCTCCAACCTGGCTCCTACTTCTGGATGGGACTTCACTGCAAATAGGCGCTCTGGCCAAAGGACTGATGACCCATTCCTCCAGGGAATGTATTCCAAAGACTCTGATTTGAACCTGCAGTTATTCTACAGCTGATACAAGCCATTACTGCATGTATTTGATTTCCTGTAACCATTCCTAGCCCTCACCTAGATCTTTTCCCTTGTATAATAAACCTTTAGATTTTAGATTCTAAAGGATTGGCAACAGCGTGATTTGTGGGTAACATCTGATTTGTAGATTGACCTGGGTCTGGGGCCTGATTCTTTGGAATTGGGAAGAACCGTTTTCTTTATTTGGGGTAATGGTTTTCATAACCATTTGTCCCCAGGACAGGTGGCTGCTGGTGGTGATACTGGGAAGCTGGAGTGTCTAAGGGAATTGCTTGTGTGACTTGTGGCTAGCCAGTGGGGCGAAACCAAAGTCTTTTCTGTTCGGCTGGTTTGGTAACCCTTTAGGGGTTGTACAGCTTTGGGCTGTAATTGCCCCTTTTGAAGCAATTTGTCCTGATTTGACACTCTCAGTGGGTCACACCAAGAACAGCACCGTCACACCCCACCACATGGCTGCTCTGGGTGTCCATTTTGCAGCTGCTTTGCGAGTTGATTCACCATTGGTCGCGCGATCCTGGATGAGGGGAGAGGCTGTCTCCGGGGTTCTCTGAGCTCTGGGGGTCCCACATGGTGATTCCAAGGTTCGTTAGGGGGGCACCTTCTCATTTCTCATGGGCACTTGCCAACTGATTTCAGCTGATGTTCTGCTGCCCCGTTGGTATCCAGTAGAGGGCGCAGGTGTGTAACCGATTTCTTCAGTGCTTTTCTTATGGAGGCTTTGTGTGTTTGGTTCCTTTCAAGGGCTGTATTTCCGTTATTAGCCCACATTGTTCATTAGAATGTCCTCTTTCAAAGTCATGCCCTGTATTAGCTCTTTCAATATTCCGTCGTCTTTGTGACATTCAATTCTTGTTTCTTCCAGAGTGCCACGGTTATTTACAATGAAAACCAGCGAAGTCCCTTCTCCCAAATCTATCGCACATCTGCGCAGATGTGCATGGCTGTCCCTCAGTGTCAGTCTCTGAGAGCAGCCGTGCCTCTTTGCTACAGTCCTTTACCTGTGGCTTTGATTGTATATAAGCATTTCACGTGATTTAGGGCTTGCAGCAGAACAAGGAACACTATTCACTTCTAGGATATGTCTACACTGCACACTCTTTTGGTGCTGTGTATGTCTACACTGGAGTTGCTCCGCCATCTGAGGAGGCACTGCAATTTCAAGTCCTTGTAAATAGATTGCTGTCAACTTACAGCTTCCCTCTGTTTCTCTCAGCAAAGCTTCCTGTCAATCTGGGTCCAAGTTCAGTGGTAAAATTCTTTCTATTCTGGATGGTTTGTGGAAACCAGCAAAGGCTGTGTGGGCTGATCCAGCCTCATGTCAGTGACTTGCACAGAAAGCTGGTAAAGGATGTTGGTTTCCATATGAGAGTTTGTAATGATTTCCCGCTCGCCGTCCTCCTGAGCCGACCGTAATGGCAGCAGCAACATGCAGAACAAGAGAGAGCCAGTCCCACTCAGTGGCTTCTGACAAGGACGGTAGAAGAATGGATGCAGTGGGAGGAAGTTATTCGGCCTCGCTTGGCAAACCACCAAGCAGTCGTGTCTCGTTACCATTTCTTTCTCGGGGAAAAGGGTCTTGGCCTGGTCTTTGCCGGAGGATTGACAAAGACAGGTGACTGTGTTAATACAGGAGGACAGCTTGTAGCAGAGCATGGGCTAAGAGCTTCACTCGATGTTTGACTCAGTGGCAAGGCCAGCTGCATCTGCAGTTACTCTTCGCAGACATGCAGGGCTGAGAGATTCTGCCCTTTCTCCAGAGACGAAGCCAAAGATAGAAAATCCCCCAGGCGAAGGAGATGGACTTTCAGTGACAAAACTAATGATGTTTGAGGAAAGAGAGAGGATACAAGATCAACAGCAAGATCATTAGGTCTGTTCTAGTCTTTCAGGAACCAACTTTTAGATACCTCACAAACAGTTTTTCCCCCATTATCTTTGTTGTCTTACTGCACCCAAAGATGACGAGCATACCAACAACAACAAACCTGCAACTTCTCAGCAGCAGCAGAGAAAGTCTTTAAACCACCAGGGCATCAAGTTATTCTGCAATTTCCCCTTTAGGAAATCTGAGAAGTGAGGTTTGAGATCTGCCAACCACTCAATGATACAACTGTACTTCCCCTTTCTGAACGTCAGCTTTCTCACGTCCTCCATGTATGTGTCGGACAGTAGTGGGCTTTAGAAATTACAGAAATAAGTTTTACTAGTCAATTCAGGACCCTCCCTCTATCCACCACCTTCCCTCCCCACCTTTCTTTCCTCAGGGACTCCTCCCATGAGACTATGATAAGAGTGGAGATTCAGTCCCTTCTTGAAGTAGGGGCAATCGAGGAGGTTCACAGGGAGTACAAGAATCTGTGGTTTTATTCAAGACGTTTCCTTATACGGAAGAATGGTGAAGGACTCCATCAGATACTGGACCTAAGGAAGCTTAATGCGTACGTCAGAAAGTTCCATTTCCGTATGGTAATCCTGGTATCTCTCATCCCCTCACTTCCATGTCAGGGTTGGTTTGCTGCCCTTGATGTAAGAGAGGTGTATTTTCATAGTGTGAGGAGACCAAGCCATTGCAAATACCTGCTGTTTGCCATTGGACGAGGTGACGTCCAATACCAGGTTCTCTCTCTTTCAGTGGTGCCTACAGTCTTAATTAACAAAATGCCTGTCTGTGGTGATAGCTTTTCTTTTTACCTGCTTTTGAACAATTGGCTTCTGAAGACACCAGCCAAGGACGTTTTGATCAGGGATGTCTGCTACAGGCCTGTTCACAATGTAAGTCTCTTAGGCCAGGGCTACAACTGGGATGGGAGGGGGTTTTGAACTAAGATATGCAGCTTCAGCTCTGCTATTCTGAAGTCAAAGTATCTTAGTTCGACTTACCTGGCCGTCCCCACAGCGGCAGGTTGACCGCAGCGGTTCCCCCATCGACTCTGCTTACTCCTCTTGCGGAGCTGCAGTTCCGGGGTCGACAGGAGCATGGTCGGGGATCAATTTATCGCATCCTGACAAGACACGATAAATCGATCCCTGTTACACCAAACGCCACCCTCCGGAGGGGCAGGTAGTATAGACGTATCCTGAATAACTGTGAGCAAGTCTCTTCCATCACCTATTCAGAGCATTCCTCTCATAGTGCTACCCTAGAGGGAACAGAGCTCTCCTGCCCAGAGGCAGGTTTTAGAACAGGGGTGGGCAAACTTTCTGGCCCACGGGCCACATTCGGGTTGCAAAATTGTATGGAGGGCCGGGTAGGGAAGGCTGTGGCTCCCCAAACAGCATGGCCCCACCCACTCTCTGACCCCTCCCCCACTTCCTGCCCCCTGACTTCCCCGCTCAGCACCCCAACTAATCCAACCCCCCCCCACTCCTTGTCCCCTGACCACCTCCTCTAGAGACCTCCCCACCCTAACTGCCCTCCAAGGACCCTCTCACCCAAACCCCCTTGCTCCCTGTCCCCTGACTGCCCTGACCCCTATCCATCCCCCCACCCCCTGAAAGACCCCCAGGACTCCCACGCCCCATCCAACCCCCGCTCCCTGACCACCCCCTCCAGAGACTCCCCTGCCTCTAACCACCACCCCAGGACCTCACCCCCATCCAACTCACCCTACTCCCTGTCCCTTGACTGCTCCCCAGGAGCCTCTGCCCCTTATCCAACCCCCCAGCCTGCCCCCCCCATATCATGCCGCTCAGAGCAGTGGCCAGAGCCAGACATGCAGCTGCGCAGCTCCACCCCGCAGACTGGTGGCGACGTGGCTCTGGGGGAGGGAGGGCTGGGGGCAACCTCCTCGGCTGGGGGCCGGACGGGACAGTCCCATGGGCCATAGTTTGCCCACCCCTGTTTTAGAATATTCAGACTACAATACCAGTATTTGACCAGAAATCTGTTCCACAGGTGGTTATTTATCTGAAATTGTTGGTCCCTTGACGTCACACCTATGCCAGACTCGGAGTGCGGCCACTGCAGAATGGGGGGGTCTAGAATTACAGCCCAACCAAAAACAGCGAGTCTGGTGGCACCTTAAAGATTAACAGATTTATTTGGGCATAAGCTTTTGTGGGTAAAAGCCCATTTCTTCAGATTCATGGAGTGAAAATTACAGATACAGGCATAAATATGTATTGACACGTGGAGAGAAGGGAGTTACCTTACAAGTGAAGAACTACTGCTGAAGGCCAATTCAGTCAGGGTGGATGCTGTCACTCCCAATAGTTGAGGAGGAAGTGTCAAGACCAAGAGAGGGAAAATTGATTTTGTACTGAGCCAGCCACTCCCTGTCCCTATTCAAGGCCAAATTGATGGTGTTAAGTTTGCAAATGAATTGTAGAAATTCAACAGTTTCTCTTTGAAGCCTGTTTTTTGAAGATTTTTTTGTTGAAGAATGGCTACTTTTAAATCTGTTATTGAGTGTCCAGGGAGATTGAAGTGTTCTGCTACTGGCTTTTGTATGTTGCCATTCCTGATGTCCGATTTGTATCCATTTATCCTTTTGCATAGAGACTGTCCGGTTTGGCCAATGTACATGGTAGAGGGGCATTGCTGGCACATGATGGCATATCTCATGTTGGTAGATGTGCAGGTAAATGAGCCCCTGATGGTGTGGTTGGGTCCTACTATGGTGCCACTAGAGTAGATATGGGAAAAGAGAAGACAACAGGGTTTATTACAGGGATTGGTTCCTGGGTTAGTGTTTCTGTTGTGTGGTGTGTATTTGAGTATTTGCTTTAGGTTGGGGGGCTATCTGTAAGGCTTGTGAGAGTGAGGGATCATTTTCCAGGATAGGTTGTAATCGTTGATGATGTGATGGAGAGGTTTTATTTGGGGGCTTTATATGATGGCCAATGGTCATCTGTTATTTTCCTTGTTGGGCTTGTCCTGTAATAGGTGTCTTCTGGGTACCTGTCTCACTCTGTCAATCTGTTTTCTCACTTCCCCAGGTGGATATTGTAATTTGAAGAATGCTTAGTAGAGATCTTGTAGGTGTTTATCTGAGCGATTTGGAGCAAAAACAGTTGTATCTTAGGGCTTGACTGTAGACAGTGGATCGTGTGATGTGTCCTGGCTGGAAGCTGGAGGTATGTAGGTAAGTATAATGGTCAGTAGGTTCCGGTATAGGGTCTTGTTTATGTGACCATCACTTATTTGCACTGTAGTGTGCAAAGTGGATCACTTGTGTCGACTGGTCCAGGCAGAGGTTGATGGTGGGGTAGAAATTGTTGAAATCCAGGTGGAATTCCTCAAGGGCCTCTTTCCGGTGTGTCCAGATGATGATGTCATCTGTGTAGCGCCGGTAGAGGAGGGACGCTAGGGGACGAGAGCTGAGGAAGTGTTCTAAGTTAGCCATAAAAATGCTGGCATATTGTGGGGCTATGCGGATACCCATAGCAGTTCCACTGACTTGAAGGTTTACATTGTCCCCAAATCTGAAATGCTTGTGGGTGAGGACAGAGCTCAGCCACCAGGTGTGCTGTGGCCTCATCAGGGATCCTGTTCCTGACGGCTTGTATCCATCCTTGTATGGAATATTGGTGTCAAGAGCTTCTCCATCCATGGTGGCCAGATGGCCCAGCGAAGGACTGCATGTTCAGAAGAATTTGTATTCCATGAGGATACTGATGTCTGTGCTGCGGGGGGCTCGGAGCTTTGGGTGCCCCCTTGCCGGCATTGACATTCGCTTCCAATGGACCCACGACGGGCTGGGGAGAGCACCCAAGGGAGTTGATGGGAGAGACGGCTGGAGCGAAGAGAGGGAGTGTTGTACTTACATCTGCTAGAACTGAGAGCAGGCTGTCTGGCCCGAGGTCCTTTCCCCCACGTACACACGAGACAAAGCAATAGGTGTTACATACAGCACAACAGTGCAGTATTACCTGAGGCAGGGGCCTCGTTCATCTCACCTTTGGACTGGGTGGGGGGGGGGGTAGATCTATAGAACTGGTACATTCGACTCAGTGGTTACCCAAGAGCCCTTCACCTAGCAGGCAAGGAGAACAGCAAAGAGAATGAGCTCAGCAGAGATTTGATGGACCCAGGAATTCAAGAGGACTTTGGGGGATCCAGAGAGATGTGTTTGCTGCCAGCAGGGACAAAGAGTGACCTGGATTTTACCTGAGAGTTCCTAGGGGGCAAAGAATCCAATTTCAGATGCATTTCTCCTTGACGGGGAGCAGGGCCCGTTCCATGTGTTCTCCGCTTCCCCACAGTCCTGGAAAGAGAGAGATCAGGACAAAGCCAAAGTAATTGTACCAGTCCCTGCTTCGCTAAGCCTACAGTGCACAGACCTTCCTAATGTCTCCCGGGGCCTTTCAAATGTCTGTCTGCAGTCTCAGGTCTGTTCTCCCAGCAGGAAGGGAATATTTATCCTCCGGGTCCCCTGGCCCTGCACCGACTGACTTGGATTGTAGGATTTTACCAGTGAGAGAAGACCTGGTGTGAGGGAAGTAGGACGGATTTGAATTAACTCTGGAAATATACTTGGGTCCTGCGCCATCTACTGGGCACCGATGGAAGTGAAATCAGTTGGCAGGTGCCCAGGAGAGATGAGAAGATGCCCCCTTCCCCCCTGCTCGGGGGTCTCAGTGCTGCGACCAGAAGCAGGGGGCAGAGCTGAGGGGCTGGGAGTGCCCACCTCCGTTTTGTAATCTCCTTCGTGGGGAGGAGGCGCGGGGGTCAGGAGCACAGGGGTCAGGCACTGCCCGGGGCAGGCCCAGCAGCAGGAGCGTGCAGAGGATGTGAAGTCAGTAATCTCCATCTCCTCATCGTTAGTAACTGCGTCTCCAAATCTGCAGTGACCTCTGACACGACTCCTGCTCCCCACTTATCGCCACTCGGCTCATATGGCCTCTCAGCCCTGCCACTGGCTGCGGCCACGTGCTCCGTGCTGGGTCCCCATTTGGTCAGCGGAGCGCAGCTCTGCTGGGTTTTGGTAACCTTCATGGCCCACGAAGGACTATACGCCCTCTGCTTTCGATGCGATGGCCCTTCTAGACAGAGCTTTTCGCTAACGCTGTGTGACTGTCCCTGTGTGTTGTGTGAAAAAATACTGCCTGTGTTTGTTTTAAACCTGCTGCCTGTTCATTTCACTGGGCGAGCCCTGTTTCTTAGGTTGTTTATTTCAGCATAAGCCTTCGTGGGCTAAAACTCACTTCATCGGATGCATCTATGTTTCTGATGACTCTGGTTTTTTTACTACTATTTTGCCTGGGATGGAGGTTGGGCCGATTGGCCTGTCATTGCCTCAGAGGGTCGCCTCTGGTTGGCTTTTCCTTGTAGCCTAGAACTTGCTGTTCCAAGAAGCAGTCACTGAATCGGTTTAGAAATTGATTCTCTGCACTTTGTGCCTTTCCCAGTATATCCGAGGGGCCAGGTGCTGAGTCCAGACCAGCCTCGCTCCTTGCCTGAGCCTGCAGGACAGTGTGGGGCTGGCGGCAGGTCCTGGGGGCTCTTTTGGGGGGAGAGTCCCAGTGTTCTCACCATCTGCTTTCCTACCTGACAGGGAAGGGCAGCCGCACGGAGAAGGGGGAGGTCACTGCAGCGGCTGTTTGCGCCAGCTGCACGGTGCCGGCCCGGGGGCACAGGACGCTGGAGCTGGGCCTGGCCTGGGACATGCCACGCATTCACTTCGGCTCAAAGGAGAAGCTGCATCTCAGGTAGGTGCCCAGGTCTGGGCCCAGCTGCCACGCACCAGACGGTGCTGTGCGTGCCGTGTGCCCAGTGCATGCGTCTTGCATGCTCACCACGCCCTTGGGATGCTGCCCCGCGCCCAGCATGTCCCCCGCCCATCCCACTTCCCTGCACCCCAGTCCCCCGGGGACAAGGCTCACATAGCCCAGCCGTCCCATCCAGGGGGAGCCCTGCCTGCTGGGGCGTGTGGTCTGCGTGGGCGCCCCAGCCAGGTGCCCTGTGCCTCCGAGAGTCTCTCAGCAGCCTGCTGTCTCTCAGGCCCCTTGTTTAACCTCCGAGACTCGGTCAGACCCTGTTCGGGCTGGGCCAAGACAAGGGAATTCTCCGTCGCTCGGAGTCTTTAGAGCACGGTTGGGCCCTGCTCTGGTTCAGCCCAGCACTGGGCCTGGTGCAGGGCTGCTGGGTGGGGTCTGCGGCCAGTGTGCTGCAGGAGCTCAGACTGGCTGGTGACACGGGTCCCTCGTGGCGCTCTGCCCGTCTGGGTGCCCCAGGCCCCATCCTAGCGCCCCTCGGCCAGGCCAGCTGCAGCCGCTGCTCCTTTCCCATCCGCGCCCAGTGCGCAGGGAGAGCAGCAGGGTGTCACTGATTCCTGTTCTGCAGGGTGCTAGAGCCGTGAGCATTTCTCCATGGCGCTGCCGGCACGTGGCACCCTGAGGGAGGGAACCGGCAGGGTCCCACCCGGGAGAATCCATCACCCCACCCCTCCCTGCAGTGCCTGGCCTGAAGCGCTGGCGGGCTGGCTGGGGCGGGGGTCCCTGCTCTCCTGTGCCTCCAGGAACGTCTCTCCCCGCAGGCGGTACACGCGCTATTTCGGCAGCGGAGGGGATGCGGGCCCCGCCCTCTCCCACTACGCGCTCACGCACTACAAGCAGTGGGAGGAGAAGATCGAGAGCTGGCAGAAGCCCATCTTGGAGAGCAGGTAGAGTGGGCGCCTGGCTGGTAGCTGGGGCCAGCGCCGGTGGTGGGGGAGGGAGCCCCCTGGGCAGGGGGAGCCCCCGGCCAGGCCACAGACCGAGGCTCGTGTGGAATGACAAGGTGCTGCTGTCCCCAGGGGTCTGCAGAGTTGGTTTGTTGGTTTGGGGAAGTTTGGCCTCCTGCCAGCTGCAGGGTGGCTCCTTGGAGAGTCCTTGCATCCCCCCAGGCGGCGGGTCCTGCTGCCCCTGGCTCCTGAGGCGTGGGGTGGTGAGTGCCTCTCCTGCGTGCGCACGGGGGCGGGGGTCTCGCTGGGTGCTCCCGCTGGGGTCTCCTTTCAGAGCTGTTCAGCCAGTGCCCACGTAAGGGCAGGTGCTGGGCCCCGGGGCTGGTCCTCTCCTCGCCAGGTCCCGTAGGCTGGAGCCGTGGTGCAGAGCTCCGGGTGGGGTGTCTCCTTCACTCCTTGCTTCCCTGGCACACGCTGCTGCTGTCTGGAGAGCGGAGCTGGCTGAGCCATCCCAGGCTGGCACTTCGCCCCTGGAGGGAGCCAGGGGCCGGACTCCCAGCTGGCCGGAGACGCCCATCGCTCCTGAGCTGTGAGCGGTTCCCTCAGTGCTGGAGCCCGTGTCCCCCTCGGTCTGCTGCCCCCAGCTCTGTGTCCCGAGGGGGGGCGTTGGCTGGTAGGGCTCTGGCCCCTGGGGCCGGGCCGTGGCTCTCTGAGGGGGATCCACAGAGGCGACATGTTCGCTCTCCCATCTCCCGCTCTTGCCCACAGCCACCTGCCCCCCTGGTACAAGTCAGCTCTCTTCAACGAGCTCTACTTCCTGGCGGACGGCGGGACCCTGTGGCTGGAGCTGGCCCCCGAGGCCTGCGCAGAGGACGTGCAGGGCCCGGCGGGGGCCGGGCTGTCCCAGCTCTTCCCCGTGCTGCGGGAGTACGGAAGGTTTGCTTACTTGGAAGGTAAAGTGCAGGGCTGAGCGCCGCAGGACCCCCTTGCGACTGAGCCCAGGGCCAGGGGCACATCACCACCAGGGGCGGCCTCGCTGACCCACTTCCCAGGGTGGGGGGAGCAGCCTGCCCCCGAGGGAGTCCACTGGGCACTGCCTCACCGCTCACGGCCCCCAGGAAGGGCAAATTCCCAGTGCCGGGGACAGGGCCCATCCGCCTCCTCCCCGTTCCTCTCTTTTGTGTGGAGGGGTGGGGATGACGAGTGCCCCTGCGGCCCCCCCTCACTGTCTGTGCTGGGCCTCCAGGCCAGGAGTACCGGATGTACAACACCTATGACGTTCACTTCTACGCCTCCTTCGCCCTCACCATGCTGTGGCCCAAGCTGGAGATCAGCCTACAGTACGACATCGGTGAGCACCCAGCGGGCCCTGCCCGGCCCCTCGGCAGGCTCTGCCCTGCCCTGCCCGGCCCCTCGGCAGGTGTGTGGGCCCCCAGCCCCGCTCCCTGCCCTACCTGGGCCCCTTGTCAGGCTCACCAACCCTGAGCCCGACTCCCCACCCCCACCGTCGACAGGCTCAATAGCTCCTCACCCAGGCCCCCCAGCAGGCTCTGCGCGGCCCTTGCCCTGTCCGGCCCCCTCGGTGGGTTAGTGCGCCCCCAGGCCAGCTCTCCGCCCCACCAGGCCCCTCAGCAGGCTCTGCCCGGCCCCCTCGGCGGGTTCATGGGCTGCCAGCCCAGCTCCCCACCCAACCTGCCTTGCACCCCTCAGCAGGCCCTGCCCCACTCCGCATCCACTCAGGGCACCAGCAAACTGGCACAGGGAGGGAGCCGGCTGTGACCGTGCTGCTCGGGCTGGGGAATCCCGTCTGGGCATGGGGGCGTGGTTTCCGCTTTCTCGGCTGCATCCGAGCAGGGCAGGGGTCGAGTTGGCCCCGGGCCCCTCAGCAGCGGGAGTCTGAGGTCATCGCTCCTGCCAAGGCCAGGGGCCATCGCCCATTCTGACCCCGGACTGGGAAGAGCCGGGAGCTTGCCCAGGCTAACGTACCCCGTGCTGGGCAGCAGGGCGAGCGTGATCTCTGCGGTGATCACGGGGGCTCACCCCACTGGCTGGGAAGACCTTGGCGTGGGTGGGCCCTGCCAGCTCGCTGAGGGTCTGTCCTCCCACCATCCCCACCAGCTGCCGCTGTACTGAACGAGGACCCGCAGTCCAGGGTGTACCTGATGGAGGGGCAGACGGCCCAGGTGAAGCTGAAGAACGTGGTGCCCCACGACATCGGGGAGCCCGGTAAGGTCTCGCCCTGCATGGGGCTGGGGCCAGGGCTGCCTGGGTCTGGCATCCTGTTCTCCAGCTCGGTTATAAACGCCCACTGCCCAGCCGGGCACAGCCCCCGTGGGAACGTGTCCTCAGATGCAGCCAAATTCTCCCTCTGTCCCTTGGTGTGCCCAGACGGGGGTGGAGGAAGGGAGGCCACTGCCAGGAGGCCCCCCCCCACTGATAGGTTGTGGGGAGGGCGGGGAACTGCAGGTATGGGGGTGCAGTGTAGTTACAGGAGAGCTCACTGTGGGGGGGGGCAGGGCAGTTCCAGGAGGGTTCACTGCAGGTGTGGGGGTGCAGTGCAGTTCCAGGAGGTGTGGGGGTGCAGTGCAGTTCCAGTGGGGGTTCACTGTGGGTGTTGAGGGGCTCAGGGTAGTCAAAGGACGGTTCACTGCGGGTTTTGGGGGGTCAGGGCAGTC
>ML677510.1:8077-22660 GCA_007922305.1 Dermatemys mawii
TGTATGATGTGAGTGTGTGTCAGTCTGAGCGTGCAATCCAGCTGCGTGTGCAATGCAGGTGCATGTGTCAGCCTGGGTGTATGATGTGAGTGTGTGTCAGTCTGAGCGTGCAATCCAGGTGCGTGTGCAATGCAGGTGCGTGTGTAATGCAGGTGTATGTGCGATGCAGGTGTCAGGCTGCGCGTGCAATCCGGCACCGGGGCCCACCCCCGAGCTCTCTCCAGTCCAGGTCCCTACAAGAGGCGGGGGCTGCGGCCCGCGGGCCGGCCGGCCGGTGGGGCGCACTGCGGCGGCGGCCGGCGGGCAAGCGGGCAGTACTTGAGCGTGTGCGCATTGTCCCCGCGGGCGCTGCACAGCGGGCAGGTGTAGGCGCGCAGGACCGGGCACTGCACCCGCCCGTCCAGGCCCTTCAGCACGTGCGAGCCGAACACCGCGCGGGGCGCCCCGTTCTTCCGGCAGAAGACGCAGATCCTGGGCTCGGGCCCGGCCCGGCCACCGCCGGGCCCCCCCCCTGCGCCCCCGCTCCGCGCTCAGGCGCCCGAAGGGGCCCAGCCCGGCCGCCCAGCCGCCCTCCGAGGCTCGGGCGCGGCCCGGGCGCAGCGCCCCGCCGCCGGCGGGCTGGAAGGGGCGCAGCCGGGCGAAGCGCTGCTCTAGGTCGCGCAGGGCGCAGGGGCCGGGCGTGGCCGGCGGCGAGGGGGCGGAGGGCGCGGGGGGCGGCCGGGCCGGGCCCACCAGCGCGCACAGCCCCAGATAGTCGGTCCAGAAGTCGAAGGCGGCGGCGTCGCGGCAGCGGCGCTCCAGACAGTCCATGGCCCCGGCCCGAAGCCGCGCTCGGCTCGGCGCAGCGGCAGCTGAGCGCTGGGCTGGACGATGCTGCGCTGCGGCCGGCCCCTGCCGCCTGCGCAGCCCCGGGGGAGCGGCCGGGGGCCTCCGAGCCGGACCGATTGGCCGAGCTCCCGGCGCCTCCCCTGGGTGGGGACAAACGCGGCTGGTTCCCCACGGAACCGCTGGGGCTCCTGGGGCAGGGGTCGGCGCAGGCACGAGCTGGGATGGAACCCAGGAGTCCTGGCTCCCAGTCCCACCCCCCTCATTAACCCCTTAGATCCCTGCTCCTCTCCCACGGCTGGGAAAGAACCCAGCAGCTCCCCACTCCTCTGCTGGCCCCACTCCTGCCCCCTGGCTGGAGATACTATTTCCCACGTGCCAGCGCGCGGCTCCGTGCCAGGCTCCCCTGCCCCGGGGATGCCCGTGCACTGGCGGCCCCGGAGGAAGGAGCTGCCCCAGCGTTTAGTGTCCACCCTGGTGTGAACGTGGAGCGGCTCTGGGGAGCTGAGTCCCTGCTCTGATCCTGGTTCCCGGGACTCCCGGGGACAGATCCTGGGGTTCCCACGCTGCTCAGCCCGCTAGCTAATCTCACGGGGGTCGCGCTCAGGGCGTGTCCTGCCCTGGGGTAAGTCACCTAAAACCCAGACACCCCCCCAGCAAGCCCCTCGGAGGGAGAGGGGCTGTTTATAACGGATCCTTAGAGCAGCCAAATTCTGGAGTGGATCATTGCGGCCGGGAAACTCCAGCAGAGCAGCTGCTGCGGTGGGGAAAAGGCCCCTTGTGCGCTGCAGGGACACGGCCCAGGCACTGAGCCGAGGGGGAGTCCAGGACCACATTCTTTGGCCCTCCATGGGGCAGGACAGACCAGGACTGCCCGGATCAGCTTAGGCTGGGTAACGAATCAGGTCACAAGTACAAATGTGGGACACCTTGTCAGACAGAGCCACACTGACAGCCCAACAAGCCAGGCCTGGGCACTGCAGCAGTGAGTTCCACAGGTTACCCACACATTGGGGCCTTTGATTCCTTTGAATGTGTCTTTCCACCTCCCCAGACACCTCCTTGCCCTGATGGATGAGGAGTGAACCAGAGCCCACCGCCTTCCCTTAGCGCCTCCCACATGCCACTCAGCGGCCGCCTCGGCCCACGCGAAACTGTGCAGATGTGGGAGCCCTTCCCCAGTGACCCTAAACTTAGCGTAGGGAGGGGTGCCAGGGGAAAGGGGTGGCAGCTATTCCTAGGGTGCTACCTAGATCCGCAGTCCAGGCACTGGGGCCATTAGAAACCCTGACCCGAGAGCACCAGCCCTGGGACCACCCCATAGCAACCAGGGGCCTGCCGCAGGGACACGGTACAGCCCAACCCCCCGCCCTGTCTCTTCTACCAGAGCATCCTTCCGCCCTGCCTCCGTGAGGGCAGAAGAGTCCGGGGTGAGGCCCAGGCAGGTGGGACGGCTGCAGCCCCCCTTCTGCACAGGCATGTCCCAGCCTTCTGCCCTTGTGTCCTGGCCTCAGAGCCCAACACAGCAGTCGAAGGCCCAGGGCTGAGGCCAGTAGCGGCTCAGAAAGGGGTTAATCGATTCTATGGGCAGATGAGACCCTTGTGCTCACCCGCCTGGCCGCGACCGTCCCCACGCCACTTCCCCGAGCCGGGCGTTCAGCACCCAGCCGGGCGTGGGTTAAACATGGCCAGGGATGGAGAATCCACCACAGCCCTTGGTGGCCTGTTCCAATGGTTCCTTCCCCTCGGTTCAAATCTTGCACCTTCTTCCTGGTCTGAACTGGTCTCACTTCAACTCCCAGACACGGGGGCTTCCAGACCTTTGACTGCTCCATCGAAGAGCCCCCCCACCCCGTTATCCAATGTCTCTTCCCCAGGGAGGGACTTACAGGCTGGGATCCAGTCACCCGGAGCCTGCTCTTCGTCCACACAGACTGAGCTCCCTGGCTCCGTCAGTGCCCGGCTGGTTTTCCATCCTTCACTCATCCCTCAGCAATTTATCCACATCCGGCTGGATTGTGGGCACCAGAACTGGGCACCGGATCCCACCAGCGGTCATCCCAGTGCCAGACACGGGGACAAGAGCCCCTCTGCCCCATTGATACATCTCAGAATCAAAGCATCAGCCACTCAGCTGATCCTCGGCTGCCGCAGCCCCCAAGTCCCTTTTGGAGTCACTGCTCCCCTCTCCTGAGTGTCCCACAGGCCTTGTTCCCGGGGCAGGGCTTTCAGTGGGTGTATTGAGGGGCAGTTGACTTGCTTGTGCCCCTCTCGCCAGCGGACCCAGACTGTGGTCAGTGACCTGCCCTCTTCATTATGTCCCCTCCCCCAATCCCACTGTACTCGTCAGGAGTTTTGTTTCCTGCCAGCTCCTTGATGAACCTGTTTAATAGCCCAGGGCCAAGAACTGATCACTGGGGGACCCCATAGAAACAAGGCAGCTCCAGGAGGATTCCTCCCTTACAATTACACGTTGAGACCTGTCAGTTAACCAGCTTTTAATCCATTTAATTATGGATTGTTCTAGCTTTTTAATCAAAACGACATGCGGTACCACAGCAAACGGCTTCCTGAAGTCTGAGTCTATTACATCAACCCTGTCTCCTTCGCAACCAAACGGTAATATCATCAAAACAAGACAGCAAGTTAGTTTGACAGGATCTATTTGCTGTAAACCTACCTTGACTGGCATTAATAATATTGCCCTCCCTTAATTGTTTATTAAACAACTCTCATATCAGCCGCTCCATTATCTTGCCCAGGATTGATGTCAGGCTGACAGGCCTTTAATGATGTCGGTCATTCTTACCTCAGGCGCGGTTCCCTTTCCCTCTTTAAATCCGGGTGCAGCAGCAGCTGTCTTTCTCTTCTGGGACTTCCCCAGGGCTCCAAGGCGGATTGAAAATCGGCATTCATGGTTCAGCCATCTCCTCCGCCAGCTCTTTTAAAACTCCTGGCTGTAGGTTCTCTGGACCGGCTGATCTTAAAATGTTTAACGTTAATGGCTGCTCTTTAACATCCTCCCAGTGACAGTTGGAATGGCAGCACTGGGGGATCCCTCAGCAGAAGAGCGTCTCCCGTGCAGGAGGACTCTAGGCCAGTGAGCTGCATCCAGCAGCTGGGTTTGCCGCTGCCCAGGGCTCCTGGAGATGTTGCTGTTCCCTGCTAAACGCGCCCAGCCAAGAGTCAGCAATTTTCCCTCTCCACTCCGGGGGCCCCAGGTGTGCTCCAGGCAGCCGCCCAGGTGCGGGATGAGCTCTGTCTGCCACAGGGCACCAGGTGGGGGCCATCGGAGGATCACCTGATACACCCCAACAGGCCGGAGGCAGGGCACCTTCCCCAGCCCAGAGCAACGTCCCCAGCCAGCAGCAATAGACCAGTCCCACTGGCCTGGGGGGACCGCGTGCTGCCAGCAGTGGGACCCTGCCTGATATGGGGCTGTAAGCCCCAGCTCTGCCGGTCCCTCCCCTGGAGGGGAGTGCCTGTCGCCTGGGCTGGACAGACACGGGGCCCCCTGTAACTTGAAGGGCCCTTCCAGGCTGGCCTGCGTGTGGAGAGAGGGCCCCGGGCTCCCCAGTGGGGCAGCGCCGCTGGCTGATGTCTCTGCGGCTGCTCCGGCACCTTCCCAAGCAGAGGCCTAACGCTGTTGGAGGCGTGCTGAGCCAAAGCCAAACTCTGCTTTGGGGTGGTTGTCTTGGGTCCACCCAGCCCCCATGCTCCCATTGGCAGCATGTCCCTGCACAGGAGCTGCCATCGGGACTGCTGGCGGGGGGACGGAGGGGACATTGCGGGAGTTCCCCCCATTCCCTTCCCCACTGACAGAGAAACTCTGGCTCCCTCACCCCACCCGGCTGCCTCGAGAACCGCCAGGGCAGGCCACAGCGATGGAGGTTCCTGCTAACGGGACAGCGGAGACGTAGCAACCGCTCAATATTTGTAATGCCCTAGGACCAAGGAGCCCCCACCATAGCCCAGGGCCCCACACTGAACATATAAGAGAAGAGACGGAGCAACGGGGCAGTGAGCTGGGGCTGGTCAGCACAGCAGCAGCTGAACGCTCCTTGTGTTTCTTTGTGGCCTCCTGGCAAAGGAGAGCATGAAGGAGTGTTTGGAAGGAGGATAACGAGTTCGCTTTGCAGACATTTCCGAAGACAGAACAGGAGAAAGCACAAAGGAGCTTGCTTGAAAGTGTAGCCAATGGGCGAGGAGGCAGCTCATGGGCTGTTGGAGGCAGGAGTTGACATCTCAACAGCAGATGAGAGATGATAGGTAAAGTGGTGACAGACCCTGAAGGGCCTTGAAAACGGAGACAAGCAGCTTATGTTTGACGTGACAGAGCCTGGGGAGCCAGTGGAGAGATGCAAAGAGAAGGGAGATTGTCAGGGCAACGAGCTAGGAAAATGATCTTTGCAGCAGCATTCGGATAGGATGTAAGCAGGTCAAAACTGCATTTCTCACAGCCAGAGAGAAATCAAGACAAGATGGTGAGAGCCTGGGCTAGAGGTTTAGCTGCATGCCTGGGTAGAAGAGGCCGTAGCTGTTAGGCAGAAAGAATTGGCAATATACAGACATAGCATTAGAGTTAACATCCCATTGAGATGAATGGGGCAGCTCCCACCTCGGAGGGGATTGTTGTCAGGCAGGCAGCGCTCCAGTGAATCCCACACATGGCACTTGCTGAACATTTTCTTGCAAACCCATTAGCTGCTCGCATCTTGTGACTGAAGCTGAGATTCTGTGGTACTGGAAGGAGCTGGCAGCAGATTCCCTCGCTGCGGGGCTGGAGAAGACACAGGACCCCCAGTCTCTGGCTCTCACGCTGCACGTTTCATGCAGCCAGAGCTGGGGAATCTCTAGCCTCCAGCAACAGCTCCAGCTGGGAATACCGAGGCAGCAGGCAGAAGAGCAGCTGCCCATCCCTCCACTCTCCTGCCCTCATTGTCTCCCCCGCCCCCAGCCCCGGGTTCTCAGTGGAGACCAGTCCCAGCAGCCCAGGCGCTCTCACCCACAGGGACCAGCCCTTTGCTCTGCTGCTTTTCAGTCCTGCAGTCGCTTGCTCAGCAGATCAGGAGGCTGGAAACTGGAACCTGCCACCCACAGGAAGGAGAAGCAGCCCCGGAGTGGGGCGGGGCGGGGGGAATAACATGAAGCTCCAAGCAGAAAGAGCTGCAGGAAAGAAGCTTGGGTCCGGGGGCCAGGCAAGAAATGGAAATGGAGACTCCAGTCCCAGCTGAGCCGGCCTGGGAGCAGCCCCTCTCTTTGCAGACCACCCACCCTCAGTGCCCACTGTCACCCGCTCAAGACCTGCCCTCGCTGCCCCACGACTGCCAGAGCTCGGCCCCCAGGGGGTTTGTCAGCGCCACTGAGGATTGTTTCAATGTCGAATTGTTATGCTGGAACGGGCTAGTTTCGGGCGTCGGGGACTGGGACACAGGATCTCACCCCTCTAGCGGGGGCCAGCTTTGCTGTACCCCAGATCATGGGATAGGGGCAGGGAATGGGCTGCATTTCACCTTCGGGACAGGTGGCCACATCCTAGGAACCACTAGCCCAACTGGCAGAAATTGGCCCCCTTGCTGGCAGCCTCAACATGGAGGCTAAGGCCTGGCTGGCTCTTGGAGCCTGAAATCCCCCTGCCCCACTAGCTGGGTCCCGCAGGGCCCTGTTAAGCTGGGGGGGGGGTTGCCGCCCGTGGGGGGTCCTATTCTGGGGATGAACGAAGCCTCCAGCCCCGGCTCGCACTTCCTGTTACCCCTAAACCTTCCTGCCCTAGGGCAGCTGGGGAGGGACCCAGGGGAGGGGTTGGCTCCTCCCCCCCAACCCCATCGGATGGTGCCAGAGCCGAGCACTCAGGGCTGTTGCCAGCCATGTGGGGCTGGGAGAGGGGCCCATCCCCAGACCGCGGGGGAGGGGAGCTCTGGGGAACCCCTGTGGAAACGTGGCAGGAACAAGATGACCCGTAATTCTGCTCCACGCCGGGGGGCTGCGGCTCCCTCCTTCCCAGGAAAGGGGCTGCAAGGGGGTTGCCATGGCGACGCCTGCCATCCAATTCGGGGGGCAGCCAGAGAACCACGTGAGATGGATGGGAGCTGGCAGGCCGCATGGCTGACTGCCCAGAAAAACCTCCTAGGAGGGAGGTTGGGGGGCTGAGAGCAGCTTCTGACCCCTCCCCAGCCACCCCTCCCTGGCCAGCAGCCGCCCGAGGGGCGGAGACCCCCGCTCGCCAGGGTGGGGCGTTTGCCTTGGTCTGCTGGGACTCCGGCTCAGGGGAGCTGACTCCACCTGAGGCCCTGGGTTCATTCTCCCTGGCCAGGGCGGAGCGAGGGAGCTGACCAGCCGGGCACCGGGACATTTCCCCTCGGACTCAAGCCAGGCCTGAGCCCAACTGAGAAGTGAAACTGTGTCCTCACTGACACACCCATCAGCAGGGTCACACGGGTACAGCTCAGGGCAAAACCCAGGCCACAGTTTGGAATCCGACCCCTTCCAGCAGGGGTGGGCAAACTACGACCTGCGGGTCACATCCAGCCCGCGGGCCCATCCTGCCCGGCCCCTGAGTTCCTGGCTGTCTTTTCTGTCTGGCTGGTTTGGTTTCCCTTTAGGGCGGAGAAACCCCAGCTTTGGGCTGTAATTGCCCCTTTTGAAGCAATTTGTCCTGACCTGGCACTCTCAGTGGGTCACGCCAGGAACAGCACCATCACAGTGGCGTAGTCGTGCTAGGATCCACAGAACCAGGTCAACTGAGCTTTGGGTCAGAACCCCACGCTGTCCAAATGTGAACTTTGGTGTTAGAGTTGGATTGGTTAAAGAGTAGTTATAACGAGTGAGCAAAGAGAATTTGAGGGCCTCAACAAAAAAGCCCTGAAAGATTTGTGTGTAGAAAGGGGAGTAAGCTTCAAAAAGAACGCTACAAATCAAGAACGGAGAGATCTGTTAATGGCCAGTGATCAGGATGCAGGAGCACAGCCCTTACCTGATACTGCAGAAGTTAGAAATCAACAAGCAGCACATAGACTGTGAATGGAGAATGAACGGGAACTAATACAACTTCGGTTGTGGGAAAAGCAACAAATGGATGAGAGAGAGAAGGAAGCGACGGAGAGAGAGAAGGAAGCGACGGAGAGAGAGAAGGAAGCAATGGAGAGAGAGAAGGAAGCGATGGAGAGAGAGAAGGAAGCGACAGAAAGGCATCTTAAGCTACTTGCTGCTGAGAAAGAAGCGACTGCGAGTCAGGAGAGACTTCAGAAGATGGAACGGGAAATAACAAAAATTCAGCTCCAAGTACAGGAGGCGCAGAGAAAGTCATCACCACCTGGTACTCCACTTTCCCACCGCCACGAGAAAAACTAGGAAAAGATGTGTCCCATTTACAATGATTCTGAGGATATAGAGGAGTTTTTGTCTACCTTTGAATGCCTCTGCAAGGTGCATCAGATCCCTGGTGAGCAGTGAATGCCTGTCCTGATGACCAGACTGTCTGGAAAAGCCAGGGAGGTATTTAATGATCTAGGGGAGCAAGAAGCCTTAGACTATGGGCAGTTTAAAGATGCTGTGTTAAAGTGGTTCAGGGTGACTCCTGACTCTTACAGAGTTAAGTTCAGGAAGTTCCAAATGTCTAATGATTGTACTTTGGTGGAATGTGCTCATAAGCTGATGGGTTTTGTTAAGAAATGGGTTATTGGGGCAAGGCACATGGGAATTTTGAAAAACTGCTGGATTTAATAACATTGGAGCAGTTCTTAGACATTGTGCCTGACTAGGTGAGAGCAGCTGTGTGTGACAGGGAACCTGAATCAGTCCTAAGGGCTGCAGAGATTGCGGATGCCCATACCCAAAACAGGGCTCGAGACAGGTGTAAACCCCTGGGGAAACCTAATCACCACTCTCCCCAGTCCAAGAGGAGAGAAGGATTTACAGGTAGATCTGACCCTGACTCTTCTAAAGGAGCTCACGAAAGTCCAGCGGGTAGGAACTCTCCCCTCAAGGACAAACAGGTTACATGCTATCACTGTGGAGTGCTTGGCCACACAAGAATGAGTTGCCCAATCCTGAAGGGAAGCCCAAATGTTAGGGCAAATGCTAACCATCACAGTCCCCTGTGGGGGTGGAGGCCCTGGGGGTCCCAGGCGAGGGGACTCCCTGAGGGGTCCCACAGCAGAGACAGGAGTGCTAAGGCTCAGGGAGGTGCAGCTCCAGGAGGCAGAGGGGCTGGACCCCCCAGAAGGAAGGGGGCTCCCCCAGGGACTGTATGGGGCCCAGAGTGGGCCCAACCAGTGAGTCCGTGACAGTGGCGCTGGCTTGATGAAGGCCGGTAGGTACCTCCTGGGGAGGCGCTTTGCGTTCGCTGGGGAACCTTACCCAGGCAGCCCAAGGCTGGCAGGTGAAGCAGGAGAAATTCAAACCTGAAAGACCTGTGGATTCTTAACAGTGAGGGACGCGGCCCCTGGACTAGCCAGCGAGGCCCCGGCGCTCTCCGTCCCGCGCAGGCTCCACACGGAGACAAAGCAGACGTGAGGAGTTTGTGCAAACCCAAGCCAGGCAGACTGGCCTTAAGACCTAGGAAACCCTGCCCACTGTCCCTCCAGATCCAGACAAAGGGGCTACATTCATCCCAACGCCCTGTGGGAACAGGACCAGACAGCAAATGTGAAAAATCGGGAAAAAGACCCCAAAATCGGGCCAACTGGTCACCCTCTTAGGGAAGGGCTGGGAAGTGACTTTGTCTGGCACTGGCAGCTGGACAGGTACCAGCATCTGAGCAGCTTAAACCACCGCTGGCCCTTTGGAACATGCTGATTTCACTGCTAAGCCACCTGCACGCTCAGCAAGGACAGGGACATGAGGTGGGCAGAAGGGGGAACCCGTTGCTTTTGCTTAGAGACCACGAAGCAAGGCAGAGGCAAAGCCCCGACAGTAGATGCCAGTCAGGTCTCCTCAGATCTCCAGAGCTGCCAGTTCCTGGAACTTTAGGACAATATTTGGTTTTTCTCTTCAAGCCCCAGCTCCTGGATTCAGGTGATTTCATGACATTTTCGGTTTCTAAGCCTCCTGTTGGGACAAAGGCTTTACAAAGTGAGTTGAGTGAGGCCTAGAGGCTCCAAAGCCAGAAGGCAAAGAACAAACCCACATTCAGTGTGGTAAAAGCCCATGTTTTTTAAGCTAAGCTTGGGCCTGGTTCATGATTTTTGAGACCTGGGGGTTGGGGAGCCTAGATTCCACCATGGTAGATAATGGCGTGGGAGAACCCTGCTCTTTCCTCTGTAGATCCCAGAGCTCAAAGGCCGCTTCACCCTCCCAGGTGGCTATGCAAAGTCTGTAAGTGAGAGTCTGTGCACAGACTGGGCTGGCAGCTGGAGCCCTGGTGTTCTCCTCTTCGGAGCCTCGTCCCCCCCCCCGCCATCCTGACACCTACCCCCGGAGAGGGGGCCGCCCTCTGGGTTTGTCCTTACTCTCCGTGTGGCAGTCTCTCTCCTGCCACGGCCAAAGGATCGGTGCCCCACACAGGGGCCAGCTGAAGCACCTCCCACCTCTAAGCCTCTTCCTTGCCTCTGGGACTCCTGTCCAGCTGCACTGGCCCCAGGAACCCTCTCCCATCCAAGACCCTGGCTGGAAACCCCACCTTGCCCCACAGGGAAAGGGGGCAGGGCCCCATTGCTGAACACTCCAGACCAGCGGTGCCCCCATGGTAACTGGAACGCTCCTACTCAGGTGCCGGAAGGGTCTGTAGTGGGGTACAGACCAGGGGGTCCATTCCCTACGGGGCCCAGCACTGGGGCTACCCTGGGCATCCGAAGGGAAAGGGAGGGAAGAAGACCCGGGGTGGAGGGTCCGACCCATGGAGCTGGGTCCAGAAGAGACAGAGGCAGGTGCACACAGGCAGGGTGGGAGGGGAGCCACAGACCAACACAGGGACAGATGCTGCTCGCAAGGATTATTTCATTCCTAATGTTGTCATGGCAACAAGCAATCCCAGCTGTCGCAGGAGGGGACGGGTGCGGAGCCCTGTGCGCACGAGGGTGGGGGCTGGACCCACGTTTGTTCATCTCGGTTAACTGCTCTATGCCCGGGCAGGATCAACGTCTCGCATGGCCCCCATAGGTCCAGTCCCCACCTCTCCCCAGGCAGCGCAGAGAGCTTGCCCTGCCGGAGCTCTGTCCCCCGAGAGCCAGGGGCCTGGCACGATCGCCTCCCCACAACCCCGTGCCCTGCTCTCAGCCTGAGCCCAGGCCCGTGTTCACACAGCGCCCAGCTCAGCAGCGGGCACTGGCCAGCCAGGCCTTCCTGTGGGGCTGGGGGATAGGGAGGGTTACAGAGCCCAGGGCCCCAGGGAGAGCAGATGTGATCCTGCAAGGGGGTGGGTGATTACTCTGTGAACGCCGTCTCATAGGTCTGGGCTACACAAGCTGGCGGGAGGGGTCGACCTAAGATACACAACTTCAACTACGTGAATGGCATAGCTGAAGTCGGCATCTTAGGCCGACTTTCCCGGCGTCCTCATGGTGGCAGTGGGCTCCCCCATCGACTCCGCTTGCGCCTCTGGGCGAGCTGGAGTTCCGGAGTCGACGGAAGTGCCTTTGGGGATCGATTGCTATGGCCAATCTGGCGGGTAGCGAAACCATAACCATAGTGTGTGGAAGGACACGTCGTGGTGGATTTCAGTCTCGGGCAGACGCTGCGGATCTCATGCAGCCAGCTGTTACTTTTCAAAACTCTAATGATGATTTCCACAAAACACATGACATCCAAGCCGGGGAAATGCTGGACGGCGTGAGGCTGGACGAAGAGGAACTGCTGATAACTGATCACCGAAGCTAAACACACCAGTGAAAACCTCTGCCTAGCAGGGCTAAGCCCAGTACAAAGGTTTAAAGTAGGTTAGGAGCAAAAGAAACATGAGCAATGAGACAGGCCCACTTCTCGCTGGAAATGCTACAGGTGTTGCAAGAATCAGAGGGGTAGCCGTGTTAGTTAGGTGTCGCAAGGAGGCAGAAAAGGCAGCTAAGTTCCATAAGGATTTGTTTGTGTTTGTAAAGAAGCAGGAAGAGCCAGGATGCCCTGGGTACCTGTAGGCTGGTGAGCCTGACCTCAGTCCCGGCAGAATGATGGAAAGCTAACAAAGGAGGCCGGGCGTAGCACCAAGAGCAGACAAGGTGTTTTCATGGAAAATAGGGCCTGTCAAACAAGCCTGATGTCATTTCTTGAGAAGATTCCAGGTTTGGCTGATAAAGGGGACTGCATCAGTGCAGTCTAGACAGACTTCTGCAAGGCACCTGTCTTAACACTGCCTCATATTCTGACTGAAAACCCAGCTCTCTGCCCTCTGAACCGAGCACACGTTGAGCGGTTTAAGAACTGGCTGAGGTCTCCAAAAGCAATCGTCCCTGGGGAGTCCTCGCTGAGGGGGTGGGGGGCAGTACAGCACCTCAAGGGGGGGTGGGGTCGCAGGCCCGAGACTCCAACATCTTCACCAATGTCATCAAAGCAAATATCAACCCCCTGTGCTGAAATCTGCACGCAGCCCCCAGACTAGGGGAGCAGGGAACAATGAGGACAGCGGCCCCCCAGCTGGGCCCATTCAAACAGAACGTTGTCAGACAGCCGGCATCACACAGGCAGAGCACACCGCTAGCCTGGGGCTGTCTCCTGGAAAGATCCGGGGGCTGCCAGTGCTCTGTGGAGGGATTTGCAGAGGGACGGTGAGCAGCAGCAGAGGGTGTTTTTCTCTCTGGTACAGGACTGGGGAGACAGACACCAGAATCCTGCATCCAGCTCTGGGGGCCACATTTTAAAAGGAAGCTGAAAAACCAGAGGGTGCCAAAAAGGGCCCCCAAAGTGACGCAAGCTGGAGAAAACACCTGCCGGCAGGAGCAGTCTGCTTAGCTTGTCACAAGGCCGACTGATCCCACTGCAGGTACCGGCCTGGGGAGAGAAGCTGCAGAACAAGCCACTCCAAAGGCAGGCGCTGTCTCAGGGCCACACGCGAGTCAGCCCGGGCCAGGCTGGGCTCTCAGTCCTCAGCATCCGAGTTCAGAGGGGAAGGGGCAGGGCTGGACCCTGGTCAGCTGGACCAGGTCAGCTACCCTCGCTTCTTCATGGAACTCACCGCTGCTCAGTCCTTCACCTCACCAGTGCCTGTGGCCAGGAGTTCCACAGGCTTCTCTCAGCTGGAGAGAAGCAGTTTCCCCTCTCTAAGCCTTGGCACCCCTTTACAACATGGCTGTCCACGCCCTGAGAGTTAGGGCTCAGCCCTAGGGACTGTTGGGAGTCCATGCCCCGGACAGGGTGGCAAACACACGTCCCCACAGTGCGCAGCGCCTGCGGACACAGCACCAGAAGTGTTAAAACGGCCCTACCCCTGCACTGGAGCGCTGGGGTGCGCCCGGCCCCCACCGCATTTGGGAAAATGTGTTAAGAGTACAGGGAGGCGCCTGGGGGACAACACCCAATAGAGCGCAGGGAGTCGCCGGGGGGGTTGTGGAGGTGACACCTCAGAGAGCGCAGGGAATCGCTGCGGGGGACTGATACCCTGTCACGTTACTAAAATTATCTGGGACCATATAGATCATTGGTGCAACTGAGGTCCTGTAGGGGCATCAAAGCTTAGGTAAAAGGGTCATATAAGGTGTCTACGAGCAGGTTATGGTCTGCTGATGATTATGCTATCTGTATGTGTGCATCTTGTTTGTAGCTAAAGTTATGAAGATTGACTGTATAGTGTCTGTATTTCAAACTTATGCTGGCTTTTGGGTGAAATCCCAAACAAAGTTACTGTTGGCCTGGCCTTCCCGATGGCCCATCAAGTTCCAGTCAAGCTAACAATGAACTTTGTAGATGCCTGTCCACACCCGAGCTTCCCCAGGAATGTGGCCTGGCTGGTCAGGTGCTGAATCTTGAAGAGTCATGCAACTGGACCACATGGCTCTGAAACTGCATGTTACAACTGGACTCTGATTAGCAAGAAGGAGGCGGTCTCCACCCACAAGAGGAAGTCCATATAAACCTGGGAGAAAGATCTCCATTTTGTCTTCAATCTCCAGTCTCCAGCCTGGCTCCTACTTCTGGATGGGACTTTGCTACAAAGGGGCGCTCTGGCCAAAGGATTGATGACCCATTCCTCCAGGGAATGTATTCCAGAGACTCTGATTTGAACCTGCAGTTATTCTACAACTGATGCGAGCCATTACTGCATGTATTTGATTTCCTTTAACCATCTCTAACCCTCACCTAGATCTTTTTCCTTGTCTAATAAACCTTTAGATTTTAGATTCTCAAGGATTGGCTACAGCGTGATTTGTGGGTAAGATCTGATTTGTATATTGACCTGGGTCTGGGGCCTGATTCTTTGGAATTGGGGAGAACCGTTTTCTTTATTTGGGGTATTGGTTTTCATAACCATTTGTCCCCGGGACAGGTGGCTGCTGGTGGTGATACTGGGAAGCTGGAGTGTCTAAGGGAATTGCTTATGTGACTTGTGGCTAGCCAGTGGGGCGAAACCAAAGTCTTTTCTGTGTGGCTGGTTTGGTTTCCCTTTAGGGTAGAGAAACCCCAGCTTTGGGCTGTGATTGCCCCTTTTGGAAGCAATTTGTCCTGATCTGACACTCTCAGTAGGTCACACCAGGAACAGCACCATCACATACCCCATACAGCGCAGGGAGTTGTTGGGGGGACTGAAACCCCATAGAGCGCAGGGAGTCACTGGCGGGGGGAACTGATACCCCAAACAGCGCAGGGAATAGCTGGGGGGGACTGATACCCCAT
>ML677510.1:57717-68967 GCA_007922305.1 Dermatemys mawii
TGTGTGCATTGTGTGCGTGTGTGTGAGTGTGTACATTGTGTGCGTGTCTGTGTGGTGTCTGCTCCTCCCAGCCCAGGACGCTGGATCTTCCTCTCCATGGCCGGTATCACATGGGACCTGTTCAGGGAGAGTTTTTCCCCCTGTGGGTTTCACAGCTGTGTGGCCCCACCCCTCAGCCAGCAGAAGGAGCCGAGCAGGAGGCAAAGGGAGGGACTAGTCCCTCAGGCCGGAATGCCCAATTTCACCATGTTCCTTCCTGTCCCTGGCAGAGCTAAGCTCCTGCCCGGGAGCCCTGGCATGGCTGATCCCGACAACTGCTGCCCAGGAGCATCCAATCCTCTTGGACCCTGTTCAGCTCTTTGGTTCAGAGAGAAACTGTGCCAATGAGTTCCACAGTCAGTGATGTATCCTTGTGGGCTGGCAGGGTCAGCAACACAGCCCTGCTGCAACCAACCATCCCCCAGGGAGCTGCCCTCCCCAGGGGCCCCCCCAGCCCTGCCCCGCTGCCAGTACTGTCTCTGCTGCAGTGGGTGATGGGTCAGCATCAGGCCCTGCCGTGCAGGGGGCTGCACAGTCCTTGCCCCAGCGAGCTCCCAGTTGAACTAGGGCCCAGCCCGGCCCAGCTGCATGCAGCCCAGAGTTCCTCTCCGTGCAGCCGGGGGTGGGGGGCTGCCCAGGCCCCTCGGCCCCAGGGGAGCGAGGACGTGCAGGGAGCTCCGAGAAGCCGCAGAGCTGCCGAGGTTGGGTCACTGCCCGAGGACAGATTACAGGAGCTAAATCTGTCCGCTTGGCACAGCGGGGACATGACAAGAGTCACAAGTCTGTGAGGGGGTGAGCGGGAGGAGGAATTGGGGGGTGCGCAGGGGGGGTGCGAACGGGGGGGGTACCAGGGTGTTACATGTGGGTATGGCCGAGCATGAGGCTGCGGACACACACATGGGGCGTGTCTGCGCTGGTGCCAGCCCCCCTCGTCCGGCACCACAGGGGGGACCTGACCGAGCAGCTCTGGCCAGGGGGGACAGGGGCACAGGGCTGGGCAACCCTGGGCAGAGCTAACCCGGAAATCAGCCCAGCACCGTTGGGGCCACGGTGTCTGGGCCAATTCCCTACCCGCGTGCGTGGGGGGGACAGTCCCCAACGGACACACCCTGGTGTACACACATGCCTGGGTGTAGCAGGCACCCATCTCCGCACACAGGCACGCACGGGCCCACAGCCTGGCGTGCACTCACAGGGGCACACACACGAGAACACACCCAGGTACCCCTGGCACATGCATCCTCCTCACGATGACACACTCACCCCCCTGAGATCCTTCCCACGCTGTTTCACACTGTCCCATTTTCCCCTCTGCAGGCCTGGCAGTGCCACGGGGCTCCTGCCAACTCCCTGCAGTGCGCCTCTGTGCCTGCTGCTCCCTAGCCCCACAGGCCCCTTCCCCAAGGTGGCAGCCAGCCTCTGCCGGCCCCGGGGGACTCTGATCCAGATCTCGCCCAAGGGAACCAGCACCCCGCACCCGGCTTCAGGAGTCTCCCAGTGCAGCGCCGCCGTCCCCGCCAGGTGCCGCCCGGTTCGGTTCGGTTCGGTTCGGGGCTGCAGCGCTGCCCGCCCCCGCCAGGTGCCGCCCGGGGGCGGAGTTTGACTCGGAGTTTGGAGCCGAGAGTGAAACTTCCCTTGGGAAGCGGGAGCGGGCCGGGGCGCGCAGGGAGCGGGCCGGGGCAGTGAGCTCGGAACCGACCCCGTGGGGACGGGGCCGGGGTAAGAGGCTCGGAACCGGGCCCGCCGGCTCCCCGCCCCGCCGTGCTTTGCAGCCCAGACCCCCCCGGATCGGACCGGTCCCGGCTGCGCCAGGATGTTCTGCCGGAACCACCGGAGCCGCGTGACCGTGGCGCGGGGCTCAGCCCTGGAGATGGAGATCCGGAGGGGCCGCTTCAGACTCAGCCTCCTCGGGGACTCCCCGCAGGTAGGACCCCACCGTGCACCGCCATCAGCCCCGCCCCCGGCCAGCCCCGAACCCTCGGCCGGGGTCCCCCGCTCCCCCTTGCGCCGCACACGCCTCATCCCCCGGCCCGCCGGGCTCCGCTCCACCTGCGTCCGCAAGACGGTCCCGGTCCCTGCCCCGGCCGGCCTGGGAGGCTCCCTGGGCTGGGCAGCTCTGGGGAGGGAAATCTGAATGACCCCCTGGGGGCATTGGGGGCTCCCTAAACAGACATTACAGCACCACGGCCCCCTAGTGCAGCGCCGAGCATTGGGGTCCGCACTGCCAGGGGAGAGCGCCCCCTACTGAGCCCCTGTCCCTGCCCCACAGCCCCCTAGTGCAGCGCCGAGCATTGGGGTCAGCACTGCCGGGGAGAGCGCCCCCTATGGAGTCCCCTGGGTTCTCCTCGCCCTGCCATTGCCTGGATGTGTGACCCCGGCGAGCCCCTTCTCTCTGCTGGAGCCAGGCTCAGCTGTGCCGGGCCCCCCATCCCTCCCTGGGATGTGTGGGGTTTCACACCCAACTCCTCCCTGCCGGGCCTGGTCAGTGACTGGGGGGAGCTGGGGCCCGGCTCTGGCTGAGGGCGGGTCCGGGCCTGTCGGGGTCACACAGGGGCGCTCAGCGCGGCAGACTCAGGGAGCGCAGAGTGGTGTGGGGCTGGGCCCGGCCCTGCGGCGAGATCTAGGACTGAAAGCTGGGCCCCACTGCGGGGCCCAGGTCTGGGTCTGCACCCCCCCCCCCAGCTCCCCACATGGTAGCACAGGGCCTGCCCCCTGGGGGGCCCAGTTCTGGCTCTGTACCCCCCCAGCTCCCCACATGGTAGCACAGGGCACCACCCCCTGGAGCTTGCTGAGCGAATCAGACCGGTGGAAAGCAATCCCTTGGGGTGCGTGCCCCACCCAGCCCAGTTCCCGGGGAAGTCAGGCCTGGACTGGTTGGGGCTGGGGGTGGCTCAGAGCTGAGTCCTGCCTGCGAGTCATGCTGGGAAATCCCCCAGGGGGCAGGTTCTGCTCCGGCCCTGCAGGGAGACTCTGGCCCGGGTTCCTGCCCTGCTGTGTCTCCCCAGCGCTGCTTGTGGCCCCATGGAGGAGGAGTCCGTGCCCAGCTGCAGCGCGTCCTTGTTCCCTCTGAGTGGTGGCTGGCGGGGGGGGGGGGTCATCCACAGAGGCCCCCCCCCATTCCCCACCCCAATTAGCAAAAGTGAGACCTCGACCAGGGGCCTCCGCAGGCCCCAGCTGGGCCGTGGGCACCTAGCGTCTGTGTCTGTTCCCCACAGGCCGGGGGGCTGCCTGCCTCTGCAGCCTCACCCTGAGGAGGGCCCATGGGTAGCCAAGCCGGGCCGGGGTGCCTGGGCTCTGGGGGGGGGAATTACGGGGCACGCTGGCTGTGCCCTGGGATGGGAGCAGCCGGGGCACCGAGGCCTGGTCCACTGTTTGGATGCTGCAGCGTGCCGGGGGGAAGGAGGGACGCTCCTGTGGGCAGTGAATCCGCCGGCACCATCCACCGGGCCTGGCCACCTGGGGACTCAGCTTGGCTGAATTACGCCACTTGTGATGGAGTTAAACCTCATTTCCTAGTGTAGAGCAGGCCCGAGTCACCTGCCCTCCCCTGCTCCCCTCCCGGGGTGGGGGGGAGGGACTTGCTGCACCCCCTGGGCCATGGGGCTGGGTCCCCGGTTCTCCCCTTCACGCTGGGGGGTCCCAGGCACTCTGACACCCTGCACAGGCCTGTGCATGGAAAGGGTTAACTCCAGCTCCTCTCCCAGGGGAGCTGTGCCTGGCAGCAGGTGGAACAAAGGCCCTGTTCTCTCCTGGAGCTGCCAGGCTGCCTCTGCTGAAGGCTAATGGCCCCACCTCCCAGCCAGCCGCAGCCTGGCTCTCACCTGCCCCCAGCAGTCCCCTGCTCATGTCACTATCCTTGCCTTGTTCCCCGCCAGCCGGGTCTGGCCTGCCCCCAGCACCCCGGGGCCCATCTGGACTCTGCACCCACCCCCTAAAAACACCCCTATTAGTTCCACAAACCAGAAACCAGCCCAGCCAACACTGCTGCCCCTCTCCCCTCCCCCCGGCCCGCTGACAGACTCGTTAAATGTCCCCGGTCAATCAGACAAACTGTGTTTTGGGGGTAACGCTAAGTCAGGCCCCCCCCATAAGAACGGCCAGAAGGGGTCAGAGCAAAGGCCCATCCAGCCCCGTATCCTGTCAATTGACAGTGGCCAATGTCAGGTGCTCCAGTGGGAATGAACAGAACAGGGAATCACCCAGTGATCCATCCCCTGTCGCCCATTCCCAGCTGCTGGGAAACAGAGGCCAGGGACACCGTCCCTGCCCATCCTGCCTAATAGCCATTGATGCACCTATCCTCCGGGAATGCATCTAGTTCTTTTTTTAACCTTGTTATACTCTTGGCCTTCACAACATCCTCTTAGCGAGGAGTTCCACAGGTGTCTCTAGCTGCTGTTTGTCAGAGGGGGGTGATGGATGGCAGGAGAGGGTTCACTTGATCATTACCTGTTAGGTTTCACTCATTCTGGGGCACCTGGCATTGGCCACTGTCAGTAGACAGGATACTGGGCTGGATGGACCTTTGGTCTGACTCAGTACGGCCGTTCTTATGATTTATGGTGTGAAGAAATACTTCCTTTAGTTTGTTTTCAACCTGCTGCCTATTAATTTCCTTGGGTGACCCCTAGTTCTTGTGTTATGAGAAGGAGTAAATAACACTTCCTTTTTCACTTCCTCCACACCACTCATGATTTTATAGACTTCTAGCATATCCCCCCGTAAGACATCTCTTTTCCAAGCTGAAAAGTCCAAGTCTTATTAATCTCTCCTCTAATCATTCCATACCCCTAATCATTTTTGTTGCCCTTTTCTGAACCTTTTCCAGTTTTGAGATGAGGCGACCACATCTGCACACAGTATTCACGATGTGGGCGCACCATGGATTTATACAGAGGCAATAGGATATTTTCTGTTTTATTATCTGTCCCTTTCTTGATGATTTCCAACATTCTGTTCGTTTTTCTGACTGCCGCTGCACATTGAGTGAATGTTTTCAGAGAACTATCTACAATGACTCCAAGATCTTTCTTGAGTGGTAACAGATAATTTAGACCCCATCATTTTATGTTTGTAGTTGGGCTTATGTTTTCCAAGGTGCTTTACTTTGCATGTATCAACACTGAATTTCATCTGCCATTTTGTTGCCCAATCACCCAGTTTTGAGAAATTCTTCTGTAGCTCTTACCAGTCTGCTTGGGACTTAACTATCTTCAGTAGTTTTGTATCATCTGCAAATTTTCCCACCTCACTGTCTACCTCTTTTTCCAGGTTGTTTATGAATTTATGTTGAATAGGACTGGGCCCAGTACAGATCCTTGGGGGACACCGCTATTTACCTCTCTCCATTCTGGAAACTGACCATTTATTCCTATCCGTTGTTTCCTGTCTTCTAATCTAACCAATTACCGAGCCATGAGAGGACCATCCCTCTTATCCCATGACAGTTTACTTTGCTTAAGAGCCTTTGGTGAGGGATCTTGTCAAAGGCTTTCTGAAAATCTAAGTACACTATGTCCACTGGATCCCCTTTGCCCACATGCTTGTTGACCCCCTCAAAGAATTCTAGTAGATTGGTGAGGCATGATTTCCCTTTACTAAAACCATGTTGACTCTTCCCCAACAAGTTATGTTCATCTATGTGTCTGAAAGTTTTGTTCTTTACTATAGTGTCAACCAGTTTGCCCGGTACTGAAGTCAGGCTAACTGGCCTGTAACTGCTGGGACAACCTATTTAAAAATTGACAACACGTTAGCTATCCTCCAGTCCTTTGGTACAGAAGCTGATTTAAATGAGAGGTTACAGATGACAGTCGGTAGTTCTGCAATTTCACAGTTGAGTTCCTTCAGAACTCTTGGGTGATACCATCTGCTCCTGGTGACTTATTACTGTTTAGTATCAATTTGTTCCAGAACCGCCTCTAATGACACCTCAGTCTGGGATAGTTCCTCGAATCTGTCACCCAGAAAGAATGGCTCAGGTCTGGGAATCTCCCTCACGTCCTCAGCGGTGAAGACCGAGGCAAAGAATTCATCTAGTTTCTCTGCAATGACCTTATCCTTGAGTGCTCCTTTAGCACCTGGATCGTCCAGGGGCCCCACTGGCTGTTTAGCAGCTTCCTGCTTCTGATGTACTTAAAACAATTTTTTTGCTCTTACTTTTGGAGTCTTTGGCCAGCTGTTCTCCACACGCTTTATTGACCTTCCTAATTATATTTTTATATTTCATTTGCTGGTGTTTATGCTCATTACTATTTTCCTCACTAGGATTTAACTTCAACTTTTTACAGGATGCCTTTTTGCCTCTCACTGCTTCTTTTCCTTTGTTTAGCCATGGGGGGGCTCTTTTTTGGTTCTTTTACTGTGTTTTTTAAATTTTGGGGATACATTTAAGTTGAGCCTATATCAGGGGTGGCCAAACTTTTTGGCCCGAGAGCCACATTGGGGTTCAAAATTTTATGGAGGGCCAGGTAGGGAAGGCTGTGCCTCCTCAAACAGTCTGGGCCCACCCCCTATCCAACCCCCTCCCACTTCCCACCCATAACTGCCCCTGTCAGAACTCCCAACCCATCCAACCCCCTGTACTCCTTGTCCCCTGACAGCCCCCTCCAGAGACTCCCCCCCACCCTAATTTCCCTCCCAGGACTTTCCCCACTGAGCCCCCCTTGCTCCCTGTCTCCTGACTGCCCCGACTCCTATCCACACTTCTTCCCCCTGACAGACCATTGGGACTTCCACGCGCCATCCAACCCCCCCGCTCCCTGGCCACCCCCTCCAGAGACGCCCCTGCCCCTAACCAACACCCCAGAACCCTACTCCCTATCCAACCCACCCTGATCCCTGTCCCCTGACTGCCCCTGCTCCTTATCCAACCCCGTGGCCCCTTACCATGAGGCCCCAGCAGCGTGTTTGGCTCCAGGTGGAAAGCGAAAAGCGTGCAGCCCCGTCCCCCAGAGTGCTGCATATATGGCAGCATGGCTCTGGGGGAGGGGTAAGGCGGGGGAGGGGCCAGGGGACATATGTGGCCTGCGGGCCATAGTTTGCCCACCCCGTCCTATGTTATGGCATCTTTAAAAAGTTTCCATGCAGCTTGGCAGGATTTCACTTTTGGCACTGTCCCTTTAAATTTCTAAAAACAATGAGGAGTCCTTGTGGGACCTCAGAGACTAACACATTTATTTGGGCATAAGCTTTCGTGGGCTACAGTCCACTTCATCAGATGCATGGAGTGGAAAACACAGGAGCAGGTAGAAATACACAGCACATGAAAAGATGGGAGTTGCCTTACCAAGTGGGAGGTCAGTCTAACAAGACAATTCAATTAATAGCAGGATACCAAGGGAGGAAAAATCCCTTTTGTAGTGGTAATGAGAGTGGCCCATTTCAAACAGTTGACAAGAAGTTGAGTACCCGTAGGGGGAAATTAGTATGGGGGAAATTAGGTTTTGTAATGACCCAACCACTCCCAGTCTTTATTCAGGCCTCATTTGATGGTGTCCCATTTGCAAATTAATTCCAGTTCTGGAATTTCACATTGGAGTCGCGTTTGAAGCTTTTTTGTTGAAGAATTGCCACTTTTAGGTCTGTTATTGAGTGACCAGGGAGATTGAAGTGTTCTCCGACTGGTTTTTTAATGTTACAATTCTGGATGTCTGATTTGTGTCCATCTGTTCTCTTGTGTAGAGACTGTCTGGTTTGGTCAATGTACATGGTAGAGGGGCATTGCTGACACATAATGGCATATATCACATTGGTAGATGTTTAGGTGAAAGAGCCCCTGATGGCATGGCGGATGTGATTAGGTCCTATGATGGTGTCATTTGAATAGATATGTGGACAGAGTTGGCCCTGGGTTTTGTTGCAAGGATAGGTTCCTGGGTTGATGTTTCTGTTGTGTGTGGTGTGTGATTGCTGGTGAGTATTTGCTTCAGGTTTGGGGGTTGTCTGTAAGTGAGGACAGGCCTGTCTCCCAGGATCTGTGAGAGTGAGAGATCAGCCTTCAGGATAGGTTGTAGATCTTTGATGATGCGTTAGAGAAGTTTTAGTTAGGGGCTGAAGGTGACAGCTAGTGGCGTTCTGTTACTTTCTTTGTTGGGCCTGTCCTGTAGTAGGTGACTTCTGGGTACTCTTCTGGCTCTCTCAATCTCTTTCTTCACTTCAGCAGGTGGGTATTGGAGTTTTAAGAATGCTTGATAGAGATCTTGTAGGTGTTTGTTTTTGTCTGAGGGATTGGAGCAAATGTGGTTGTATTTTAGAGCTTGGCTGTAGACAATGGATAGTGTGATGTGTCCTGGATGGAAGCTGGAGGCATGTAGATAAGTATAGCAGTCAGTAGGTTTCCAGTATAGGGTGGTGTTTATGTGATCATCGCTTATTAGCACTGTAATGTCCAGAAAGTGGCTTGCTTATGTGTACTGGTCCAGGCAGAGGTTGATGGTGGGATGGAAATTTTTGAAATCGTGATGGAATTCCTCACGGGTCTCCTTCCTGTGGGTCCAGATGATGATGATGTCACCGATATAGCACAGTATCTTACTGCTAATTGGGCGCAGACAGCCCCATGTGCCCGCGCATTGTATTCCCCCCGCCGTCCAACTAGCAGAAATGTTTGTGGGTCGAGATTTCTCAGTGGAGAATGGGCTCCCAGCCGCTGTCGCGTGTGTGTATGACCGGGCCGCAGGACAGCACCTCCCACCTAGAGCTGCCTGTCCTCAGCCTGGCTCGCACTGGGCCTCCTTCCGTGCTTCAGTTGCAGAGGATAATGGGTCTGGGGTCTGCCACCCAGGGATTGGCCCAGGCCTTGTGGGCCGTACTGCCCTGCCAGCCTGCACCCCTGGCACTGCCAGCTCTGCGCAGGGAACTGGGAAATGCCTGCTGGTGCCACCTATCCCATCTCCAGGCACCTGCACAGGTATGTCTCCCAGGCTGCACCCTGTACAGGGGAGGGTGGGTTTGAGCGCCCCCTGGTGTACAGATCAGCATCAGTGCAGGTGAGAGCTCTTAGGGCCCATCCCAGGAGCTGGGGATGGGGTAGGTTTGAGGGTAGTGGCCGTGAGAGCCTCACCACCTCGGACGGTGTCATGGGGTCCCAGGTCGTGACACTCTTGGCCCCGTGCGGGGACCCCCCTGCAGTGTGACAGCCCTTCTCTCTCTCTGGGCTAAGCCCGTCTATCTCCTAGAGCCTTAGCACCCCTGTCTGTGCTGTGGGACCCCTCAGGGAGTCCCCTCGCCTGCGACCCACGGGGCCTCCACCCACAAAGGGAACGATGCCCCCCTGTTCTCTAGCCCAGAGCAACTGTCAGCCAGTGTAACACAGGAGGTTTATTTAGCATCTGAACACAGCACAGGAAACCTCAGGGCCTCAGGCCTGGCCTCCCCCAGCCCAGCACATCCCAGTCTCCCCTGCATCCAGGGGGGCTCTGCCTGCCCCCCCTCTCCAGCCCAGAGCCCCCCTGCTCCCCGCTGGGCAGCTGAGATCACCAGCCCCCAGCCCCACCTCTGTCCATTGTCTCCTCTCCAGGTAATCAGGGTCACCTGGGCCCCCTCTCCCCTCTTGTCTGCCCCTCTCTGGCTGGAACCGGCTGGTCGGGTCACTGGGGTCCTCTCTCCTCTGCCCATTGTCCTCCCACTGGCCAGAACTGGCTGCGACTCCTGAGCTGGGCCTCCAGGTCCCCAGTCGCTGGGGAATCCATTCTCCAGGCCATTGGCTGGGGTCCCACGTTCCCTCGCTGGCCCTGTGTCCCCACAAACTCCCTCTCCCATCACCTCAATAAACCCCTAACAACAGGGAAACTGAGTCCCACCCCTCGGCATGGAAACCAGTGACAAGAAGAAGAAAACCCCCACAGGAAAACAAGGGAAAAACAAGAAACTCCCCCACTTCGTCACAACTGGCACCCCTGCCGTTGCAGCCAGTTTTCCTTGGGAGTGCCAGATGGGCTGGGGGCTCTCACCCCCTCAGGGTGCCCAAAGTCCAGGCTAAATGACGAGGAATGGAAACTCTTCACCTCCCGGGGCTCAGTCCCCAGCCCCTGGCACCCGCACCCAGGCTCTGCAAGGCTCCCTCCCGGGAGTCCCCGTTCCTTTCTGCCAGGCTGCTGACTCTCCAGGCATCTTCCCTCCAGCCTTTAGTCTGGTTCTTTACAGGCTGGTCCTTATCCGTGGTTTACTGCCCAGGCCGTCGGGGCAGGGGAGGAGGGGAAGTGTTCAGCCTTCTCACCGGCCTCCCTCACTCCTGTTGCCTGCCACCTTCAGGGCCCGTGCCGGGTGTCAGGCGCAGGGAGGGGAGTCGCTAACCTTCCCCTGTAGCGCTCCTGTCTTCTCTTTTGCCAGTTCCTCCCCCCGCCCCAGCTGTGCCAGCTGTTCATCCAACCCTCTGCTTAGGTCCACAGACTGATGCCCCCGACCCTCCATTGCTATCCCCGGGGGCAGGGCTGGGGGGAGATGATGCCCCTCCCCTCCATGGAGACCTGTGAGCCGTGTGGCATGTCTGGGGGCCCGCTGGGGACTGGCTGTGCCTAGGTGGTCCTGGCATGGACCCCAAAGCCCTGCAAAGGGCAGGGGTTAGAGGGTGGTTGGCTACGGTGGATTTTAAGGCAGCCTGATGGTGGCATGGGGGGGCTGCGTGCTCCGTGGTGTCCCTAGAGCCGTGTGCGGTGCCGGTGGGCTGGGGATCCCTGAGGCCACCTGCTCAGTGCCGTGCGGGCTCAGGGCTGGACATGCTCGTCTGAGGCGCCGGCACGCACTGCTTGGCTGCAGAGTCTGGCTGGGGCCCTCGCTCCCAGACCCCCCCGGGGCAGCATCTGCCTCCTTGGTGCCCAGAGGGGGAGGATGAGGGCCTGTGGCCTGGCAAGGCAGTTCCTGCCCATCCCTGCCGGTCCCTGGGAAGCACCGTCCCCTAGCCCTGCCCCATGGGGGCCCCTGTGAGGGCTTGGATCCTCCAGCTCCCCTAGCGGGTGGCACATGGGAGCCTGGTGCACAGCGTCTCCGAGAACCACGCTGGCTCTGGGGGCAGTTTGGCCCAGGGAAGGGGCTTTGGCCAAACAAGATCTGTCCCGCTTGGAGCCTGGTGAGAGCTGGCAGCGCCTGGGCCCGGAGTGCCTGAGGGTGGGGGTGGGTGCTGTCTGGGAGCCAAACATTCAGCCCTGGGCGAGTGCTGGACATTCCTGGGGGGGAGGTGCCTGGTGTGGGCACCAAGTATTTTAGGGTGGG
>ML677510.1:109409-126379 GCA_007922305.1 Dermatemys mawii
CCACCAGCCAACCAGCCAATCCCATACCCCAGCAACCAACCAGCCTGCCCCATACCCCACCAACCAGTCCCCTGCCACATCAGCTAGCTCCACACCCCACCAGCCAACCAGCCAATCCCATACCCCACCAACCAACCAGCCTGTCCCATACCCCACCAACCAGTCCCCCGCTGCATCAGCTAGCTCCATACCCCACCAGCCAACCAGCCAATCCCATACCCATCTGTCCCCCACCAGTCCCCCACCACATCAGCTAGCTCCATACCCCACCAGCCAACCAGCCAATCCCATACCCCACCAACCAGCCAGCCTGCCCCATACTCCACCAACCAGTCCCCCGTCCCATCAGCTAGCTCCATACCCCACCAGCCAACCAGCCAATCCCATACCCCAGCAACCAGCCAGCCTGCCTCATACCCCACCAGCCTGCCCCATACCCACCAGCCTGCCATCCATCTCCATAGCCCATAAGCCAGCCAGATATGCCACCTGCCACCGGCCAGCTGGCCCACTCCATACCCTGTCAGCCAGTCCCATACCGCGCCAGCCAACCAGCCTGCCCCACACTCCACCAGCCAGTCAGCCCCGTACCCCACTGGCCCCATGGCCCACTGGCTGGCTAGAACACAGTCCAACGGGGGCTGACCCAGACTAGGGCTTGTAGCATTGACCCATCCATGCTCTGATTTCACACCCTGCAGGAACATGTGGGCCAAGTGGGCCTGGAGTAAGCAGCCCCCGTGGGCTCTGGGCTGTGGCCCAGGGGAGTTCTGAACAGGGGCCCGGACTCATGCCCCAGTGAGGAGAGAGAGTCCTGACACAGAGCATGCCCCCCCTATCCCCCCCATCCCGCCTCACAGCTGTAGTGCGGCCAAGTGGCACACCCTGCGGGCTTAGCGCCCGGCACGCGATGCCCTCCTGCACCACAAAATGGGGGTTAGCCACTTAGTCCACTCCAGCGCCCTGCCTCCTGCATGCTTCAGTGCTCCCCAGCTGTCCTGGCCCTTCCCCAGCACCCTCAGAACAGACTGTGCCCCTCCCCCAGTCCCTAGCCAGGCCACCCCCGGACCCTCTCTGCGCCCCGCCACACAGTCAGCGGCAGAAGCACAGACCACAGCCAGCTGCATTTCCGAGAGCCAACAGCTCCCGCGGTCAAAAGCAGCTTCCTGCCCCAGCCTGGCTACTCCCTGGGAACGAAGCCGAGGGGACCTCAGAGAGGTAGGTCAGCAGAAGAGGTGCTGGAGCAAAGTGAGGGGGTGAAAGGCAGTGAGCCCCCGGCCCAGTGGGTCCAGCCCTCGGTTCCGGAGGAGCCCGAGTCTGAAATGGGTTGAGCTGCGAGAGAAACAGTCCGGTCACTCGTTCAACACGGCTGCTCCGCCAGAGGATCGGAGGCAGAACATGTCGCACGAGTGCTGGCCAAGGAATTTGTGCCCCCCCTCGGCCTCCCAGCCGCCACTGGGGCACTGGCTGAGTTGACAATTAAATATCCCTTGGAAATCATGCTCTGGTGGGACTCAGACCCGGCTGAATGTGTCAGCAAAGGAGCGGATGAAAGAGACCAGCTGACGCGGTTTATTCAGCCTTTCAAAGGCCTTTGACAGGATCCTGCTGAGTCCCCATGGGGTGAGGGGCAGATCAGACCCTGCAGAGGAGACAGAAAACAGAGGCCATGGTTACACTGGCACTTTATAGCGCTATAAAGCCCCTACGAGCGCTATAACCTACTCTCCGTCCACACTGGCAGGCACTAATAGCGCTATAACCGCGGAGTTATAGCGCTATTATTAATCCACCTCCTCATGGGGAATAAGGGCTGTAGCGCACCTGCTGTAGCGCTACAGGAAGAATGTGGACACCCACTGCGTATTAATTGGCCTCCAGCCTGTCCCATAATTCCCGTTCGAGCCACTCTGGTCATCACTTGCAAACTCTTTTGTCCTGTCCTCAGGTGACCACACGTCAGACCCGCCCTTTAAAGTTCCAGGGAAATTTGAAAATCCCCTTCCTGTTTGCTCCAGCCAAGCGTGGCGTGCTCTCAGGGAACCCTTGCAAGTGATCATTCTCATTGATCAGATTGATTGCGTGGCGTGGTCTCAGGGAATCCTTGCAGGTGATCATTCTGATTGATCTGATTGATTGCGTGGCGTGGTCTCAGGGAATCCTTGCAGGTGATCATTCTCATTGATCTGATTGATTGCGTGGCGTGGTCTCAGGGAATCGTTGCAGGTGATCATTCAGATTGATCATCATGACTCCACGTGCCATGCCTCCTCGCAATAGGCGATCCCCAGCATGGAGCAATAGTGAGGTGCTGGACCTCATCAGCTGCTGGGGGGAAGAGGCTGTTCAGTCTCAGCTGCGGTCTAGCCGCAGGAATTTTGACACCTATGGGCAGATATCATGGGCCTTGGCAGAAAGAGGCCATGAGCGGGACACTCTGCAGTGCCGTGTTAAGGTAAAGGAGCTTAGGAATGCGTATCGCAAAGCCCGCGAGGCAAACGGCCGCTCCGGGGCAGCCCCGGTGACTTGCAGATTTTATAAGGAGCTGCACGCGATACTTGGTGGTGATCCCACGGTCACTCCATCGACCACCACGGACACTTCCCAGCCCACCAGTGAAGGGGGGGGTGAGGAGGAGGACGAAGAGCAGGAGGATGAAGAAGAGGAGGAGGATGAGGACGAGGCAGCAGCGATCCAGGGCACGGAGGAGTCCCTGGACGCATGCAGCCAGGAGCTCTTCTCAACCCAGGAGGGCAGCCAGCCACAGCGTCCGGCGGTTGCAGGGGCCAGCTCAGCAGCGGATTGCGGAGGTAAAGCTGCTTTTCTATGGGGAAGGCTGGCAGCTTGGGGTGGAAAGGGATGAGGGGGGCATTCCACCTGGTGCTCTGTTCAAGCCAGGAGGAGGGCAGGGGGGCATGCAGCCAGGAGCTCTCCTCTAAAGCCAGGAGGAGGGCGGACAGCCACAGCGTCCGGCGGTTGCAGGGGCCAGCTCAGCAGTGCATTGCGGCGGTAAAGCTGCTTTTCTATGGGGAAGGCAGGCAGCTTGGGGTGGAAGGGGATGCTTGCATGCTTGCCTACATGTGGAATAGTGCATTGATGTAGTCTATCACCTCGCGGTAGTCATCATCAGTAATCTCTTCAAAGGTCTCAAAAAGAGCACTTGCAATGCGCCTGCGCAGGTTTCCCGGGAGAGCCAGCGTGGTCCCCGTCCCGGTCACGGTCACTAGTCCCTGCCACTGTGCCACAATGGGTGGGGGGAGCATTGCTGCACATAGGCATGCTGCATATGGCCCTGGGCGGAAGCCGCATCTTAATAAAATCCCTTCCCTTTGCTCCTCAGTGACTCGAAGCAACGAGATATCTTCCAGGACAAACACCTACGGAGAATGTTGGAACAGTGTTCAGAGTAGGGCTCCTGCCACTTCCCGGCACTCCACCCCCCCCCGCCCCCGCCACAGCTTTTCAGGGCAGGGGAGAAATCCTTCCCCCTGCCTGCTGCTCACACTGGGGCTCCTGCAACGTACCGGCACTCCCCACCCCCTCCCCCGCCACAGCTTCTCAGGGCAGGGAAAAAATCATTTCCCTTGCCTCTGGAGTCCACTCACCATGGCAGGGGCTCCGTTGCTGTATCTGTGCTGTCTGCGGGACAGGCAAACGGGGAATGCGGGGGAATGATAGGCATGTCTGCTCTTTACAAGGGAACCACTGTGAAATGTATCTTTTTATTTTAGAAGGGTCGTCCTTCACCCCTTCGCCATCACTCTTATCAACAGCTGAGAGGCTCAGGCGACTGAGGAAGCGGCCACGAAGGAGCAAAGAGGATCTTGTACAGCAAGTAATGCAACAGGCTGTAATGGAGAATCGAGTTGCACAGAGGTGGAGGGAGAATGAGAGCAAGTTGAGGGAGAAGGCGCGGAAGGAGAACGCGATTCACCGCCGGAAAAGCACCGACAAGCTGCTCTCATTACTGCAGCTTCAATTGCAGAGTATGCAGCGGCTTGTCACCCTTGCAGAGCAGAAGCTCCGCACCCACCACCCCAATTATCATTTGCCCCAACTCCCTTCCCCTTCCTTGCCTCTGTACCCTCCAGGCCAGTATCATCAGCCAAATGGTTATCACCATCCACAGCTGCCTCCAACCCCTCTGTCTTCACCGGAGAACCCCCAGACCCCAGACCATTATCCACTGCAGTCTACCCCTAATAACATGCCTTACTGGCCACCGCAGATGGGGTTCGGGGGACATGGCCACTGTGAGGGCACTGGAGACTCAGAGACCCGGACATACTTCGATCTCTGACTGACCCCACGACACCCCCATTGCACCTCCCCTGCCTTCCCCCTCACATGCATCACAATATTTTCTTTCAGCAACCGAAGTACCTGTTCAATAAATGAATTGTCTTCTTAATAAATGGGTTTTTTTTATTAAGTGTACATACATTATTACAGGCTACAGAAAAGCAAATGCCTGTTCCTGTTAAAAGAATGCTCCCTCCCTCCCTCCCTCCCTCCATCTGCACCTCACTTCAGAACTGGCTTTCAGCCTCAAAATGCTCCCTCAAGGCTTCCCTGATCCTAACAGCCTCGCGCTGGTCCCCTCCATGAACCCTGCTCTCTGGCTGGGCATATGTGGCCTCCAGGCGTTGAACCTCAGAGGACCATGCCTGAGTGAAGCCTTCGCCCTTCCGCTCACAAAGATTATGTAGGGCACAGCATGCGGAAATAACCGCGGAGATACTACCCTCGGCCAAATCTAGCCTCCCATAAAGACAACGCCAGCGCGCCTTCAGACGCCCAAAAGCACACTCCACAGTCATTCGACAACGGCTAAGCCTGTAGTTGAACCTTTCCTGACTGCTGTCCAGGCTCCCTGTGTACGGTTTCATGAGCCAGGGCATTAAAGGGTAAGCAGGGTCACCAAGAATCACTATGGGCATTTCCACTTCCCCCACGGGGATCCTCTGGTCTGGGAAAAAAGTCCCCGCTTGCAGCTTCATGAACAGGCCGGTGTTGCGGAAGATGCGTGCGTCATGCACCTTTCCAGACCAGCCAGCGTTAATGTCAGTAAAACGCCCACGGTGATCCACAAGCGCCTGGAGAACCATGGAGAAGTACCCCTTTCGGTTAACGTACTCCTCAGCTAGGTGGGCGGGCGCCAGAATGGGTATATGGGTCCCATCTATCGCCCCACCACAGTTAGGGAAACCCGTTTCTTCAAAGCCAGCCACGATGTCATGCACGTTATCCAGAGTCACGATTTTTCGTAGCAGGATGCGATTGATGGCCCTGCACACTTGCATCAGCACAACTCCAACGGTCGACTTTCCAACCCCAAACTGGTTGGCCACCGATCGGTAGCTGTCTGGGGTAGCCAGCTTCCAGATCGCGATAGCCACCCGCTTCTCCACCGGGAGGGCAGCTCTCAGTCTGGTGTCCTTGCGCCGCAGGGCAGGGGCGAGTTCAGCACACAGTCCCATGAAAGTGGCTTTTCTCATTCTAAAGTTTTGCAGCCACTGCTCGTCGTCCCAGACTTGCATGACGATGCGATCCCACCACTCTGTGCTCGTTTCCCGTGCCCAGAAGCGGCGTTCAACAGCCGTGAGCATGTCCGTTAATGAGACAAGCAGCTTTGTGTCGAATGCATTCACCGCTTCGATCTCGTCTTCAGAATCATCACTGTCATCCTGCATGTCAAGGAATAACTCCACTGCACACAGAGATGTGCTGGCGACAGTCGTCAGCATGTCCCTCAGCAGTTCTGGATTCATTGCAGCACACGACAATGGAAGATGGAGCGCGCCTTGCTGAAACCCTTGAAAGATGGCGCCGGAGGTGGAAGGAAACACAGGGATTGCTGGGATATGCCAAAAAGCATCATGGGTAGTTCAAACAGGATATAGAATGCCCCGCAAGTGACGCCCCCCCTCCCACAAGCCATTGCGCCAGATCAGGAAGAGGTGCACTGTGGGATACATGCCCTAATGCGCTGCTCTTAATGCCGTATTAACTGCCGCAAATGTGGCCATGCTATAGCGCTGGAGCATCTCAGTGTGGACATACAATAGCGCTATTATTATTGCTGTATAAGGCGAGCGCTATAAGCAATAGCGCTATAATTTTGTAAGTGTAACCATACCCAGAGTGTTTGACTCAATGGACAGTTTCCATCCCAGTGGAAGGTTGCAGAGAGAGCCATGAGGCTCCGAACTAGATCTCAGGTGGTTTAACACATTTGTTAATGATCCAAAAAGTCGGAGGGTGAGAAGGGAGACGGAGAATGTGCCACTGACACAGTTATTTAGGTTAGTCTGGACCAGAGACGATTGTGAGGAACTTCCAAGAACCAGGGGAACGGGCACCGGGATGGCAGATGAAATTCAAGGGGGACCAAGGCAAAGCAATGCACCTTGGAGGAAACAAGTTAAACTCTCCCCACACCTGACCCGGGCCTGGAATAACTGGATCAAGCCAAGAAACTCATCACCGTGGGCAGCTAAACGAGACCTCGAGCCAACACGCAGCTCTGGGCAAAGGAGCAAACCGAGGGTTTGGCTGCATGGGGCGGATGCTACGGAGAATATTCAAACACTGCTCTATAAACAGACCGGGTGGCCCATCAGACGCTGTGCACTGTGTGGAGAGCCCCCCCTCCTGCCCCCCAGGACAGTCCGATTTGTGGATCCCAAGGCCAGAAGGGACAATTGTGATCATCTAGTCTGACCTCCTGGACGGCCCAGGCCAGAGATCCGCCCCAAACTAGTTTCTGTGTGAACTAGTGCAGCACGTTTAGAAAACATCCAGTCTCGATTTCAAAATGACCCATGATGGCGACTCCACCAGGACTCTGGTAAATTGTTCCAAGTGTTAGTGACCCCGCTCATTGCACCTTATCGCCAGTGGAATTCGTCTAGCTTCACCTTCCAGCCCTTGGATCTCGTTACCCCTTTCTCTGGCAGGCTGAAGACCCCGCACCTCTCAAATTTCTGTTCCACGTGTGCAGATGAGGTGGGGGAGGGCAGATCTTCTATTGCAAGCTTTGAAGCCACACCGAGCTCTTCTCCACAGCTAGGGCCTTACAGACGGGGATCCAGTCACCCCATAACCTGCTCTTTGTTCAGCTAAACAGATCGAGTCCTGGAGTCTGTCACTGCAAGGCAGGTTTCTAACCCTTCATCCTCCCCAGGGCTCTTCTCAGACCCCGCTCCAGTTGATCAACATCCTCCCGGAGCATCAGGCCCCAGAACTGGGCACCGGATCCCAGCAGCGGTCGCCAGAGACAGAGGGAAAATCATCGCTCGGCTGCTCTCGAGATTCCCCTGTTTACACACATCCCATTAGCCCTTTTGGCCCCAGAGTCACACGGGGAGCTCAGGGTTACCTGATTATCCACCCCAGTCCCAAATCTCTCGCTGAGTCACAGCCCCCGGGATACAGTCTCCCATCCTGTGTTCCTAGGTGTCGACATTTACAAGTAGCTGCATTCAAACATAATGTTTGCTTGCGTCCAGTTTATCAAGGGATCCAGATCGCTCCGTATCACTGACCTGTCTGCTTCGTTATTTACCGCTCCCCCAGTCATTGGGTCACCTCCAAACTCTGTCCCTGATGAGTTCTTCTGCCAGATCATTGATAAACCTTGTAAATGGCACAGAGCAAAAACGCTCTGGGAGCAGAGGGGCAGTTCACACCTCATCAGGGCAGGGATGGGACAAACCCAGCCCAGCCTCACAGGAACAAAGGACCCTGGCCTAGGCAGCAACAAAAGAGTCACCCCTCCACCCTCCCACCCCTGTTGGTCAGTCAGTTTGGGACTGCAATGAGGTAATGCTCACCTGACCCTGAAGGGGGGGGGCAAAGCCAAGAGGGAAGGAGGAACATGGTAAAAGGGACAGACATTTGCCTTGCTCCTCCTCTACATGTACAGACACCACCAAGCGACTGAACCCCTGATGAAAGGGGAGAGCCGGGCTGAGGTGCAGCCCGCGGTGAGAAACAGCTAAGCGAGGACACGGGAAGTGTTGAGATCAGCCTAGAATGTGTTTTGCTTTTAGTTCATTTGACCAAATCCAGCGTGTTGTGCTTTGACTTATCATCACTTCACTCTACCTTGATCCTAATACAGCTCTTGGTTTGTTCTGCCCGGAGCACTGCCTTTGGTCTGAAGCGTGTCAGAGGCTCCCCTTGGGAAAACAATCTATTTCTTTGTTAAATCGATGAACTCATCTAAGCTTGCGGCGTCCAGCGGGCACAACTGGGCACTGCCAGACCCAGACGGAGGTTCCTGGGGTTGTGTCTGGGAGCGGAGATATTGTCTAGTGTCTGTCGGTCGCACAATCCAAGGAGCGGCTCACATGCCAGAGGCTGGGCGTGAGAGGCCAGGAGTGGGGCTGTCCCAGCAGAGCAGGGTCAGGCCGGCTCCCAGAGTTGATGACTGGAGTGACCCAGCAGCTCACCGGTGCAGAGACACCAGTGGGGAATGTCACACATCATATTCCTGCAGCCAGCCCTGTCCTGGGAGATCCTGGGCCCAGGGGTTGGGGTAGGAAGGTCGCAGGATAAACCTAGGGTGACCAGAAGTCCCAGTTGTATAGGGACAGTCCCAATATTTGTGGTTTATCTTATATAGGTGCCTATTACCGCCCCCCCCCCAACATCCTGATTTTTCACACTTGCTGTCTGGTCACCCTGGTAAACCAGGGACAGCAGCTTATTTGTTTATTTTTATAGGGAATGTTTGATGGGGACTCCCTGCTCAGCACGGCCACCAGCCACTCAGCATGGGGAAGGCATTCCCTGGCCCATCCCACACTCCCCAGCTCATTCCCTGGCCCAACCCAACCCCACACCCCCAGCTCAGCGTGGGGAAAGCGTTCCCTGGCCCATCCCACGTCCACCCCCACTCAGCCTCGGGGAGACGTTTCCTGGCCCATCATGGGCCTCCTCAAGTTCAGCCTGGGGGGATACTTTCCCTGGCCCAGCCCAACCACCCCCAGTTCAGCCTGGGGGAGGTGTTCCCCAATCCCTGGCCTAGACCGCCCCCCCCCGTCCCATTTCATGGCCCAGCTCAGCCTCGGTGCAGTTCCTGTCAGCTGGGCTTACCCTTGTCTCCCCCGCCCCAGCCCCCAATAATGGCTTCCCTGGCTTTAGCTCCCTGGGTTCGAGCCCCTGTCTCCATAGAGACGTGTAAGCCACTGACTGCACACAACACGCCTAGGCCACCACATCCTCTTCGCTCTGCAGCCGCTCTCCCCTCTGGTGCCCCCAACTGCCGTCCCTCCCGCCCCACCGCCCGGCGTCCGCAGGGCCCCAGGGAGCCCACCGCCGCTTGGCCTCGGGGAGCAGGGGGCCGGGGGTCCATGCCACTGGCTGGCTGGGTCTCTCAGACGGGCCCTTCCCGGGCCTGGGAGCTGGAGGGAGCGAGTGGCTGAATGATTTACGCATGGGAGGGGCAGACTGGAGCTCAGCGCCTGGGATGGGGCCTGACTGGCACGTTAATGGGGAGACAAAGGAATGATCCCGGGGAGGGGGGCTCCGGAGCAACCCCCCTTCCCTGAGCCTGCCAGGAGCAGCCGCAAACAAGGCGTCTGCACGGGGGCAGAAGCAGGAAACGGCAGAGATGGGGCGGGGGGCCAGAACTCGCAGAACTGGAGCTCAGCCAGCGCTGGAGAGAGCCCGGGGGTGCGAGACACAGAGGGGCGCTGGCCCCCCGGGCTGTGTTTTGGGAAGGGGGGGCCGCCGGGCATTTCTACTGCAACCCAGCGCAGGGGCCTGAGGGAGGGCCCAGTGTAACAGGATCCAGCCCTGGCAGCTGGACCAGACCCTGCACCGTCTCCTCCAGGGGCCCACGGCCCTGACCGGGCTAGAGGGAATCGCCACGCACTGCCAGCAGGACAGGGCCTAGGGCACACAGCGGGGCAGCCAGCAGAGGGCAGTGGTGGCATGCGCACCCCATGGGGCACAGAGCTGCCTGAGAGATTGGCAGCCCTTTGCTGGCACCCCACTTTCCACATGGGCGCAAAGCTCCCCTGGGACACAGGGAAACCTCCTGGTCTCCATTGCCCAGACGGGGAGCAGCCCAGGGCCTGGCTGAGCTCACACAACTAGACAGGAGCAGAGCAGGGAATGAAAACCCAGGAGTCCTGACTCCCAGTCCCCCCCACTCCCCAGCCCTGCTCTCCCCAGAGCCCTGGCTCCTCTCCCAGGTTGTCACGGGGCTCGCTGCTGCGCCCAGCACTGGGGGACTTTTCCAGTGACAGCAGGGAGGGGAGAGTGCAGGGCCACCGGGCCAGGGAGGGGCTGGGACAAGGCACTGCCCGGGTCTCAGGCTAACTGTCCTGGGGAGGAGGCAGGCCATGCAGCGAAGGGGAGAGCGATGGGGCGAGAGCTGAGATTTGCTGAATAAAGAATCCTGCAGAACTGTCCTCTGCTGCTCCATTCAGCCCTGCCTGGAAGTGAGGGGCTGCGCGGGGCCCCGGCTGTGGATGCTGGGTAGAGTTGCCAACCCTCCTGGTTTCACTGGGAGTCCCCAGAATCAGGACCCATCTCCTGGGGGCTACTGAAGCCAAACCAGGAGATTTTAGGTGCTAAAGTCCAGTGGCGCAGCGCAGCTAAGCAGTCTCTTTGCCGCTCCCGGAAGCAGCCAGCATCCTTGTGTCCCGGGGCGGGGGAGAGGGGAGAGGGTCTCCACACATTATCCCTGCCCTGAGCACCGACTCCGCAGCTCCCATTGGCCTAGGTAACCCATTCCAGTGCTTCACCACCCTTCTAGGGAAATAGAGTTTCCTACTACCCAACATAGACCTCCCCCTCTTCAACTTGAGACCATTACTCCTTGTTCTGTCATCTGGTACCACTGAGAACAGTCGAGATCCATCCTCTTGGGAACCCCCTTTCAGGTAGTTGAAAGCAGCTATCAAATCTCCCCCATCATTCTTCTCTTCTGCAGACTAAACAATCCCAGTTCCCTCAGCCTCTCCTCATAAGTCATGTGCTCCAGGCCCCTCATCATTTTCATTGCCCTCCGTTGGTCTCTCTTCAATTTGTCCACATCCTTTCTCTCATGGAGGGCCCAAAACTGGACACAGTACTCCAGATGAGGCCTCACCAGTACCGAATAGAGGGAAATAATCATGTCCTTTGATCTGCTGGCAATGTCCCTACTTATACAGCTCAAAATGCCGTTACCCTTCTTGGCAACAAGGGCACACTTGACTCATGTCCAGCTTCTCATCCACTGTAACCCTAGGTCCTTTTCTGAAGAACTGTTGCTTAGCCAGTTGGTCCCCACCCTATAATAGTGCATGGGATTCTTCCATCCTAAGTGCAGGACTCTGCACTCGTCTTTGTTGACCTCATCAAATTTCTTTTGGCCCAATCCTCTAATTTGTCCAGGTCCCTCTGTATCCTGTCCCTACCTCCAGTGTATCTACCACTCCTCCCAGTTTAGTGTCATCTGCAAACTTGCGGAGGGTGCAGTCCACGCCATCCTCCAGATCACTGATAAAGATATTGAATAAAACCGGCCCCAGGACCGACCCTTGGGGCACTCCGCTGGATACCAGCTGCCAACTAGACATGGAGCCATTGATCACGACCCGTTGAGCCCGATGATCCAGCCAGCTTTCCATCCACCTTATAGTCCATTCATCCAGCCCATACTTCTCTAACGTGCTGGCAAGGATACTGTGGGAGATCGTATCAAAAGCTTTGCTAAAGTCAAGGAATAACACGTTCACTGCTTTCCCCTCCTCCACAGAGCCAGTTATCTCATCGTAAAAGGCAACCAAGTTGGTTAGGCATGACTTGCCCTCGGTGAATCCATGTTGACTGTGTCACGGGATATGTCATCAGAGAGCTAGTAACTCATTGCTCAGTAACATGCTTATACGATGATGTACACTGAACCCCCAAAGGATCATGCAAAATTAAACTGTGTTTAACCAGGCAGGTCAGGGCCACTGACAAACAGGTTGTCTCCAGACAACAGAAAAAGGCCTGGCCAGCCCCTCGAACCAGCTGTGGCCAAAATCCCTGAGATACTCATTTGTAAGGGAGGTTGCCAGAAGAATTCCTCGCCAGCAGGGAGAAAACTGCTACCCCACCCAGCAGCCTGGCTCCGCTCCTAGCGGGGAAAGGACCCGCATCGGAGGATTCATTCCAGAGACACTGTTCACAGGGGGAAGGAACTTAGTTATCCGTCCTTCAGGGCCCTGGCTTTGCACGCTGGGGGGCTCCTGATCCAGTCTAGTCGGCCATTTCTGGGTAAGGAAGAACCGGAGCTAGGACGCAGGACAGGGAGGGCTCTCGGTTACTGTCCCGCTGGCTGGCTGGTGGGTCTTGCCCCCATGCTCTGGGTCTAACTGGTCGCCAGAGTTGGGGGCGGGACGGAATTTCCCCCAGGTCAGATTGGCAGAGACGCTGGGGGTGTGTGTGTGTGTGTCACCTTCTCACGCAGCCTGGGGCACGGGTCACCTGGAGGTTTGAACTAGTGTAAACGGGGGATTCTCTGTAACCCGAAGTCTTTACCTCACGATCTGAGGAGGTCAGTGATCAGCCAGCGGTCGGGGTCTGTTACAGGAGTGGGGGGCTGGGGGGGTGAGGCCGGGTTTGGGCTGGCAGAGCCCTGGGGAGTTTGCTGTCACATCAGGGAGTCCCCACACAGCACAGCTGCAGCAAAGCTCCCACCGGCTGAGGCTGAGGGGGGGCCGGTATCTCCCAGCTCTGGGTTTCCCCAGCAGCCGCACACATCTAACCTCCCTACTCCTTTGGAAAATCCCTCTTGACCCAGCCTGCTTGGCCACAGGACCACACTGGGAGCTCATGTTCAGCTGATCAGCCGTAAGGCCATGAGTCAGTCACTGTGGTCACGGGTTCCATGACTTCTGGGACCGTGGTCACTTCTGCAGCAGCCACTGTGGCTGGCTCGGGAGCTGCCCAAGCTGCTTGGGTAACATCTGGGCCAGCTGCATGGGCCACTTCTGGGGCAGTCTCGGGCTGCCATGCTCCCCCAACCCCAGCAGCAGTGGGGTTCTCTGGCCGCCACGCTCCCTGCTCCCGACAGCAGCAGTAAGGGGGTTCCGGGCCACCACCGCCCCCAGCACCAGCAGGAGTCCTGGGCTGTGTGGTGCCCCCAGACCCTCAAGCACCTGCAGCGCGCCCAGGCTGCCCGCTGCCCCAGAGCACCCAGGGGTACATAGCACAAGTCATAGACAGGTCACGGGCTGTGAATTTTTGTTTACTGCCCATGACCTGTGCATGACGTCTACAAAAAATACCCAGGACTAAAACAGCCATAATTATCCACCATGACCCCCAAGTCTTTCCCAGCCATTGCTTCCCAGGATAGAAACCCCCAGAAACACGGCTACATTCTCGGGCCCTACCTTTAGCTGTATTAAAACACATAATAGACTTTATCGTTTGGGTGTGTCCAGTTTCCCAAGCGATCCAGACCGCTCTGTGTCAGTGACCTGCCCTCTTCATTGGTTCCCACTCACTCCCCCAGTTTTTTTGTTATCTGCAAATTTTACTAGCGATGAATGTTTTTATGTTTTTCTTCCAGGTCATTAAGAAAAATGTTGAAAAGCATCGTGCCAAGATCGGATGCCTGTGGGAGCTCACTAGAAACACACCAGTTCGATGATTATTACCCATTCAGAGTCACATTCTGGGACCTATCCCTTAGCCAGCTATTAACCTCTCTAATGAGGGCCATGTGAATTCAATCTCTTGCTAGTTCTTTACTAAAATATTGTGTGGTGCCAAGGGAAACCCCTAATATCACCCTTTAGCAACCAAAGCTATAATCTCATCAAAGAGAGAGATCAAATTAGTTTGGCACAATCTATTTTCCATAAACCCATGTGGATTCGCATTACTTATACTAACTCCCTTTAATTCTTTATTAATCAAGTCCCATATCAGTTGCTCCCTTATCTTGCCCAGGACAGAGGTCAGACTGATAATTACCCAGATCATTCCCTTGATCCTTTTGAAATATTGGTACAACATTACCTTTCTTCCAGTCCTTCCCAGTGTGCCATGCCATATTGAAACCCAGTATTAATGGGCTAGCCAACTCCTCAGCCAGCTCTTTTTAAACTCTTGGATGTAAATTATCCAGACTTGCTGATTTAAAAATATCCAACTTTAGTAGCTGCTGTTTAACATCCTCCTGAGATACTAGAAGAAAGGAAAGTGTGCAAACTGGGCAGAAGCCCCCGAGTGTGTATACTGGGTGGTGGCTTGAGTGAGTTCACATGGAAGTGTGTATGCGTCCACCTGTGTGTGAGAGCACATTTTCACATTTAACTCTGGTGCAGGCTCCTCTGCACTCCACCCTGCCCTGAAGCCCTGCTCCCCACGCTCTGCTGGCTGCCCCACAACAAATGTCACGGTGTGAGAGGGCTCTGGGTCTTGGCTTCCAGCTCAGTGCCTGACCATGGCAGCATGTGCGGGGGGAGCAGCGTGTTCCAGCGTTCCTGTTCGGTGCCTTTGCTGGGTCACTGCCCTTCAGTGCCGAGGAGGCGCATTGATCTGCATTGATCCCAGCCTCCAGAGAACACCCAGCACAGCCTGTGCCAACCCGCCAGGGGACAGCCGGGGGCTCCCGCAGGACCGGGTCACCTTCACCCCACAGCTTCCCCTGCCAAGAGTACGGGGGCCCAGGACCTGTCCCGGCTCTACCAGCCAGGGGTGGGGCTCTGCTCAGCAGGGCCAGGCCAGGTGGGTACATGGAGGGCGGCCTTCAGGGAAAAGCCAAGAGGGGTAGAGTGGCTGTGGTGATCGGCATCTCTGTGTGCCACCCATCCTCAGGCGCACTGCGGGTGTCCAGAGCAGGAGGAAGAGGCTGCGCGTGCCCTGCTGCCTATCCCCACACTCGGGGGTGGGGGGGATTCGGCCCAGGGTGTCTCTGCCAGCCCCCGCCCCGCCAGAGATGGGGGAGGGGACAGATCTGGAGACAGCTTGTCCCAGGGCAGGGATGACTGAGGGAACCCGCGCCCTGGGGGCGGATGGGCGGGCTGGACTGCCTTCCTCCAGCCCTCTGCTTCCCACCCGCTTTCTCCCCTCCCCAGCCAGCCCGGCGGAGCACCAGCCTAGGCCCAGCCTCGCTCTCTGGTCCTGCCGAAGGGGGGACACCGCAGGGCGTGGGGCTGGCTGGGGAACCAGCCCCAGCATTGGCTTCCCCTGAGCCGCATCCTAACCCTGCCCAGAGGTGGGATCCCAATCCCAGCCTTCCTTTGCCTGGCAGGTCCCAGTATCCTGCCAGCCGGCCATGAGCAAGGGGCTGCCCCTTATCGTGACGGACAAGTGGGGTCTCAGGACAGCTTGGCCACGTCCCCTCCACTGAGGGGCAGCCAGGCTCTGGGACCCACTGGGAGAGCAGAGGCCAGGTAGCCAGGCCAGTGCAGCAGTCAGCAGCGCAGGGGTGGGCAAATGTTTTGGCCTGATGGCCGCATCGGGGCATGGAAATTGTATGGTGGGCCACAAACGCGCACGAAATTGGGTGCGGGAGGGGGTGAGAGCTCCCATCTGGAGGTGCGGGCTATGGGGAGGGGCCAGGATGAGGGGTTCAGGAGTGGGAGCAGGTTCGGGGCTGGGGCAGACTGTTGGGGTATGAGGGTCTGTGTGAGCTCTCCGGCTGGAGATGCAGAGTCTGGGATGGGGCTAGGATGAGGGGCTTGGGGTCCAAGAGGGGGCTCCAGGCTGGGATCAAGGGGGTCGGAGGAGAGGCTGGGGATCAGGGTTGAGGCAGGGGATTGGGGCGGGGCTCAAGGGTGCAGGTTCTGGGATGCTGAGAGCAGGGGTGGGGGCTCACTCTGAAGAGGCTGAATAGGGGTCTAGCCTCCCTAAGGGGGAGCCACCACCCATGGGGGGCTGCCCCCCCCGTTTGGGGGCTGATGCCTTTGCCAGGGCTGCCTTGGCTTCTGCCGTGTCCTGCTCTATTAAGGTGGCCACAGGCAGGGCCTGGGCCTCTGCAGACCCCGACGGGCCATTTCTAGAAACACTCGCCAGGGAACTGTCCTGTGACTTCCCGAGGTCCTCCAGGGTCAAGGCCTGATCCCCAGACCCCCTCCTCTAACCATTAGGCCCTCTGCTCCCCCTGGCACCAGGAACAGAGCCCAGGAGTCCTGACTCCCAGCCCCCTGCACTAACCACTCCACCTCACTCCTCCCACACAGCTGGCAAAACCACCAAGGTGCCCTGCTGTAATCACTTGGCTACACTCCCTTCCTATACAAGTCACAGAAAAATGAATGTTGCAGAGAAACCCAAGGGCCTGACCCCAAATATCTCACCTGGCTCCCTATGGTGTCCGTCAGAACAGCACCGTGCAGGGGGTGGGCTTTAGAGCAGACCTTACATTTGGGGCTTCCCATTTGCCTGTCTTGGGAACAAATTCCCAGGCAAGCTGGCACAGCAGGCGTTAAATCCCACCTGCTGCTCAGTGATTCTGCCTGGGCCTCGGTGGACCTACACCCTGGGGGTGGGTAGAAGGAGGTCCCAGCGGGGTCCTCACTGGGGCCAGGTCAATTCCCAGGCTCAGTGACAGTGTGAGCTGGGCCCTGCAGGGACCCCAGCGCGCTGCTCGGGGAAGGGCAGGACCGGGCGCTCCAGGTGGGTCCGGCGCTCTGCCCCGGGGCGAGATCAGACAGCGACCGGGCCAGGGCCGCCATCGCGGAACGGCAATCACCCCGCAAGGCCAGCCCGGGTCAGACACTGGAGGATGCAGCCCATGACGGCCCCTGCCCGCCCCCAGCCTCAGGAGACCTGTGACTGCAGGACCAGGACACCACCCCCATCCCCGCCCTTGTCCCGCTGAGCACAGGACTGGGCCTCTACCAAAGCAGCCCCCGCCCGCCCGTGGTGGGAGAGGAGCTCCCCAGGAAAGCCCCCTCTGCTCTCCCCCGACTCGACCATCGGCCTCTCAGCTGGGCCACACCCGGGCACGTTGTACCTGCCCCCCC
>ML677510.1:146379-169465 GCA_007922305.1 Dermatemys mawii
TGGAATGGGTTCCCTAGGGAGGTGGTGGAATCTCCTTCCTTAAAAACCGCTAAGACCCTTCTTGACAAGGCCCTGGCTGGGATGATTTAGTTGGGGTTGGTCCTGCTTTGAGCAGGGGGTTGGACTAGAACCTCCTGGGGTCCCTTCAACCCTGAGATTCTACGATGCCACCCAGTGGAAGACCAGCCTGGCATTTCTACTGGCCAACGGGAGCTGGAAGGTGCTGGGCTGGGAGGGAAGGGAGCTAAAACTGCAGGGGAAAGATGAGTAAGTCTGGGGGGTACTGACCCCCCCCAGTCCCAGAGGGCCCCTCTCTGTGCCCCTCGGTACTAGCGTGAACCCCAGCTCCCAGCAGCCCCCCATTTTCCCCAGCTCTCAGGGAGGTCCGGTGGAGATTCTGCTCCCCAGCTCTCAAGGGCTCCCCCTCATTCTTGCTCCTCCCAAAGGGAGGAGTCAGTGCAGGGGGTTGGGGATATTTCAGGAGCGAATCTTCCACCATCCCCACCCACTCTAGCTACCTCCAGTGCGCTTGGGGGGGGGCGGGGTTTGCATTTTTAACCCCCTTTGCCCCTGTCAAACAGCCCCCCTTCCCTGACACTGGGGAGAGGAACTCGAATATTGCAGGTACTCAGTGGGGGTGGGGAGAGATCTGCAGCCCCAGACCAGTGAGGCTGTGCGCGCTCCTCTAGGTCCCTCCCCCTTCAGGGCTTTCCTGTCACTGTGGCCCCTGAGTGTGGGAAGCCCGGGAGGCAGCAGGGGCTGGGGGTGCCCCAGTGCAGGTCTGCCCAGGATGCTGTCTTCCCCCAGGCCGGCCCGGGACAGGGAGGGAGCTTGGTGGCTGCAGAGCAGCTCCCCTGGCGGGCAGCAGCGCGGGGTCCCTGGCTCCTGGGCTGCGGGTGGGGACTGGTGCCTCTGTCCCTGAAGCCTGGTGCGGGGGATGGGGACCCCCCAGCCTGGCCGCTCTGCGGCGAGCCGGGGTCCGCTGGGGTCGGTGCTGACGCCCTCTCGCCCGCAGAGAACAAGGCGCACTTCGAGAGGCACCGCTGGCCGCCCGTCTGGTACCTGAAGGAGGAGGATCTCTACCTGCGCTCCAAGAAGGAGCGGGACCTGGAGGAGCAGCTCCTGCGGAAGCAGCACACCCGCAGCAAGTGGTGCTTCTGGCGCCCCGCGCCCCACGTCTCCTGAGCCCTGCCGTGCCGCCTGTGCCTTGCGGAGGAGGGAGGGGCCGGCCCGGGGGGAGCTTGGCCCCCAGGGATGTTGGCGCAGGCGAGCGGGGTAGGGCTGGTAGCCAGGTGCCTGTGCCAGTCAGTCTCCATCATTCCCACTTCCGCGGGCATGGTTGCTGGCCCCATCTGCCTCAGTCCACCCCCGGGGGGCTCCCGGAGGGCTGGGCCTGTTTCCTGGCACCCCCCAGCTCTGGCCCATTTCCAGGTTCTTCTGCTGCGGCTGCCCTTTGTTTACATCTGGGCGGTGCCTTGGTCCCCCCAGCCCTGCAGGTGGGGGGCAGGAGGAGTGGCTGGGGGCTGCCTGTGATCTAGCAATACGGGGGAGAGGGAGCTGTGAGCGTGACTCCACTGCTGTGGGTGGGGGGAGGGCACCCCAGCGTGGGGGTCAGGTCATAGCTGTCCTTGCCCTCCCTGAGGGTGAGGTGCTGATGGGCTCTGATCCTCAGCAGCCCTGGGCCCATAAGAGGCCTCAGTGTGGCACTTTGACCCCCTGCCCCTCCTCTCCCTGGTCCAGGCTCCCCCTGGCCCATGGGACAGCAGAGCTGGGGCTGGGGTATGGGGGGAAAGGATGGGGTTTAAACAGTTGGCTGAATGCTGGGAACTTGGGGTGAGGATTTCTCTCTGCCCCTGGAGATCCACGCAGTAGTGAGGGGGTGGCAGAGGGGTGTGTGTGGAGGGGTCTGAGTTTGGGGGCTGCTGTGCATGGGGGAGCTGGAGATTTGTCTGGTTTTGGTAGCTATAGAAGCTGCTCCGTTCCCCCTTGTGCTTTGCCTGCTCTGGGGCCAGGGGCAGCCTGGAGCCCCCACCAGCCCCTCTGTGCCTTTGACACTACAAGCCTCTTCCCCAGCTCGCCCCCCTCCTGCGAGGGGCTGGGTCCCCGTCCTCCTCCCAGGAGGGGCCCTGGCCCCTCCCGTTTTCTACACCTTGGTGCATTAAGGGAAGTGCCCCGTGCTGGCAGGGCTCCCCTCCCTGGGGCCGCGCCTTGGTTTTTACTCTTTTCTATGGATCCCGGCTCTTGCCAGGCCTCCCGGAGCCCACGCCGAGCCGTCCCCTCACTCCCTCCAAAGGGCTGTTTGTATCCCCGTTTCTAACCACTGTGAGCCGGCCTAGCACTGCCCTCGCCCGCAGCCCTGGCCTTTTTACACCGCGCAGTATTGGACTGTTTGAACCTTTTAATAAAACCTTTTGTAATGTGCCTGGGGTTGTCACTCTGCGGGTGGGCCGGGGAAAGTCCAGGCAGCACTGCCTGGGGAAATCCGCTCGGTATCCATGGAACCAGGGCCCTGGGAGAATGGGTCAGGGTGGATTAAGGGGAGGACCGCCAGCCCCAGCTGGAGGTGGCGGGACCCTGAAGTGTGGATTCAGGGCTACACTGTTTCCAACGATAGACCAGCCTGTGGTGGCTGAGTGCTGGGAGGGATCCCTGCTGGTGGCTTAGGCTGGCCCAGGCAAGGAGCAGGTTTTGCTGGTCCCTCTACGCTTCCTGTACTAATGGCCTTAGAGCCAGCCCCCAAAATCCACACTCATGAGCACTCCAGAAGTAGGTTGCTGCTTGGAGAGGAGAGCTCTCAGGGGCACCCACCAGCGGCTCTCTGACTCCGGCTGCAGGGACTGAGCCAGGGGAGGGCACTGACCCTGCTGCTGGAGGCACCAGATGCCACTGTGTTAGCCGGGGCCTAACCTGATTATTTGTTCTACCCTTGCCCCCAGGAGCTCGAGGCAGGGGCTGGGGCCCTCATGCTTGGGGCTGGACAAACACAGCACAGGGATGGTCTCTTCCCTAAGAGCTGCCAGGCTGTGGGCTTGTCTACACTTCCCCAGTGTCCGCGTTACTCGCGTGTGACAGCGACGTACACGTGGACTGCGCTGTATTGGCCCATGGTTCTCCGGCGGGTCTTATCGTGCTGGAGGGGAGCGCGCTCTCGCTCGCTCTCTGTGCTGGCTCTGTGTCCTCCAGACGTGCTGCACTGATGGAGAAGACGGAGGGCGGCGTACCAGAAAGCATTAACAGATTCAGTGGCCACAAGGGCCCGCTCTGCTCAGCTAGTCTGACTGTAACACGGGCCCCAGACCTGCCTCACCAAATTCCTGGAGCACTTCTGAGACCATCCAGAATGCACCGTGAGCTGGGGGAAGTTGGTAAATTGATGCCTCGTTTCCAGTCTGTGTTTGTCTTCAACTTCCAGGCCGTGGATCCTGTTAGACTTTGCTCTCAAAGCTCTGTCTTGGTGTACCAGGACTGTGTCCTGTGTCCTGGCAGTCCGGGAGCAGAGCCTCCCTCAAGCCCACCAGGCAGATCACTGCACGTGTGCTGGACTGTGCTGTGCTCCGTTCTCTTGAGGGGGGTGGGGTCCTAACCCAGCAGTGGCCGCAGTCCAACAGAGGCGGGTCCAGCCCTGTGCGGCTGACAAGTTCTTGCTCAGAGCTGGGCCATGGCCTTTCAGTGATGGCTGGGTGCGTGCAGCGGGGTAACTGGATGTGCTCGTACCAAAGCCTCCAGCAGCATCTTCTCCAGCTCTTAGGGGTGGAGGGAGCCCGGTCTGGGGAAGGTACTCGAGGCTGCAGCTTCTGCATGGGCCTGGAAACCGCTGCACTGAACCTGCCTTTCTGAGGGGATAGGGGGGAGCAGGCACCAGGGCCACCAGTCTTCCTGGAGACTGTGTCCAAGCTGGGCCTGGGCCCGATTCCCCACACAGGGCTGGCTCAGCAGGATGCGTCCCCCATGGAACGCCGTTCCCACGGAACCGGACTCGCACCGCATCCGGCTCAGGAGTGCCCTGTCCGACCGGGGCAGCTTTGCGTGCTTCCCCACCCCCCCAGGCTGCCTGCAGTGCCTGGGACCAGGACAGGCAGAGCCAGTGACCCCCAGTCCCCGCGGGCTGAATGGGGGCTGCTAGGGGCAGGGCAAGGCATGCTGGGCCCCATGGGGAGCAGTGATTGGCTCAAAGGCCTGTCAATCACTGCAGTTAACCCCTTCACTCCCCAGTAAGGGTGGGGTCTGCCAGAAGAAGCTGCAGGGAAGGGCCATGGCAGGGGATAGCAGTAGTGGGCGCCCCCCCCCCCGAGTCCTCAGCCCAGAGCCCCCACTGCAGGAGAACAGCCCTGCTGCTCAGCCCAGCCAGGCTGCTGGCTCCTGCCAGTGAGCAGAGCTGGGCAATTAGCCAGCGAGCCAGCCCAGCCCAGCCTCTGGCCGCTGGAGGGGTAATGCCAGCCGGAGCAGGGGCTTGTGTCTAGCTACGTTCCTGGAGGACAGGTCCCTCAATGGCTATTAGCCAGGCTGGGCAGCGATGGTGTCCCTGGCCTCTCTCTGCCAGCAGCTGGGAATGGGCAACGGGATGGATCACTTGATGAGTCCCTGTTCTGTTCATTCCCACTGGGGCACCTGACATTGGCCACTGGCGGGAGACAGGGCACTGGGCTGATGGGCCTTTGGCCCCACCCGTCTGGCCATTCTTATGCTCTTCAAGTGATTGTTCACAGCAATTCCAATCAGGTGCACGCGCTGTGTGCGCGGGCATCAAACTTCCCTCAGCAGCGCCTGTCGGGTCAGCCAGGGAGCCCCATGGCCTGGTGCCCTCAGGGCACTCAGTATATAACCCTGACCCCCCCAGACCCCTTCAGTTCCTTCTCGTCCATGGTAGTGTGGGAACTGCATTTCGCTTGCTTGCAGGGGCCCCTGGCTATTACTTAGTCCGACCCAGGTTTGTTTTGTAGTTGTTTAGCTATAGTTAGGACAGACTTGGTGAGTGGGTCGTTCTCTCCTCACCCTGCCGTGGGCTGCCTCAAGCCCAAGGATTTAAGTCTTGCAGTGTAGACCAAATGCCTATGCCCAATAGTGCCCTCACGGCGCGTGCCTGAGGTGGCAAGGGGAGGCACGTCGGTCTGCATGCCGTAAGAGTTGTATGGCTTTCAAGCCCAGGACTCGGAGTTTGAAGCAGCTGTTAATGGAAGCCGCTCTCCACCCAGCAGCACCTGACTGCCAAGTCCCAGGCCCGAGCTCGGTGTGGAGCAGCCTGGCGTTGGGCCATGAATCGGTAGCTAGGAAGGACTCTGGGGCTAGAGCCCCTCAGTACCAGAGCTCCCTCGCACTGTCCGCAGCACCGAACAGCACACCCCAGGCACAGAGAAGGCGGACGGAGGGTACTCTCCTCAGAGCGAGACCCGCTGGAGAGACTTTGCTGCCTCAGAGGAAGGACTCGACTTCCAAGAAGCAAGAGTTGGAGCCGTGGACACTGGTGCCCCAGTTGGCACCACTGAGCCCGGCCCTTAGTGACTCTCTAGCGGGGCAGTACCTGGTGAAGGAGTTGGAGCCCCCCCCTCTGTCCCAGAAACTTTTGAGGGTGCAAAGGAAGGAATAAAAAGTACTGCACCTCAGCCCTTTGCTGTCACAGAAGCCTCCAGCCCCACCTGGGCAGGTGCCACCTCGAGGCAAGCCCGCAATGATGATACTCTGTTACCGGACCAGCACCGTTCCTGGTCAACATCACTGCAACACACACACAAACACGGCACCGGCCTTGGGACAAGACTGTCTGGCGCAGGGAGTGCATCGCTCTGTGTCTCCTGCGCTGAGGGGTCAGCGCTGAATGTGGTCACCCTCTCTCAGCCAGCACCGGAACACAGGAGCCGTTCTCCGGCACCTAGCTCGTAACATGGGCCTACAGGTGGAGGAAGTCATCGAGTCAGAGGGCCCGGGGGTGGACAGTCTTGCTCCAGAAGGCCCTTCAGTGTGGTGTTGCTGGTCATTAAAACTACTTACAACAATTATAATACCCCGTGGCAGCCTCCAGCCTCCATCTGCCCACTGCCAGGGGGGTGGAGAGAGAATACTTTGTCCCCTCCGAGGGATGAGTTCTTACTCTCCCACCCACACCCTTGCTCGCTGGTGGTTTTGCCCATAAATGAGAAGGAGCACCGGGGCATTTGCAACGGAGTCCCGTTCACCACCCCTCAACCACCCTTAGTAACAGATGTGTTCAACCTAGGACACTTACAGACTAGGGGCAGGTGGTTGCAGTCCGAAGTCCTGCTGCACATCAACATAAAGGAGCTCAGAGCGATGAGACCAGCCGGCCAGACCATCCATACAATATTGCAAGGTCACTGCGTGTCTTACGGAGCCCACTCCTCCCCTCGCTGGCAGCAGCCTCTCCAGCTGGGGGAGTTTTGCGTTGCTCGCTCCGTTCACCTAGAGGCATCCCAGGAGCATGCAACAAGCTGCAGACCACCTCAGCAGGTCCTTCTGCAGTCATGAGTGGTCCATCCGGCTGGATGTCTCGCACTCCGTCTCCCTGAGGTGGGGTTTTCCTGGGTAGACCTATTCACTACCAGGAGCAGCAGGAAGTGTCCAATGTTTTGTGCCTTCACACACGGCCCAGGATCAATCTCGCATGCGTTCATGATGCACTAGGGGAACCATCCACTGTATGCCTTCCCTCCGATACCAGTCGTCCACAAGGTTCCCCTCAAGACCTGCAGGCAAGGCAGAGGTCATTCTGCTGGCTCCAGCGTGGCCACGCCAACATGGTACATCGTGCTTCAACCTCAAACATACTGCTGTTCCTCTCCTAGCTGATTACACAGGACCATGGTCACCTCCTTCACCCAGACCTCCAGTCCCTCCATCTCATGGCTTAGAAGCTTCGTGGTTAAAGCCAATGGAGCCCCAATGCACGGCATCGGTGAGGGAGGTGCTGCTTGGTAGCAGGAAACCTTCTCCAAGTTCTCATGCTGGTGTGACCACTTTAGGCATCTCTACCATTCATCCTGGACAATCTGCAGTGGCAAGGCCAGGCCAGGTCACCCATCAAGGTGCAGCTCGCGGCCATCCCCGCCTTCCACCCGGGCACTCTGTAGTCACCAACCTATGACAGGCTGTTTTCTTACAGGCATGGAATGGCTGTACCCTCAGTCTCGCCCACCAGTACCAGCTTGGGACCACACCCTGGGCCTAGCTAGATGAAGGGGAGCCCCATTGGAGCCCCAGGCTCCATGTTCCCTTCTGGATCTCTCGGGGGAGGTGGCCTTTCTGGCTGCCATTGCATCGGCCAGGAGGCTGTTGGAGTTAAAAGTGTTAACCTCCGACCGACCCCCTGCCTTCTCCTTCCAGCCAACCAGAAGGACAAGGCCCACCTCAGGCCACTGCGGTGTCCCAATTCCACAGCTGCCAGGCCCTTTCTGTTTTCTATCACAAGCCACATGGCAGTGCACAGAGCACAGTCCCTCCATCCATGTGCAGAGAGCACTAGCGTTCTATACTGAGCGCAGGAAGTCGAACCAGCTGTTGGTGGTGGACCGGACGAAGGGGCTTCGGGTCTCACAAGACCTTTCTTCTTGGATTACGGAGGGTCTCCTTACCTGTTATGATCTCGCCAAGGTCCCGGCCAAGGCTGTAACAGTCTGCTTGGCATGAGCTCAAGCCTCGTCCACCGATTTTCCTGGCCCAGGTGCCCCTCCAGATCTGCAGAGCAGCAACCTGGTCCTCAGTGCACATTTGCCACCCACTCTGCCCTCACCCATCGCGCTAGAGCCGACGCAGCTTTTGGCAGAGCGGTGCTCCAGTCAGTGATTCCTGAAGTCCCCAGCTCTCCGCCGGGGGTGGGTCCGGAGTCTCCTGATTGGAATAGACATGAACAGTGACTCCAAGGAGAAGAGACGGTTACTCGTCTTCTGGAGACATGTTCACGTCCATTCCAACCCCTCTAGGTCCGAGTAGCTGGCAAGAAGGAACCAAACTGGGGTCAGCGGGGTCATGCGGGCGCCATTCTAGGGGCTCTACAGCCGACCCGATGGGAGTTGCTGAGGGAAAATGTTTCCTAGGCCCGTGCATGCGGCGTGCGCACACCTGATCAGAATGGACGTGAAAACACCTCTCCCAGAACAACCGTTACAGGAAGGTGAGGAACTGTCTTGTCTTAGGTGTCATTGAGCATCTTGGCTCACAGCCAACAATGGACCTGGCGGCCAGTAACTTACTCTAGTTCTATTTTGAGCCCTGTTCTAATTTAGCCTTCACAGCATCCCCTGGCAAGGAGTTCCACAGGTTTCACTACAGCGAGGAGAAAGACCCCTCTTCTCCGCAACCTTCCCTGAAGCCCCCCTGCTCCCCAACCTCCCCCCAGAGCCTGTCAACCCTCTCCTGAGGACTCCCCCACCTTCCCCCTCCAATAAATGAGCTCAGGCACATGCGGAGGAAGGGTTCAAGCTGATTTATGGCAGCTACAGTGTCCCCTGGGCTGCAGAGTGAAGCTGTGGAGGTGCTGCTGGGCAGTGGCTCTGCCCAGCTGTGTCAAGGGCCCTATGCCCCAGCTCTAGTGCCACTGCTCCCCACTCGTGCTGCAGAGCCAGGCACAGCAGAGGGGATAATAGAGCCCAGGACAGAGCCAGGGCACAGGCCCAGGGCCACTGGCAGGAGGGGCAGGGATTTCAAAGCCTTGTGCCAGTAGGGCAGGCTGGAGGAGAGACAGCAAGGTTCACTTCTCCTCCAGCATTCTACGTGCACCCACTGGGGAAATGCAGCCACCTCTAGGGTGAGCACTGGCCCCTGTTTAACAGCACACACAAACACTACACAGTAAGGTCAAAACATGCTGCATTTCACACACTACACGGCCCAGGAGCAATCCGAGCTAGGACTTAGCCCAGAGAGTGGGGTTAACCCCCTACTTCAGCACTGTGTCTAATTAGGGCTGTTGATACTACAGGGAAGGAGCCCATGGCTAGCGCCAGGCTGAGGCCCCCACTCTGGGTCCAGCTGCAGGGCGGGCGGCCCACGAGCACTCACACCCGCAGGAGAACGCAGGGCTCTTGGGCCGGCCAGAGGCGTCTGTGCCGCTTGCCGAGTTCCCCGGGTTTCTAAGACAAACTGGCCCGAGTGACAAGCATTTCCAAGGGGCAGGACCCCCCCTGCAGCCTCAAACACGGTCACGGGAGAGCTTTCCGGGCAGACTGGGGCACCAGGGGCTGTGGCCTGTGCCCCAAGGGGCACGTCACCCCTTCGTGGAGAGGAGCTACATACAGCCCCAGCCTCCCCTCCGCCAGGCCAGGCCAGGCCAGCTGCAAGCCCCAGACCCGCAGTCTCCTCCCTGCAGCTCTTCGGGGGCAGTAGTTGGGGCTGAGAGCCAGAAGGAAGGCTGACCGCAGCCTGGTGTGGACAGGGACAAGCCAGCCCGTGAGGGGCTTCGTGGGGAGGTGAGGGGACCTGCATCCTGCAGCTTCCTTGCCCTGGGGGCGGCTGCCGGGGGAGCTGAGCGTGGCAGCTGTTCCTACGGCAGTCCAGGGCACCGAATCACGCCAGCTGGGTGGTTACTGAGATGGCAGCTGAGGGCAAAACCAAATCTGGACAGATATTGATATTAGCTCTTATTATCACTGTTGGGGTCGCCGTGCTTTACACGGGAGGGCAGTCCCCCTTTTACAAGTGGGGAAACTGAGGCACGGAGCAAGGTCTTGCCCAAGGTCATGCAGCAGGTCTGTGGCAGAGCCAGGAATAGACCCAGCTCTCCTGAGTCCTAGTCAAGTGCGGTGACTTCTTGGACACACTGTCTCTCACGCCGCCAGCTGGACTCGGGCCTTTGGCACAGCCGTGGGGCTGGGCTGAGGAAGGTGAGATCCTGGCCCCGGGGATGCAGAACAGTGAGAGCTGCGCCTGCCCCAGACACCCGGGGCACGGAGCCAGCTGCTGTACAGAGGCCCTGGGTCCGTGCATCAGCGGGAGCTCCCTGCAGCCCCAGTTCAGAGGAGGAAAGGAGCTGCTGGGCCCCACCTGTGCTCCTGCCTTGGAATGAACGGCACCTCCTCAGCTCCAGTACCCCCGCCCCTTATATGAGGGCCTGCCCCTCGCCGGACTCCGGTCTCCCTCCAGCAGCAGCGGGGATCACCCTGCAGGGGCCCTGGGCAAGGGGCCCAGCCCGACAGAGCAGCCCCAGGCAGTGATGGCAGCTGCCTGCCCACAGGGAAGAAGGATCCTGGATGCAGGAGATGGGGGAGATGAACAGCTATGTCTGGCCACAGGGACTCTGCCGTTTGAAGAGATCTGGGCTCCTCTTAGCCACAGCAGCAGGGCCCCCCCCTTCTTTGAGCATGTTCCCCCACGTCAATGGGGGATCTCCCCAGAACAGAGGGGGTTCCAGCCCAGCTCTGGATGAGTCAGCTCCCACATCTGTCCGATCTCCACCCAGCTGGGGGGCACCCTGAGCCGCATGCAGCTGTCCCAGCCCCGTGCAACAGGGCCGGGGGGCTCTGCACACAGCCCTAGCACAGTGGCAGCGCTCCGTTAGCAGGGGGCTGGACCATGCTGCAGCAGCACAGTGCCTGCAGGTACCTTGCTGCCCTGCCCCAGGGCAGCCTAGGCCTGGCCATAGCGGACGATCTCGCTGAGGTCGTAGCCGGTCACCGCGAAGGAGTTTCCCTCGGGGTCACAGAAGCGGGCGCCGCAGATCTGGGTGTCAGTTACGCACTCCGAGTGGCAGTGCTCAATCTGTGGGGGGCAGGAGAGAGCGCCCTTGGACTACGCAGCCCAGCCAGGCTCCGCAGACTAGACAGGCTTCCCCGCAGCAGCCTCCCCTGGACTCCTGCACTCCCACAGGGGGATGGGCACTAGGCCCCAGCTTGAGTGCAGGCGACTCCTGCAGGCTGCAGCAAGGGGACACAGCAGCGTCCCATCTGAACGTTGGGGGCTGGAATGTCCCAGGGATACAAGAACCACGGGGTCTCTCTCCCCTCCCCAGCATCCAGCCCCTCCCTTGCTGCAACAGCCGCCCCAGGCTGCCAGCCAGCCGGCTCTGACAGATTTCAGTGGGGAGGAGGATGTGGTCAGTGGAAGATGGGGAGAGCAGGGGCAGACAGAGGAGCTGAGAGGGGCTGGGGGTGGGGGTAGCAGGGCAGGCCCTGTGGAGGAGGAGATCACACTCTGCACCTCACTGGGGTAACTGGAATAAGTGCAAGGGGTGTGGCCATGCCAGGGCCCACGAGGTTATGGGGGCCTGACTGAGGGGCTGCTGGGAGAGTAGGACAAGCTGGCCCCCTGGGGCAGGAGGGTGGCTGGGATATGGGGACCCATTTGGCACCAGCAACTGGCAAAGAGGTGCAGCGGTGTGGGGAATCACAGTGTTGGAGGACATGCAGGGGTCAGACAGCCCTCCCAGACACAGAGGGTGAGGTAAAAGCATTGGCTGTTTTGTGTGCGGCAAATTTGGGAGGGTTGGGGGAGGGGGAGCTAGGTCAAAACTGGGTGGAGCTGTTGAGGCAGGGGGATGGGGATTGGAGGGCAGCTTGGGGGGCTTGGATCAGAGCCGGGAGGATGGGGGGGTGGGTGGGGGTTGGTACAGAGCTGGAGGAGGCTGAGTGAGGAGCTCTGAACCAGGGTGGTGGGAGGCAGGACGGGAGCTAAAAGGCCCTGGAGGGGTGCATGGATTGCAGGAACTAGGCAGGAGCAGCAGCGAGCTAGACTGGGGCTGTGGGGTCGCTGGAAGGAGGCGCAGGCCCCTCACCTATTCTTGCCCCAGGGCCCTCTGGGGCCTTGTTGAGCCATTAGATCCCCTAGTCCCCAGCTCAGCCACACGGGGGGAAACTGAGGCACGAAGGAGCAGTGACTGGCTGAAGGTTGCACCGCGAGGACTGGAGCTGAGGATCTCCTGGCTCCCAGCCCCATGCTCAGACCATTAGCCCGCACGGTTCCCTGCAGGGGTGTGTGGACATCACAGCACTGGCCCCTCACCTCAATGTCCCCAGTCTCTGGGCTCCGGCTGAGTTTCCAGATCTGGACATACGAGTCCTCGGCACCCGACAGCAGCTGCAGTGGGAGGCAGAACAGAGGCGGTGGGGGGGGGGCTGCAGGCTCCCGGGGGGCCCAGTGCTGACTGCAGCGAGCAGAGCCTCCCAGCACAGGTGCGACCAGATGCTGTGAAGCCTGCAGCGACTGAGGCAGTTCTGCGCCTTGGCCCGCTGGCTCTGAGGTGGGACAGCCGGATGCAATGGGACGTTTGTGCCCCCTGCTGGCTCGTGTGGGAGCTGCGGCTCTTCCCAGCCAGAGGGGAGGATTCAAGCAGGCGGGGGAGGACTTGGACACTTTACCTTCCCCGTCAGGGGTGACAGGTCCAGGGCGTAGATCCAGCGAGCGTGGGCGCTGACCGTGGCACGCAGGGCCCCGCTCCTGGCCTCGTACAGCCGGATCTGCCCGTTCCCATAGCCAGCAGCAACGACTCCATTCCACAGCTTCACCGAGGAGCAGGTCCACCTGGGCACAGAGGAGACGCGTGGGCTCCACGGGGCGGGGGGACGTCTGGGCTTCCCCCTCCCAACACACTGATCTCTCTGCCTGCGGGAACTCCTCCCCCCTCGCATGGGGCCCACCTATGGCAAGGCCAAGGGGGAGGTCTCTGGGCTCAGCTCACTGCCCCAAGGAGCTGTGGGAGCCCCCTGCCCGGCCTTACCCGAAGGCAGAGATTTTGGTGAGCAGGGAGAACTCCTCCTTGGATCTCCAGACACACAGGACCCCAGAGTCATCCGCAGTCACCAGGTCAGCAGCCCCATCCTGCAACGGGAGGGGCAAGTCAGTACCAGGCCATGGGGCCCCTCTCAGCCAATCAGAGCATGGGGAAGTCAGCCATTAGGAAGGGTTCAACAGAGTAACCAGTCACCAAATAGCTCAGGGGTGGGCAAACTACGGCTCGCGGGCCACATCCAGCCCGTGAGCCCATCCCGTCCGGCCCCCGGCCCCTCCCCTGGAGCCGTGCCGCCCCGGCACCGCTGCCGGGCCAGGGCCGCATGCTCCCTCCTCCCCTGAAGCCGCGCTGCAGGGGCAGCACGCTCGCCCCCCACTCCCGGAGCTGCGCGCACCGGCAGCACTCTGGGGACAGCGCATTCCCCCCGTCCCCCAGAGCCCTCGCGGGCAGAGCTCTGGGGGTCAGGACAGCACATTCCCCCCGTCCCCCGGAGCCCTCGCGGGCAGAGTTCTGGGGGTCAGGGCAGCGCATTCCCCCCGTCCCGCAGAGCCCTCGCGGGCAGAGCTCTGGGGGCTGGGGCTTCACACTCTCCCTCCTCCCCCAGAGCCCTGCCGTGCAGGTAGCACTCTGGGGGGCAGGGCTGTGTGCCATGGTAAGTGGGGAGGTTCCAGGGTGGTGGTCAGGGGAGGATTCTGGAGGGGGCAGTAAGGGAGCAGGGTGGGTTGGATAAGGGGTGGGGTCATGGGGTGGTGGTTAGAGGGTGGGAGGGTGGATAGGGGTCGGGGCACTCAGGGGACAGGGGAATTGGGTAAGGAGTGGGGTCCTGGGGATGGTTAGGGGTCTCTAGAAGGGGCATTCAGGGTACCAGGTCAGAGGGGTGGATGGTTTGGGGATTCTGAGGGGACAGTCAGGAGGTGGGAAGTGGGAGGGGGCCGGATTAGGGGTGGGGCCTTCCCTACCCGGCCCTCCATATAATTTTGCAAACCGGATGTGGCCCTCGGGCCAAAAAGTTTGCCCACCCCTGAAATAGCTCATTCCCTGGAGTACAGGAAAGTTGCTCTCTAACCTATTCCCCTCAGCCAATGAGCTCCCAGAAAACTGACACTGAACTCTCCTTCTTCGAATGACTAATGAGCTGGTGCACGTCACTGTCCTCTAGTGTGTGGACTGAGAACTGTTCAGCTGTGTGTCACCTCCCCTATCCTGCAAACAGCCGATGGAGACTCTCCTCTGGTTCCCAGTAGGCAGGCCCTGGGCTTTAGGAGTGTGAGGATCTGAGGGCTGCCCCGTATCACGCAGCATAGGGACACCCAGGTGACTGGATTTGGCCCAAAGGGTTTTACTGGCTCCTGCCTCTGGAATGAACAATGGCCCCAGTGGGAACGTGTGGGGCAGGGCGAGGACGCAAGGAGCTCTGGCAGACACTCTACGGGAGGGGATACAGCCCGACCTCGCTAAGACATGGCCTGGAGTCTAGGGAGGCTTTCGCAGCCCCTAGCTATCCTCATTGTCTTGAGCTGGTCAGTTGCTATTGTTATTTTCTTCCTGACAACTGTAATAACAGACAGTGTCTTCATGTCGTTTAGTGCTGTGCATCTGTTTGTCTTTCCCAGCTCTCTTTTCGGTCTCTTTGTACTTTATGGCATGTTCCTCCTGCAGTTATTCGTTCTTGTTTCAGTTTAGTTTTGTGTTTGTCTCTTATTTCCTGCCATGGCTCCTCCGATAACCATTTGCTGGGATGATTCTTCCTGAATCCCAGCAATTCAAAAGTTCTGGTGAAAGTTTCCTTTAGCTCTTTCCATTTGCTTTCTGCCATTCCCCCTTCTTCAACCATCCAGTATCTATTTGCTAGCACAATTCCAAACTCTTGTTGTGTTGTCATCTGTTTTAGCTTGGTGAAGGCAGCCACTGAATGCTGAGCTGGTGGCCAATCCCCTAGCTAGAGAGGAAGATCTGGGCATGGAACAAGGACCTCTCCCCAGAGCAGAAGCAGAGAGGACAGTCAATCGATTAAAAAGCAGAAAGGCACCAGATCCAGAGAACAGTTCAAAGGAAGTTCTTACAGCAGACGTGAAGAACACAGGAGCCATTTTGATAGGCCTCTTACAAAAGATACGGGAAAATACCAAACGAATGGGAAAAGGGTCCTCTGGTGAAGATGTCCAAGAAAGGAGACCCCAATCAGTGTAAAAACTAGAGGGGCCGCATTCAATTGTTGTGTATCCCAAGTGTAGTGTTCAACTGTACTAGTCTAGATAGAATAAAGAAAGAGGGAGATTCAAGATTATGACAAGAACAGGCAGGGTTTGGGCAGGAGAAATCACGTATGACCAAGCAGCAATTTTACATATTATCACAGAACTGTTGATTGAATGGCGGTCCCCACTTCATATGAATGGTGTGGATTTCCAAAAAGCCTTTGATGCTGTGGATAAAACAGGTTTATGGACGCTGCTACGCCACTATCTCAGGAATGCCTCAGAAATTTGTGAACATTATTCAGAGCTTCTATGAAAATATGACCTGCAGGCAATACCTGACAGTGAACTGACTAAACCATTCACGGTTACTACGGGCATCAGACAAGGATGCTTTGTGTCACCTGTGGTGTCCCTAGCCTCTGTTTGTCAGAGGTGGGTGATGGATGGCAGGAGAGAGATCACTTGATCTTTACCTGTTAGGTTCATTCACTCCGGGCCTGGCATTGGCCACTGTCGGTAGACAGGATACTGGGCTAGATGGACCTTTGGTCTGACCCAGTATGGCCTTTCTTATGTGATCTTTTTACTGGCAGTGGATTGGGTACACAGAACAACCAAGGGGGAGACAATGGACTTTCACACAGAAGTTAGAGGACCTTGATCTTGCAGATGTCTTCAGCTTGCTATCCCACACCCAGAGAGACATGCAAGCTAACGCAAATAATCTCTGGGCCTATGCACAATTAGGAGGGTTGAAAATCAACACCGAGAAAACTCAAACCATGAGAATGAACACACAACAAGAAACAATGACACTTCCTGGGACTGACATGGAAGAGGTCTGATATTTCATGTAAGTACAACAGGTGGAGTGAACGAAGACATTACAGCCAGAACAGCAAGAAGCAGAGGGACCTTTGAATCTCTAAGGCTGATGTGGAAAATAGAAATCTTGCCTCCAAACTAACCTTTGAATATTTAACAGCATTGTAAAGTTAGTCTTACTATATGGCACTGAAACCGAAAGACTTATTAAGACCTGACTATCTAAACTCCAAGTTCTCAGTTGCCTTCGACAAACCCTCTATATCAGATACCCAGAAAAAAAATCACCAACGAAGAACTCTGGAGGAGGACAAAACAAAAACTAACAGGACAGGAAATTATGGAACAAAAATGGAGATAGCTCAGACATTCACAGAACAAACACCTGCATAATGTAACAAGAGAGGCTCTGAACTGGAGCCGTAGGGCAAAGGCAGTGAGGCAGCCCAAAGATAACAGAAGCAGAATTGAAAACTATCCAAGTGCTATGAAAAAAGGTAAGACTGGGAAGGAAGGAAGGACAGCTGTGGTGAAGGCCCTATGCTCCACATGGACTAGGAGAGGCATAAGAGAAGAGAGGGGGGTTTGAGCCACCTACTGGATGCAACCTGCAGGGAACTGTGCCAGCCCTGGGAGGGGTCAATTGAGCTCTGTCTTTGCTGTGGCTGAGTCTGGGTAGGAGTGAGGGGTCTTTACTGACGTCTGGTGCACTGTAAGGACCACCCTGGCCATTGGACAGCCGCTGGAAAGCCTTTGCCCGAAAGGTTTTGATCTGGGCTCTCCCAGGAAGGGCTCTCGCATCATTAGCGTCCAGGCAGAGCAGACAGGTCCTCAGCTCTGAGTCTCCGCCACTGGGGAGAACATGGGAAAGAGGAAGAGCTGACAGACTGGTTTCTAGTTGGCTGTAGGCATCCCCCAAGGAAGGAGGGGCTCAACTAGCTGCTCTGGCATTTGGCAACCCGGCTGTAAGCCATTGTGGCCTGGCCTGGCCAGTCAGCCGTTCACGCTGAGCCTGGGAGAGGAGCTGTGTGCAGTGCGGGGGGCGCCTTACCGGGTTCTCCCCAGCCTCCGAGGCGATGTCAGTGATGGAGTCGCGATGCTCCTCCAGGATCTCACTCAGCGTGATGTTCGTTCCCTTGCTGGGGATGTCAAACACCAGCACCAGTCCCGACGAAGTCCCTGTGAACAAGCGGGGGAGATGCCACTGGCAGCCAGTTACCAGACCCCACCCCACTGTGCTAGGAACCAGCCTCCTGGTCTCTCCTTCCTCTGGGAACCAGACTCCACCCCGAACCTCCCCTGCCCCACTCAAAACCAGATCCCCGAGCCCTCACCCCAGTAACTCCCCCAGCATCAGGAGCCTGACTAGACACTTCCTCCCATTCCACTCCCATCCCTAGTGCAGCCCAGCCACAGCCCAGCCCATGCAGCTGCTGTACGCAGGCTCTCTGCTTCCCCGCTATCCCAGACCTCTCCTCCCCTGCCCACCTGGCCTCAGCGCTACTAGGCAGAAGATGAGGTACCCAGTTGCTGCACATGTAGATACCAGAGATCCTACTCCTTGCCCCTCACTCCCTTTCCCAGCCCCCAGTTTCTACTCACCCACACAGATGAAGTGTCCACTGGCTGCAGCGATCCCACGAGCAAACACTGCCTGGGCTGGAAGGAAATGGAAGCCCCATTACACCCCTGCAGCAGCTCGATGGAGACCCCAGGCCACAAGGTGTGAGGGGACCCAGACCCCCTGATTTAAGGGCAGATCACAGAGATGCTACAGATTGTCCAGCCAGAAGAGAACACTGGGGTCATCTTGTCTGATCTTCTGCACAACATGGGCAATAGAGGTCCTGGAATTAATTCCTAAATAAAACCGACATCCTCCCTTCTGCTGGCTCCCTACGAGCTATTGGTTCCTGGGGTGGAGGGAGCCAAACTGTGCCACACAAAATCCATGCTCATGGTTCATCCCGCCCTTCTAGGGCAGCTGTTGGCAGGTGGGAGAGCTCTGCAGCGTGGGAGAGCTCCAGCTGGGATCTCTCTTTACCTGGTGGTGGTTCCAAGACATCCAGGGCATGCCAATAAACCATGATGGAGCCGTCTGACTCATACATCTAGGGAGTGAAAACACCAGGTCAGTTCGCTGCAGAGTCACCTCTGGGTGGGGTCCATGAGTCTGAAGTTATCAGGAGAAACCCTGATTTCCAGAGAGGGTGGAGGCACCCCTGGGACCTGAGGCACTCAAGTCCCTGACACAAGGCCCTCTGGAGGGCACCTTGTAACAGGTAGCTGCCCCAGTGGGCCAAGAGGCCTGGGGCTAGCCAGCCCTACTCAGCCAGCTGTATCTGTGCAGGGGCCTGAGAAGAGCTTTCACAGGGGCAGTGATGAAAGCCAGTGAACACAGCACTAGAAACCCAGGCATTATGGGAGCTATGCGTTGGGTTGCTATTATTGCTTCAAACCAGGGGCCACACCCATAGCTCCAGCACCCCGTGCCTGTGCCATAGTCAGACATCTCCCGGCCTAAGATGGCTGGACTCCTTGGACTGAGAGCCTGAAACAGCTGAGTCTTAGGAAAGGGCAGAGAGAACAGGGTTTGATAGAGGATTGACAGGGAAAGGTGAGGGCGAGTTGTGTCCCTGAGGAAGGAGTGCAGGGAAGCAGTTGCTCTATCTCAGAACAGAGAAGTTAGAGAAAGCTCAGAAGGGACAGCAAACTGAGTCGGGAGGCTGGGCTGAAGTGGGGCCCAAGTAGGGTAGAAAAAAAATCTTGTTTGTTTGGGACTTTTCTTACCCCAGAGCACTGTGAGAATGACTCAGCTGGAGGCCTGAGCCATGTAAAACCCTGGGAGAGACAGAAAACCCCGGTGAAGGGAAACTGAGGCAGGAAGTGCCTGCAGAGCCAGACTCCTCCAGCAGAGAGTAGTATGGGGCAGTCATTCCCATTGACCTTCCTGAAGCTCAGAAGACTGGCCTTGTTCGCACAGAGTCTCCATCCACAGGCCCCGACCACTCACTTCCCAGAGCCTAGCAAAGGAAGCACTCTTACCTGGATGCCTTTCTGAGAGGTCAGGACCAGGAGAACTCGAGAAGGCAGGACACACCAGGAGGCCTGGAAGGGAAAGGAGCTGTTTCAGCCAACACAGAATAATTCTATATTATATCTTATCCTAACAGCTAAAGAGGAACCGATCACAGAACTGAAAGTTAATGGTAGCTTAGGTATAAATGATCATGACTTGATCTCATTTATAACGTATAAACAGAATAAAGTCCAAACGAGTAACAGATATACATGGTGCTTTAATAAGGACAATTTCACAAAGATGAAAATGGTCATGGGCCAAATCAGCAGGGAGAAAAAATTTAACCCAAAAACTGTGAATGATGACTGAGAATCATTTAAGAACACTTTACTAGATGCTCCAAAAGCCACACTCCAGGAAGAAGGCTGTGCTGGTTTAAAAAACCAACCAGGTTTAGAAGGGAAGTGAAGAAAGCTGTAATATATAACAAAGGGAAGAAGGGGGAAGTTCACAGTAATGAATATAAATCAGAAATGAGAAATTGTAGAAAATTGATATGGGAAGTCAAAGGACACAAGGAAAAATATATGGCCAGCACAGTTAAGAACAATAAGGCATTTTAAAAATATATTAGGAACAAAAAGAATCTTGACAATAGTATTAGTCTATTACTAGATGGAAATGGTAGAATTATCAGTATTAATGCAAAAAAGGCAGAAGTGTTCAATAAATATTTCTGTTTTGTATTTGGGGGAAAAAAAGATGATGCAGTCTCATACAGTGATCACACACTTTCCTTTCTGCGGGTATCTCTGGAGGATAGTAAACTGAAGCTACTAAAACAAGCGACTTTCAAATCAGCCAGCTCAGAGAACCTGCATTGAAGAGTTTTAAAAGAGCTGGCTGAGGAGCTCACTGGGCCAGTCATGTTGATTTTTTTTTAAAATAAGTCTTGGTACATTGGGAAGTTCCAGAAGAAAGCTAATGTACCATTTTTTTAAAAGGATAAACAGGATGTTCTAGGTAATTGTCAGGCTGATGGGCTTATATTGATCCCAGGCAAGATAATGGAGCAACTGATAGAGTACTCAATCAATAAAGAACTAAAAGAGGGTACTTTAATTAATGCAATTATATGGAAAAACAGATCCTGTCATACTAACTTGATTTTTTTTTTTGATGAGATTACAAGTTTGGTGGACAAACATAATAGTGTTGAAGTAATACACTTAGACTGTTGTCAGGTGTTTGAGTTGGTACCATGCATTTTGATAAAAAAACTAGAATGACATAAAATTAACATGACACACATTAAACTTATTAAAAACTGGATAACTGATAGGACCCAAAATGTAACTGAGTGTGTTTCCAGACGGCTCCTGCAGAGATTTGTTCATAGCTATATGCCATTTAACATGTTTATTAGTCACACTAATAAAAATCTGCAAATGACACAAAAATTAGGGGAGTAGTAAATAATAAAGAGGGCAGGTGATTCTTACAGAGCAATCTAGACCTCTTGGTAAACTGGATGCAACAAACAGTGTGTGTTTTAATATGGCTAAATGCACACGTTTGGGAACACAAAACGCAGGCCGTAACTTACAGGATGGGAGACTATCTGGGGAAGCAGTGACTCCGAAAAAGATTTGGGGATGGTGGCAGATAATCTGCTGAACATGAACTCCCTGTGTGACACTGTGGCCGAAAGGTCTAATACAATTATGCGATGCATAAATGGTAGAGAGGTTATTTTACCACTGTATTTGCCACTGGTGTGACTGCTGCTGGAATAACGTGTCCAGTTCTGGTGCTCACAATTCAAAAATGATGTTGATAAATTGGAGAGGATTCAGAGATGAGACACAGAAATGATTACAGGATTAGAATGCTTTATGGTGATAGTCAAGGAGCTCAATCTCTTTAGCTTAAGGAGAAAGTTAAGAGATGACTTGGTTGAAGTACCTACATGGGGAACAAATACTTAGTAATGAGGTCTTCAATCTAGCAGAGAAAAGAATAACATGATCCAATGGGTGAAAGTTGAAACTAGACAAACTAAGACTGGAAATAAGGCATATATTTTTTTAACAGTGAGAGTAATTAACCATGGTAACAATTTCCCATGGATTCTCCCTCACTGATTTTTAAATCAAGACTGGCTGTTTTTCTAAAAGCTCTGCTTCAGGAATTATTGTGGGGCAGATCTCTGACCTGTGTCATACAGGAAGTCAGACTAGCTGGTCATACTAGTCTCCATGAAAGCAGATCAGCAAGGGCCAGGCAGAGAGGAGCAAGAAGCCTGCACTGCTGCTCTCCAGGAGACAGGGTCTAGGTCAGTGGTTCCCAAACTTTAACAACCTGTGAACCCCTTTCACTAAAATGTCAAGTCTCGCAAACCCACTCCTAAAAATGAATATTTCCAGGGATTTTCTCCTTTATTGGAATATAAATTATAAAAGCTGTGATCTTGGAAATATATTTTTTGACATGCTTATTACACACTATTTATTATTATTTGTTATTTATCATTACAGTATGAAAATGGCAACACTCTTCCAAGATCTCACTTTTGTAGCTCGTACCACTTTGAATAAGCCTGTTATAAGACAGGCTATGTTTCATCAAGGAGTATCAGAGGTGAAACAGCATGAAGGTATTTAAGAAGCCAGCTCAAAGAGTTCCTCCTACACAAGCAGCTGTTCAGGCAAACAATGCATATTACAATGAAGCTTAAACTTGTTCTTCACAATCATTTTAAAAACACTAGCTGCCAATTTCATTTTAAGAACAGCAAAAAATAGCCACTTCCCTTTCCATTTCTTATAAGAAGTCTTGAAGTTTCAATCTCCTCAGTGTGCTAGACATGCTTGCTTTGATCTGCTTAGCTCTTGAAAGTCCAGGGGCTCCGGGCTGCTGGCTCCATGCTGCCTGGGATCCCTAGGGACAGTCTGTCCACCATTAGGGAATTTTTCCTGAGAACATTTTGTGAACCCCCAGCGTTCAGCCTGGTGTATAGGATCCTAGAAGCCACAGACAATCTGTGAAGATCCACGGAGTGGCTGGACGAGGTTGGTCTACTCTAGGCAGTGTTTTGAGGCAATGCTGGCTGGATTAGAGCACTGGGCAGCACAGCATGGGGAGCCCTCTATGGAGAAAGAAGTGGTTCAGGACTATTTAGAAAAGCTGGACAAGCACAAGTCCATGGGGCCGGATGCGCTGCATCCGAGGGTGCTAAAGGAGTTGGCGGAAGCGATTGCAGAGCTATTGGCCATTATCTTTGAGAACTCCTGGCAGTCGGGGGAGGTCCTGGATGACTGGAAAAAGGCTAATGTAGTGCACATCTTTAAAAAAGGGAAGAAGGAGGATCCGGGGAACTCCAGGCCAGTCAGCCTCACCTCAGTGCCTGGAAAAATCATGGAGCAGGACCTCAAGGAATCAATTCTGAAGCACTTGGAGGAGAGGAAAGTGATCAGGAACAGTCAGCATGGATTCACCAAGGGCAAGCCATGCCTGAGTAACCTGATTGCCTTTTACGATGAGATAACTGGCTCTGTGGAGGAGGGGAAAGCAGTGGACGGGTTATTCCTTGACTTTAGCAAAGCTTTTGATCCGGTCCCCCACACTATCTTGGCAGCAAGTTAAAGAAGTATGGGCTGGATGAATGGACTATAAGGTGAATAGAAAGCTGGCTGGACCGTCGGGCTCAACGGGTCGTGATCAATGGCTCCGCGTCTAGTTGCCCCAAGGGCTGGCCCTGGGGCCGGTTTTATTCACTATCGTTATCAATGATCTGGAGGCTGGCGTGCACCCCTACCTGGGTGACGATGGAGGCGCTGACCGCCAGGCCCCCCTCCTTGGCCTGCAGCTGGCGGTGGGAGACGCTGAGCCCGTCGGCCGAGGCGCTGGCCAGGCTGACGGTGCTGCCGTGCACGGCGGCGAAGTAGGTGAGCTGCTTGTCGCGCAGGGGCAGCACGCTCAGGTTGTTGTACAGCGCCGAGCTGCTGCTCTTCAGCGGGACGCTCCGCTCCTTGCGGTACATCCTGGGGGAGCCACCGGGTCACGGGCTGCGCCGCGGGGGAGGGGGCCGGGTCACGCGCCCTCGGGGGGGGGGGGCCGGGCCCCGCGCCCTGGGGGGTGGGGTCCGGGGTCACGGGCACGCAAGGGCCGGGGTACTCGCTGGACGGGCGGCGGCAGAGCCCGGGCCAGGGGATCCGAGGGGGCCCCGATCCCGGCCGCTCACCCCGTGTCGCCCGCAGCCATGGAGACGGCGCAGCGTGTTGTCAGGGCGCGGCCGTCGCAGGGCGATGACATCACGGCCCGGGACGGGGTTGGCGTTGCCCTGGTTACGGGGACGCGGCCGGCGGA
>ML677510.1:179465-209391 GCA_007922305.1 Dermatemys mawii
AGTGGGGATGTTGGCGCGGTGGGGGCTGGGGGGGCACAGTGGCGATGTTGGCGCAGTGAGGGCTGGGATGGGCACAGTGGGGATGTTGGCGCAGTGCGGGCTGGGAGGGGGCTCGTTGTGGTGGGGGTGCCCTTCACACCTGCAGATCTAGCTCCCAGGAGCAGGCACAGCAGCACGAAGGTGCTGGAGAGGAGGCCAACACCGCGGGCCCCCTCCTGCAGCCTCTTCATCCTACTGCACTGCCTGCTTGCTTATCCTCCTTGTGCCCGCGTCACTTGCCAGAACCCCCCTGGATTCTGTGACCAGCGAAGGTCCCCAGCGCTAAAGGCAGGGAATACCACTCGGGAACATTCTAGCACGCAGGAGACCTGACTCCCAGACCCCTGCTCTAACCGTTAGACCTGGCTGTCTGCCGGGACTGGGAGATACCAGAGGGACACTCACATGAAGCCCTGCACAGGTCCTTGTCACCAGTCCCTGGTGTCCCTGTGAGGAGTGGATGGGAGAAGCATCAGGGCACTGCCTCCAGAGCATAACGTGCTTACAGTCCCCATGGCCCTTCCATCCCTTTGAAAGCTGAAGGTGACTGTGGGCCACCGTGTACAGTGCCAGGAACTGCATGTGGCCTCTAGGCCATACTGGGGCACCCTGGCTTGGTCCTTCACTCACTGTTATCCCCAGCTGGTGGCCCAGTCTAGCCCCATGTTGCTTGTTGCCCTTGGTAGACCCCATATAAAATAAGTGAGCTGTTACCGCTCAGGGAGGAGCTCTTGGAGTCATTGTGGATAATCTCTGAAAACATCCACTCAATGTGCAGCAGCATTCAAAAAAATCAAACAGTTGGAATCATTAAGAAAGGGACAGATAATAAGACAGAAAATATCCTATTTGCATATCATATCACAGAACAGGGGTGGGCAAACATTTTGGCCCAAGGGCCACATTAAGGTTCAAAATTGCGCAGAGGGCCAGGTAGGGAAGGCGGTGTCTCTCCAAACAGCCTGGCCCCGCCTCCATCTGACTCCCACTCACTTCCTGCCCCCGACTTCCCCCTCAGAGCCCCCCCCGACACATCCGACCCTCCCCACAGCTCAGCCCAGCACGCGGGGCAGGGAGCATGGGGCCACGCAGCTCCCCGCAGCTCAGTTTGGCACCTGGCAGGCGGGGCGGGGAGCACAGGGCCCCATGGCTTCCCCCAGCACCCGGGGAGGGGAGCGTGGATCCCCGTGGCTCCCCGCAGTGCAGCCTGTCACATGGGGCAGGAGATGGATCTCTTGATGATTCCCTGCCCCGTGGCTCCCCGCAGCTCAGCCCCGCAGGAGGGAAGGGGAGCACGGGGCCCGTTGCTCTGCCCAGCACCCGGGCGGGGAGTGCGGGCCCCGGGGCTCCCCATCGCTCAGCCCGGCACTCCAGGCGGGAGCGTGGGGCCCCTGCCTGCGCTCCCCTGGTCCCTGGGCGGGGAGGAGGGGGCCACTGGCACCGCTCCCCCTGCCGAGAGTTCATGGGCCAAATAAAAATGGCCGGCGGGCCACATGTGGCCCGTGGGCTGTAGTTTGAACACCCCTGTCATAGAGAATAAGACAGAGAATATCTTTTTGCCCTTATATAAATCCATGATGCGCCCACATCTTGAATACTGCGTACAGATGCGGTTTCCTCATCTGAAAAAGGATATACCGGCATTAGAAAAGGTTCAGAGAAGGGCAACTAAAATGATTAGGGGTTTGGAATGAGTCCCATACGAGGAGAGATTAAAGAGGCTAGGACTTTTCAGCTTGGAAAAGAGACAGCTAAGGAGGGATATGATTGAGATCTATAAAATCATGAGTGGTGTGGAGAAAGTGAATAAGGAAGTGTTATTTACTCCTCATAACACAAGGTCACCCAATTAAATTAATAGGCAGCAGGTTTAAAACACAAAAATGGAAGTATTTTTTCATCCAAGCACAGTCAGTCTGTGGAACTCTTTGCCAGAGGAGGTTGTGAAGGCCAAGACTATAACAGGGTTCAAAAAAGAGCTAGATACATTCATGGAGGATCGGTCCATCAATGGCTATTAGGCAGGATGGGCAGGGGTAGTGTCCCTGGCCTCTGTTTACCAGCAGCTGGGAATGGGCGATGGGGGATGGATCACTTGATGAGTCCCTGGTCTGTTCATTCCCTCTGGGGCACCTGTTGGTAGACAGGACACTGGGCTAGATGGACCTTTGGTCTGACCCAGCATGGCCTTTCTTGGGTTCTTATGGGTATAGTGCTAATGGAATGGGGCTGACAGGCACTGTCATATTTCCTGGCAGAAAATGACATCCCGGGACCGTGTGCCTCTCTCCAAGTCGCGGGCAGAGAAGTCACGCCCCCCCACGGTACCCATCCCTCAAGTGGATATCGTTCCCGGGCGCCTCTCTGAGTCAGAATGGATCTCTCTGGTCACCATGGAGGAAGGAGAGGATGGAGTGGGGGATATCCTGGCAGGGATAATAAACCAAGTGATGGACGAGTGCTATAAAGTGTACCTGGCTCGGCAGGTGAGTATGGCAGGCTGCAACTTCCCATGGAATCGAAGTGGTAGAGATGGCACAGCCGTCTTGGGTTCCAGCTTCGTGCTCAGGGCAGGACTGTTCCCTACAGGCTCCTCTCCAGGGCTTTGTCCCTATTACATCTGAATAGTCCCAGCGTTCTGTAGGGAGCCACTGAGAACACTGGCTGTGTGAAACCAAGCACTGCAGTAACAGATGGGAGGGCTTCAGGGGGGACCAGGCCATCTGACTTGGAGTGGCTCTATGCTGCTGTCTGCTTCATGGAGAGGAAGGAAAGCAGAGCAGGGATCCAGACCCTTTCTGTGGCCACTAGAAATGGAGCTTCCAGAGGGGACAGGGACTCTGTGTGATCCTGACTTGGCTGCCCAGCTCCTTGCTCGAAGCTGGGTATGTACCCGCATCCCTCAAGCTGAGAGCTCCTGGAACCCTGGGGGAAATCTTCCTGCCTACACAGAAGTCTTCATGCTCCCATCCACCCATGCACTGGCTCCCAGGCTGAGTACACCCAGCGTCACACTCACCTCTCTGGGGGCGCTGGTCTGCTCCCCTCAGCCATTAGGCACTCAGATACCATGGGGATGGGTGTGGCATGAGATCCCAGGTAGAATGGGTGTCTCCCTCCCGACCTTCCCCTCTCCTCTCCGCTCCCTTGTGGAGATAATCACCTCTGCTCTCTAGGGGTGGGACTGCCTCAGTGCCCTGGGTTGCAGAGCTTTGGGAAAGGTGGATTACTGGAGTATATGCAGATGGCTTAGTGGGAAGGGTACCTGAGCCTGCGCCATCCTGACACCTGGCCTTTCACCTCTCTCCTCACCCAGCCGTGAGCTGCACCAGCATGGACTCCCTTAGATTCAGTGGGCCAAAGTCATAGGTGGCATGGACAGGGAGGGCACCCTGATGGGAGGGGTGCACCTACTGGAGTTGAGATGGAGTCTTGGTCTCCGGCCTCGCTCCTAGCTGAAGTCAGGAAGCACATGAATGGTACTGGCCTCACTCTGTCTCTGCTCTGCTTTCCCAGTGCATCCCGTTCACCATCAGCCAGGCCCGGGATGCCATCCTGCAGATTGCCGAATGGCGCTTCCTGGCGTGGGATGAGGGGGAGGCTGCCGTGGAAGAAGATGCCACCTGGCAGGAGGAGGAGGAGCCAGTGGCCTGTGTCACAGACTCGTGGGCACAGGGCTCAGTCCCCGTCATGCGAACCAGTCTGACCCTGTTCCCGCAGGAGAGAGAGGTACTCTAGCACCAGGGTTTACCTCTGGAGCACTGGGGCCTGGGTGGCGGGAGGGAAGCAGGCTGACAGAAGCATTCTGGGCCTGGCAAAGCACAAGAGATGGGACCTGAAACTTTCTTCAATCTAATTAGTGCTCTAGGGCTGGGTTCTGCTTGGAGCTCCGCCACGGTGGAGTCCGTAGAGATACAGGCCCAGTCCTGCTGGGTGTGAGTCCTGGACTTCGGGCCAGAGAGACAGCCTTGAAAGACAGAATCCTGGTCACAGCCTTGTAAGGCCTCCTGACTCCCTGGCCCCTTTAAGCTCTTGCTCGCCTGAGAAAGTCCTCCTGGCCTCTTGGGAGTAGAGGAGCGCAATGCGATTCCTCACTCCCATTGGCAGCAATGGTGTGCTGAGTTCTCTTTGCTGTGTCCAGTGCTCTGCCCCGGGGGTGTAAGAAGCCGTGGGAGAGTCTGGCTTAGACTGGTGGAGCTGTGCTGACGGCAGCTGCTAGCCAGAAGGCCGGGCCTTGTCTCACCTATTCAATGCCTTGGAGCAGAAGTGTGAGGGTGCCTCCTGGGGAACTCTGCCTAGAGAGGAAGGACATTGGTGTGGCTAAGGCACTGGATTTGGACTTAGGAGATACCAGTTCTGCCACAAGCTCCCTGTGTGGCCTTGGGTGGATCATCTAATCTCTCTGGACTTCTTTTCCCATCTGTACGATGGGGCTAAAGCTACCATACGGTACTCATGAGGGTGTTGGGAGGACCAGTGCCCTGACATTGTGAGGCTTGGAATCTACAGGGATAAATGCATGGGAAAAAGCTATCAGCCCATCCCCCAGCTTCCAGGGAACCAGGGCGCCCTTGCGCCTCTGGTTTCTGCAAGTGCCTTCTTCAGTATGGAGCTGCCTGCAGAGACGACTTGTCCCAGTATGCAATGCTTCATCTTGAGCCAAACGACCTCGGGGATCTTGTCTATGGAGAGAGAGGAGTTCCAGCCACCCCCTCTCTACCAAGCCAGTCAATAAGCATGTCAGGCAATGCTGAGCTTTGTGCTGTGATCAGCTGACCCCTAGAAATTGCACTGGTGTGTGTACCCCTCCCATGGATGACAGATTTCCCCCTTCCCTTCTCCATGAGGTAGCTCATCCGCTTCCACCAGCCAAGCCAGCGAGGTTCCCACAGACATGCTGAGATTTGGGTGTGCATCAGAGTGGGCGGTAACTGCTTAATGACCTGCCACCATGGGACAGTCAGTCAACATGGCATGTGTCTAGAAGTGTAACTACTTCCTTCCCAGCTCCTGCTGGTCCTACAGGTCCCATGTGCCAGAGACCCACTGTCATTGGGCACACAACCAATGGAGGGATGTGTGACAGGTTCTCCCTGGGGTGCCACCTGGAACTGGGGTACCACTGAGCCCTCTGACTCACTAGCCTGGGCTCTCTCTCACACTGCGCTGCTGTGATGAGGTCCAGATCCCTCCAGCCTTCACCCAGGTAGGGACACACCCAGCTGCAGTTACACACAGGCACTCTAACTGCCAGCTTCCCAGCTTTGGATCCAGAGCAGTACCATCCCGCCCTGCTCAAATCTGGCCAGTATATGGGTTTAGTGCCCTGTCCGCCGCTCCCTCAGTGTGAAGAGAACAACACACACTTTTGGTAATCAAGCTGAGATTTTCTCCAAGCACTCCAGTCAAAGCTCACTGGTTTGGATTAAAACAAAATAAATGTATTAACTACAAACAATCAATTTTAAGTGATTATAAGTGAAGTCAAACAGATCAAAGCAGATTACCTAGTAGATAAATGAAAAATGCAAACTAGTCTTAATAGACTAGATAGATGGGATATGAATGAGCAGATTCTCACCCTGAGAAATGATACAAGTAGGTTGCAGATTCTTAAGGAACAAGCTGCACTTGCTTTGCAGCTTGGAACCCCCAGGCAGGACTGTCCTTGGGATTTATAGGGCCCGTCCCACCTCACAACAATGCAGAGTCTCAGTTCCCCACAAAGATCCCCGTACCCTCTCCCTCATGCAGAATACGCGGCACTGGCGCGTTCGGCTCTGTGAATACAGCCCCTGCCTAAAGAGACTGCAGTGGGCGCTGGGTGTACTGGAGCCGACCCTCTCTTACCTGCTGTCCTAGTAGTGTCCCACATTTTCGGGTGCCCTACGCAGCCGTGTATGCCTAAGAAGGCTCTGTCCCCAGATCATTCATACACAGTCTAGAAATCCCTTTAGCCTGGGTACAGCACTTCCCCTAGTTCAGTCTTTGTTCCTCAGGTGTCTCCAAGAGTTTTCTTGTGTAGGCATGAAGAACCCCCAGATGATGTCACTCCCGGCCTTATATAGCTTTTGGATATGGTGGGAACCCTCTGTTTCAAAGCCTGGTTCCCAGACCAGTCTGTGGAAAAACACTGACATCCCAAGATGGAGACCAGCATCATGTGGCCTGGTCACATGTCCTTGTAAAGTCATAACAGCCATTCCTTACAGGCTGTCTGTAGCATTCTCAGGAAGGCTCCCCAGCTGGGGAATAACCTTCTCCTAAGGCCTATTGTTTTTCCTAATGGCCCATTACCCTGACTAGGCTCTTCCCCGCCCGCCGTCTAGATGAAAGCATCTTGTCTAGTGGGCACACCCCAGGTACAGATACATAGTCAGTGTTATAACCTCAGATACAAATATGATCCATGCATACAAATAGGATAATCCTATTCAGCCAATCTTAATCTTTTCAGTGACATCCCACGATCTGCCTTGCATCATTTGCATCATGATTATGCCCTAATCCTCTCGTAATAATACCACTGTGAGGAACATGGGGTGCAGTGTTACGGGATGCTGATGTGTTAGAAAGGGACGGGAATGCTCTGGGGCCCAGCTCATTCCCATTGGTCGCTGCGTGCACTGAAAGGGAAGTGTTTGCTGTAGGACCTTGCGGCAGTGGCAGGACATCCCACGGTGGAACATCTCTTGGAGCTGCTTGGGCAGGAAGGGGGCTTAGGGGAGGTTCAGGGTGAACAGCAGAGTCAGCTCATCCCTTCATCCTGCCAAGGCTGCCCACTGGGAGGGGTGCGGGAAGAGTGATGTGCCAGCATGACCTCCCCAACCAGCTCCCTCTCTGACATGGAAGACCTTGACCCCAAACACCCCCTGCACCGTGGCCTGGCTCTTGCCCTCCACCCATTTGCTGGGGTATGAAGAAATGGCTTCAGGCTCTGCTGCTGAGTGGGCAACAGCTTGTCCTGGGTGTGGTGGCCACTCTGGCCAGTGAAGCTGAGGTGTCCTCTTTACATCAATGGCTATTTCCAACAGGTGTCTTTGGACAGACTCTCAGAGGAAACCTTTTCCCATGAGGAGACGCGGTCCTACACAGGATCCCCTGAGGTGCCAGCAAGCTCCCCGTCAGAACAGCCTTCTCAGGAGAAGGAGGTCAAGTCTGCAAAGTCATCCAGGTCCCAGAATGTCCTTCCTCAGCCAGCCCCACCCCCCTCGCCCAAGACCAGAAAAGCATACAGGCCCCATCGAGGGCCGCTGCGCTCAGCCAGCCTGAAGAGCATGGCCAGGCCCCTACAGGAGACCGAGAAGGAGCTGCTTCGACAGCAGCTCTCCCAGACCCTGCCTGAGGCATCACCACAGGAGGATCTTGGCAGCCTTCACCAGCTCCTGCCCATGTCCTGCAGCAACCTGCTGAAGATCCAGATGGGGAGGCCCCCCCACATCAGGGGAGTGACATACGATGAGTTTGGGGCGATTGTTGCCATGCCCAAGCTGAACCCAGCCCGTCTACCCAAGGGCTGGATCAAACCCCAGGTGGAGGTGCTGGATCCCGATGTTGAGGCCAAGCGGCAGGAAGTTCTCAAAACTGTTTCCGGGCGTGGCCAGAGAAGTGCGAGGTCCCCCCGCCGTGCAGACCAAGGGCCAGGGGTGGGAGAGGACACGGGACCTGTGCGGAGTGATGGCCTGGCCCAGACTTTCTGTCAGAGCCACGCAGACAGGAGAGTCCAGCATTGGCCTTCCAAAGGGAAAAGCCTTGAATCCAGCAGCCACATCTACTGGAAGCCCAACAACCTGCTGGACTCCATTGAGCTGGCCCCCGGAGTGGCCATCAGGGACAGTAGCAGTGTGAAGCGTGGGCCCCCCCATGGGGCACTCTATGAAGAGGTGGGGGAAGGAGCCTTTCAGGGGAAGCTCAAGCCCATCCGCCCCAGAGTGCCCCTGCCCGCTGTTGCCGTGGAGCAGCTCATCCGTGATCACATGCCCCAGGTCCGGCCAGCTGCTCTGCTCACGTCCCTCATGTCCTCGGGGCCAGAGGGCTTGTAAGTGGAGCACACTCCCTGCCCTCCCCTCCGGGACTGGGCTGATGGGCCGTTCCATTGCACGGCTGGTTGCAGAACCTTGGCCTCCCCAGCCAGCGTGGTGTGCAGGGGCATCTCGCTGCTCAGCGTGGTAACCAGCTGGCGCGTGCAACGAGGGACCTGCGTGCTCTGACCTCCTCGTCTTCCCTGACTCTTGGTGACAATAAATCCCAAGCACCCGCTGCACGACTCACTTGCCTGCTTTGGTTCCACCTCCCTGGAGACCAGCCCCTCTGAGCCAGGAGACCCAGGGGCGCCTGAGGGGACAGCCTGGCCCAAGGCTACCTGCTTCCTGGATACTATTCACTCACCTGCTGTAACCCTGCCCAGCTGCAGCAGGGATGATTGCTTAATGAAATGTTCCTCCCCTCTCTTTTCTCAGACCAGTTAGCATCAGTCCCAACCCGCACTCTGCCTGTCCAGCACCGTGGTCCCCGAGCACCTAGCTGGGTGGTGGGAGTGGAGGAGGGGCTGGCGGTTGTGTATCCTATCACTCGCAGGGCACCCCCACTCAGTACCAGGAACTCAGCTAGCGGCATGTCGTGGCTGCCAGTGTCAGGAGATTCAAAGCTGTGCTTCCTCCTGGGCATGCCTAGGTCCCGGGGGTCTGTTCCAGTACTGGGAATAGCAAGCGCTGGGAGGGAGCGGGGAGAATCAGGACGCGGCGGTGCACTTAGGGGAGGAGGTGGAGCGGAGGTGAGCTGGGGTGGGGCAGGGAGCTGCCGGCGGGTGTAGAGCACCCATCAATTTTTCCCCGTGGGTGCTCCACCCCCGGAGCTAAGGACTCCTCATCCTGGACAATGCATCGGCTACAATATTTTCCTTCCCTGTTGTGAGGCTTATATCCATCTGATACTCTCAAAGGGCTAAACTCCAACGCAGCAGCCTGGAGTTGGTACCCTTGGCCTTGTGCAGCCAGACCATTAGTCTGGGGGTGGTAGGGGGCAGCTTTCAGGTGCTTCACCCCACATAACTTCCACAACTGCTTGAAAACCACAGACATAAAATTAGACCCACAGTCAGACAATATTTCCTTGGGAAAACCCACCCTGCTAAAAGTAGAGGACAAGGCCATTGCCCTGTCTCTGCCTCAGTATTCACCAGAGCTCCAACCTCAGGGTATCTGGTAGCAAAATCTACCAGCACAAGATGAGTTTCTTCCCGTTCCTGGATGGTTTTGGGAAAGGTCTCACGATATCCACAGTCACCCTGGCAAAAGCCTCCCCAATCACAGGCAGAGGCTGGAGGGGCACCTTGCTAGGCCCCCTTGACCCCTTATGCCTCTGGCACAGGTCACAGCTCCTGCAATACTCTCTCTCTGACCTACAGAGGTGAGGCCAGTAGAAAGTTTGCTCTAGCCTGTCACACATTTTGCCTGTACCCAGATGTCCTGTGAAGAGACCATCATGAGCAGCTTCAACAAATCATTTTGAAAACTCCCAGGTACCACAAGCTGTTTGCAGACTGCTCCCTGGGAATGCTTCCTTCCTCCCTGTACAATAGACCATCCCGCCTGAAAAAAACTGCCTCTCTCTTCTCTAGCTGGGACCTGATTCTGAGCATTGTTCCTGGCTCTCTCTAATGACACATCCCTCTGCTGGGCCGTAATGAATTCCCTCTGGGCTTTGGTTGAATTCAGAACCATCTCTGGTACCTCAGAGAAACCCCCACCCGATCCATCCCGAGAGACACTCTGTGTTTGCACTTCTCCTCGCTGCCATTGGTTAGGGTCTCTGTCACAGACCCAAACTCTCTTTGTCACCACATTAACTCGGCCACGCACCTCCAGTAGGTTATTTCATACCAAAACATCCGCCGGAATTAATCCCAGACAGTAGCCTTCACACCCCTTTAAAGCCATCCCACTCCAGGTGGAGTCTAGCCACTGGCAGGTTCACAGAGTACTCAGATAGGGTCACTGCTGTCACATACTCCCCTGGCAACATATCCTCCGGCTTCAACTATAGTCACATCAGAGCCAGTATCGCGCCACCCCACGCATTCAACACCACTGACCTTTGCCTCCTTGATAAACCTCTCACTCCCTTGCCACGCCTCAGTCCTGACATAACGGGTGTGCTCACCACCTCCTCCCATACAACTAGAGACTATGGGGTTGGCATTAGCCACTGCTGTGCTTGCCCCTGGGCTCATGGTGGCGCTGTTGGGGCTCGGTTCAGCCTGGATGCTCAGCGTAAGGGAGTTGGCATTTACCCTGGCTTTTGGGATATCTGGTTTTGGGATGCCCCTCAGGGTCAGGTAATCTGGTCTCATGTGGCCAAGCCCACCACAGGGATAGCATGTACACTGTTTAGTCTTGTGGGGAGAGTTCCTATCCTCTGGGCCCCCACGAGCTCCTTTATAAGAGTCAGGGCCAGGTTTACTTACAAATCCTTCCCTCCTGGAGGGATAGCTCAGTGGTTTGCGCATTGGCCTGTTAAACCCAGGCTTATAAATTTAACCCTTGAGGGGGCTGTTTAGGGATATGGGCCAAAACTGTGTTGGATGATTGAATTGGGGGTTGGTCTTGCTTTAAGCAGGGGGTACTAGATGATCTCCTGAGGTCACTTCCAACCCTGCTATTCTATGACCTGTGGAGAATGGTAATTAATTTTCTCCTGGGGTTTACTTACAGCCCTCACGAGCCCTGTTTTGGGTGTGGGCATCCGCAATCTCTGCAGCCTGTAGGACTTACTCAGGTTCCCTGTCACACACAGCTGCTCTCACATGGTCAGGCACAAAGTCTAAGAACTGTTCCAAAGTTATCAAACCTAGCAGTTTTTCAAAACTCCCTGTGAGAGAGTGTATTCCTTCACTTTCCCACTTCCCTGGTCCTTCTTGCATGAACGGAGAGCAATGAAGGCCGAAGGTGCAAATAATTAAATGTTTATTGGGGTGAACTTCCAGCAAGCTTAAATTCAAGTTCCTTTTTCCTTATTTTCGAATCCCAACTTACTTCCTATTTGCCCCTAATTTATATAGTAATATTCTGAGCTATACCTTAACACCAGTCATTCTACTGAAATCTATTTAACAATCCTAACATATTGTAACATAATTCTCTGATCAATTATATCCCACTACCCTAATTAACTTACACCTAGCAAAATTAATTATACAGCAGACGGAAACAATTAGACAACCAGACAGATTAACAATAGAAAAATGGGGACTGTAGCGCGGTGGTCACCCCGCTCTGGCTAAAAGGGGCTTAAAACAGCCCAGGAGAGGGTTGTGGCTGGGAGCAAGCAGCTCCCAGGCTGATTAGGAGGCAGCCACAGCTGGGGCCAGACCCAATTAGGAGGCAGCTGGCCCTTATAAAAAGGCTGCTGTGGAGGCAGATGGGCCTGGCTGCTGGGGAGCTTGACAGGGTATCTGGAGTGGAGCAGGGCTCGGGAAGGCCAGAGGAGCTGTGCGAGCTCTGGCCTGGAAACCCCCAGGCTGCAGGGCCTAGGAGACAGCCCAGAAAGGAATACTGGGGTTGCAGGGGGCAGCCCATGGGTAGGCACAGGTAGCAGGCCAACCCCCCTTGCCTATGGTGACTGGCTTCTACAGACTGCAGTCGGCCCCTGTGAACGGGGGCTCAGTGGTGACTGGCAGTAGCCCATAGGCTGAGTCAAGGTGGGGATGGGGGTGGAGGTGGGGATGGGGGTGGGGGTGGGGTTCCCTGGGGAGGGGAGACCCTGAGATCTGTGGGGGTACTGCAGGGGGCAGCACCCCAGGGAAGAAGGCACGGGGGTCTGGGAGGGACACGGGGCCAGCAGCTAGCAGGACATCGGCCGGCAGAGGGCCCTCTAAACGCTGGAAGAGCTGATTCCCTGGATGTACCAGCAGGAGGCGCCGCAGGGATGAGTCACTGCCATATTACCAGGACCATAAAGATAAAACATACAGAAATGAGGAAAAACAAGGAGGAGTCCTTGTGGCACCTTAGCGACTACAAAATGTATTTGGGCATAAGCTTTTGTGGGCTAGAACCCATGTTTCAGTAATGAACTGGAGCGACCGGGTCATTACACAAACTGAAATCTGTTTCCCCATGCTAATTTTTCCCCACTGTTACTCACAGCTTCTTGTCAACTGTTTGAAATGGGCCATCCTGATTATCACTAGGACAGTTTTTTCTTTTCTCCTGCTGATAACAGCTCACCTTAATTGACTAGTCTCTTAGAGTTGGTATGGAACCCCCACCTTTTCATGTTCTCTGTAGATATATCTATCTTCCTACTGTATGTTCCAGTCTATGCATCTCATTAAGTGGCTTCTAGCCCATGAAAGCTTATGCCAGGTAAATTGGTTAGTTTCTAAGGTGCCACAAGTACTCCTCATTCCATTTCAGACATTTGACAAGAAAGTGTTAGTAACAGTAGTGGGAAATTAGTATTGGGGAAATTAGGTTTAGGTTTTGTAATGACCCAACCACTCCCAGTCTTTATTCAGGCGTAATGTGATGGTGTCCAGTTTGCAAATTAATTTCAGTTCTGCAGTTTCACACTGGAGTCTGTTTTTGAAGTTTTTTGTTGAAGAATTGCTACTTTTAGGTCTGTTATCAAGTGACCAGGAAGACTGAAGTGTTCTACTGGTTTTTGAATGTTATGATTCCTGATGTCAGATTTGTGTCCATTTATTCCTTGGTGTAGAGACTGTCTGGTTTGGACAATGTACATGGCAGAGGGGCATTGCTAGCACATGATAATATATATCATATGAGGGTTTCTCAACCACAACTATTGAGTGATTTTTTATTTTTTTTGCCAGACAGGATTCTATCAAACTAAGTTTTCTTTAACCATTTTTATCTGGTGCTGATAGGCATTATTAGGACAGGCCAGTGGGTGTGTGGTTCTGAATTTTGGCTGATGATTATTTTGGCAGGGCTGGGTTTGGGGTACTGAATGAAGATCACTCCACATTTACTCACTCATCAGTCATTCACTCGGGTCTTGTGTGATGTTCTTGCTGTAGGGCCACTACACAGGTTGACTCATGCTCCATGCTGGAACTTTATACATGTGACATTTACTTTTGCATGGGCCTGTATTTGCTGACCAATAGGTTCAGTATCGATCACACACACAGGGTTTGCCAGTCCTTTATCAAATCTGCTTCTGCTTAAAGGGACCCTGCTCCCAGATGCTCTGCAGCCCTTCAGCCATGTTTAAGTCATGTCAAGCACGGTCACCCCAATCTGGCACCATCTCACCATAGACCAGGACCTAGTGCAGGCGAGGCCAAAGTGCTATCCCCATGGTTATCTATTGTAGAGTTACCATATTTGAACTTTCAAAAAAGAGGAGACTCCATCAGGGGGTAGCCCTGCCCCCATCCACTCCCTCCCACTTCCTGCCCCCAACTGCCCCCCCACAAAACCCATCCAACCCTCCTTGCTCCTTGTCCATGATCACCCACTCCCGGGACCCCTGCCCCTAAACGTCCCCAGGACCCCACTCCCTATCTAAGCCTCCCTTCTCCTTGTCCCTGACTGCCCCCTCCTGAGACCCTCCACCCTAACTGCTCCCCTAGGACCCCATCCCCTACCTGTCCCGTGACTGCCCCGACCCCTCTCCACACCCCCACCCCCTGACAGAGCCCCGGGACTCCCACGCCTATCCAACCGCTGCCTGTCCCCTGACCGCCTGCTCAGAACCCCCGACCCTCTAACCCTCCCTACTCCCTGCCCCTGACAGCCCTGACCCCTTTTCACACCCCTGCCCCCTGATAGACCACCCCCCCGAACCCTCCCTGTTCCCTGTCCCTTGACTGCTCCCTCCAGAGACCCCCTGCCCCTTCTCCAACCCCCCAGCACGTTACCACAGACCAGAGCAGTAGGCTGGGCTGCAGCGAAGGGGAGGAGCGCTAGAGCTGCTGGAGGCCCCGATGTGAGCAGCCCAGCCGGTGGTCTGAGGCTGCGGGATGGGGGGAGGGGGGAGCAGGGGAGGGGCTCTGGCTGCTGGAGGCCCTGATGCGAGCGGCTCAATCCAGCCTGGCCGCCCTGTCAGCTGCGCCGCGCTCTGCATGGGGAGGGAAATCCAGGACATTTTCAGAGTTTTACAAATTCTGTCCCCCGGACGCTATTTATAACCCAAAAGCCAGACATGTCCTGGAGAAGCCAGACATATGGCAACTCTAATGATTGTTCTTAGTGCAGGTGATGAGTCTCTTCAGCAGCCTTGCAACCGAACAGTCTCCCTTTCACAGAGCTCATAAACCATTTCCTGTGCAAACACCTCACCAGGACCATGACACTCAGCTAGTTCCTAGCTCTTGGTAGAGACCCCAGATGACCCCCTGCAGGATAATACTGAGCAAATCCTTGGATGCAGGGACAATACACCCGCCAGGCCTGTCTAGGCCCTTGTGGACTCATAGACTTTTCAGCCAAAAGGGACCATCATGATCTACTCTGACCTTCCGCACATCACGGGCCACAGAATCTCGCCCCCGCCCCACTCCCGTAACAGACCTCTGATCTCTAGCTGATTCACTGATCAGGAGGTAAAGACTTTGGGTTACAGAGAATCTGCCATTTACACTAGTTCAAACCTGCAAGTGACCTGTGCCCCAGGCTGCAGAGGAAGGCGGAAAACCTCCCGTATCTCTGTCAATTTGACCCAGAGGAAAATTTCTTCTTAACCTCAAATATGATGGTGAGTTGGACTCTGAGCATTTCAGCAAGACCCACCAGCCAGACACCGGGGAAGGAATTCTCTCTAGTAACACAGAGCCTGTCCCATCTCTGGCCATCGGAGATATTTGCTGCTGACAGTCATGGATCGGCTACATGCCAGTGCAGACAGTATCCTCATACCACCTGTTGTCAGTAGCTACTGGTGTGGTGCTCTGCTCTTGTTCGATGATGATATCAGTCGGCTGCGTGCATGTTCCCTCTGTGTGCTGCCTCAGCTTTGCAGATCGCTGACACAGCAGACCCAAGAGAACCCCCAAAGACCACAGACTCTAGTAAGGTACGAAGGCACCCAGGCCAGGTTTATTGCCAAATGAAGCACCGTGCAGTTTCTGGTAGACTCTACGGGACATACTATGAGTCAGTGCTTGTCGTACAATGGACTCAGCTCAGTCAGTAGCAGGATCGCTAATGCCCCCTAGGCTGGCCAAAGACACTGCCCCAGGGCTGTTATTCTTATACACAGGTACAAACAAGTTACACATCACTCCTGACATACTGAGGTGCATCCCCTCTACGTAGTAAGGTGCCACCTCTCACCTTGTACAGGTTGGTTCGATCAAAACAACTCTATCCATCATGTTACCCTTTTGCCCCTGTCTTTAGGAGGGGTCGGCCTGTTCCTTGTTATCTGTGTGGAATGTGCCAGTGTCTTAGTACCTCTTAGCTCTGTGTCCTTTTGCAACATCAGCCCTTTCCTTGCCAGCTTCTGTGAGCAGGGCCTGCCTCTAGCTCACAGCTTAACTTTGCTTTATGTTAACAAAGTCTTGACCATTACTTTAGCTCAGGCCTTAGGCCTCATATCAGGCCTCTGGTACAAGGGTTTATGTCTCAGGGCCTCATCCTACTACACCACCCCCAGCCATAAACTTCTCAAGCTCTGTCTTGAAGCCAGTTATACTTTTTGCCCCCACTGCTCCCCTGGGAAGCAGGTGTGTCCAGGAATCCCCTCTCACCCGGACGACCAGTGACACTCCAGGTGGGAGCCGTTCGCCAGACTTTTCGACTGGAATTCTGGACATTCAGTTCTAACCCATCTGTCACGTTACTGAAATAAGCTGGGATCATATAGATCATTGGTGCAACCAAGGCCCTGTAGTGGCACCAAATCTTATGTGAAGGGGGTCATTTAAGGGGTCTAAGAGCAGGTGATGGTTTGCTGATTATGATTATGCTGTCGGTATGTGTGCATCATTTTTGTAGTTAAAGTTTTGAAGGTTGGCTATATAATGTCTGTATCTCAAACTTATGCTTTGCTTCTGGGTGACATCCCAGACAAGTTGCTGTTAGCTTTGCCTGGCCTGTTTGATGGCCCATTAAGGATCATCAGCTACACAACTGACCCACTGAGAGAGGGTGGACACATCCTGTGTCTTAGCGAGGGGGCAGGGATTGCCCATGTGACCCAATACTCCATTTTGCTGTAAGTTTCCTGCACCTGGGGAAAACTATAAAAAGCTGCTTGAGCCCCTCCTTCTGGTCTTCAGTTTTCAGCCTTCTCCGGTCTTGCTCCCACCTCTGGATGGAACTTTCCTGCAAATGGAAGCTCTGAACAAGAGACTGTTGACCCATCCCAGCTGGGGATGTTCTCCAGATACTTTGATTTGAACCTGCAGTTTATTCTACCTCTGATGCAAACCTGAACCAAGAACTTTGCCATCACTGTATGTAATTAATTTATTTTAACCATTTCCTAACCCTCACCTAGATCTTTTTCCTTGTATAATAAACCTTTAGATTTTAGATTCTCAAGGACTGGCTACAGCGTGATTTGTGGGTAAGATCTGATTTGTATATTGACCTGGGTCTGGGGCCTGATTCTTTGGAATTGGGGAGAACCATTTTCTTTATTTGGGGTATTGGTTTTCCTAACCATTTATCCCCAGGACAGGTGGCTGCTGGTGGTGATACTGGGAAGCTGGAGTGTCTAAGGGAATTGCTTGTGTGACTTGTGGCTAGCCAGTGGGGCGAAACCAAAGTCTTTTCTGTGTGGCTGGTTTGGTTTGCCTTTAGGGTGGAGAAACCCCAGCTTAGGGCTGTAACTGCCCCTTTTGGAGCAATTTGTCCTGACTTGTCTCAGTTGGGTCCCACCAGGAACAGAACCGTCACACCATCCCTCTTGCTTGCTTCGATCTAGGAGGTGAGAGAGGTCCCTAGGGTCCATGCTCGGCGGATCTATCTCAGGCCTGAGGTGGTCTTGTGGCTGATCAGGGAGGAATAGCTGAGGCAATCCCTGCAGTGGGAATTGATTTGCCATTGGCCAGACCTGCACTGCTGAAAGCAGGGTCGAGAGGCCTGTCCCGTCCCAGGCTGAGCTCAGGGTGCCCCCGCATGTGCTCCCACCACAAGATCCTGCATTCATCCCCTCTGCCTGGGATGTGGGCTGTGGCTGGCATGGGGCAGCTGAGCTCCAAAGCCTCTGAGGGCTACCTGTAGAACTGATAAGTAGAATTGTTTGTAAATTGTTCATGTTAAACTTCATAAGTAAAGTTTTATGAATGAAACTTCATTCTTTCACAAAACCGAGTACCCCAATAACTGACTAATTGACAATTAAGATGTTTGTTAAGAACCACAGCTGTTCAGGCCTCTGCCCTTGTAAATTTCACTTTCAATCCAATTGCTACTTAAAGTATTTAAACTTGCACTGTTTCAGCAATGTAACTTCTGCTCACTGTTTGCCATTCTATATTAACTATTGTCCACTGTCTGCCATTTCTTACACTTGTCCATCTTGTAGCCCAAACTCCATTTTAACTTGTCTTAAACTCCATTTTAAAAGGTTCACTCCATTTTTTAATCCTTGCTGTAAAAGTTGTTCTGCAAAACCCTGATGTAATCTGATCAGTTTAGATGTGTGAATGAGGTATGCATGGATGATGGAATCAACCTCCAGCCCGTCCTGATGAAAAACTGTGAACACCAACGGCTGAAGATGCAGACAACAGCCCTAACAAAGTAAGAGGAGTCCACACTAAAGAGAAAAGAACAAAGGTCCAGTTGAAGGAACATCAAAGCCAGGTCCAAGGCTGAAAGTCACATCTGCAATTGATCAGTGATCAATACAGATCCCAGAGGCAGCATGACACAGCAAGACCTAGAGATGCTGGATTCAAACTAAAAGCCTATAAAAAGAATGGGTGAGATGGAAGACTTTGGGTAACGTTCTGCTGTCAACATCAAGGGGTATCGGTGCGCGCCCGACAGAGACCCAACCCCTCCTTGTGCCCGGCTCTCTTGGCCAGTTAGCTACCACAAGCTACGATCCCAAGCTGCGAACCCAAGCCACGGACTCAAGCTACGTTCAGGACGGGTAACTATACAGCAGCTGCAGAACATCTAGTGTGTGTGTGTGGTGTGTATACATAGGTGTTGGATATTAGCTATTGGTTATAAATCAAATTGTGTTATAATAAACGTGACATTCTTGTCTTGTCCCCTGAAAAGATCTTGTGTAGTTTTATCTGTATAACATACCTCCCCTGTGACCTGCTGCTTAGCCGGGAATTGTCCCTTCCCCTGTAAGCATAGAATCCCAGGGTTGGAAGGGACCTCAGGAGGTATCTAGTCCAACCCCCTGCTCAAAGCAGGACCAACCCCAACTAAATCATCCCAGCCAGGGCTTTATCAAGCCTGACCTTAAAAACCTCTAAAGAAGGAGATTCCACCACCTCCCTAGGGAACCCATTCCAGTGCTTCACCACCCTCCTAGGGAAATAGTGTTTCCTAATATCCAATCTAAACCTCCCCCACTGCAACTTGAGACCATTACTCCTGTTCTGTTGTCTGTCACCACTGAGAACAGTCTAGATCCATCCTCTTTGTAACCCCCTTTCAGGTAGTTGAAAGCAGCTATCAAATCCCCCCTCAGTCTTCTCTTCTGCAGACTAAACAATCCCAGTTCTCTCAGCCTCTCCTCAGAAGCCATGTGCTCCAGGTCTCTAATCATTTTTGTTGCCCTTCTCTGGACTCTTTCCAATTTTTCCACATTCTTCTTCTAGTGTGGGCCCCAAAGCTGGTCACAGTTCTCCAGACGAGGCCTCACCAATGTTGAATAGAGGGGAACAATCACATTCCTCGATCTGCTGGCAATGTCCCTACTTATACAGCCCAAAATGCCGTCAGCCTTCTTGGCAACAAGGGCACACTGTTGACTCATATCCAGCTTCTCATCCACTGTAACCCCTAGGTCCTTTTCTGCAGAACTGCTGTCTAGCCATTCGGTCCCTAGTCTGTAGCAGTGGATGGGATTCTTCCATCCTAAGTGCAGGACTCTGCACTTGTCCTTGCTGAACCTCATCAGATTTCTTTTGGCCCAACCCTCTAATTTGTCCAGGTCCCTCTGTATCCTATTCCTACCCTCCAGCGTATCTACCACTGCTCCCAGTTTAGTGTCCTCTGCAAACTTGCTGAGGGTGCAGTCCACGCCATCCTCCAGATCACTGCTAAAGATATTGAATAAAACCAGCCCCAGGACCAGCCCTTGGGGCACTCCCACCACGACATCATCCTTGTTGTTCACACTTCTAAACTTAATCCAGAAGCTCTGGGGGTTTTCTGCAGTTTCATTCCGGAGCTCTGAGCAGACAGACTGTTCTCTTACATACAATGCAACTCCCTGGCCGGGGGCAGGTCAAGCGCAGAAGCCGCAGGGCCCTGTGCTCCCTGACCGGGGGCCGGATGGAACGTGGGGAGCCGCTGGGGCCCGCGCTCCCTGGCTGGGCCGGGTGAAGGAACGCCGGGCTGAATAAGGTAAGCGAGGGCTGGGGCGGGGTTAGGTGTTGGGATCCTGGGTGGTGGTGGTTAGGGTGGGGGAATCTCGGGAGGGGGCAGTTAGGGAACAAAGCAAGGGGGCTTATATGGGGAGTGGGGTCCCAGGGGGTGGTGGTTAAGGTGGAGGGATCTCCGGAGGGGGTATTCAAGGAACAAAGCAAGGGGGCTTAGATTGGGGGTGGGGTCCGGGTGGTTGGGGGATCTCAGGAGGGAGCAGTCAGGGAACAAAGAACAGGGGGTCTTAGATAGGGGGTGGGGTTCTGGGGCAGCAGTTAGGATGGGGGGAGTCTCCGGAAGGGGCAATCAGGGGACAAGGAGCAGGCTGTGTGTGGATGCGTTGGGGTTCTGAGGGGGGCAGTCGGGGGGCGGGAAGTGGGGTGATTGGATAAGGGGCAAGGTCCAGGCTGTTTGGGGGAGGCACAGCCTTCCCCACTGGGCCCTCCACACAATTTTTAACTCCAAGGTGGCCCTTGGGCCAAAAAGTTTGCCCACCCTTGGCTTAAACCCAGCTGTGCTGCTTAGAGAGTCACTCTGAGCCCAGCCGGCTGCTGATGGCCTTGGGCTATGGGTCACTTTTGTATCCAGTGCATGGGACCTGGGCAGCACCTAATGGAGCCGGTTCTGTGTTGAGGGTTAAGAGGGCCCCCAAGGGTGACCAGATATTCCGATTTTTGGGTCGTCTTCTCATCTAGGCTCCTATTTCCCCCACCCCCCTCCGAACTTTTCCCCGTTGAGCTGCTGCGAATCCCGCTGGCTGGGGGGTTCCGCCCCGGGCCCTGTGGCTCCTCCAGGGGGGCGGATCCGCCCGGGAATCGCCCCGGGGACAAGGGGTGGGAGCCCTGTGGCTCCCCGAGGGAGGCAGGGGGGTTGACCCAGCCGGAAATCGCCCCCATTGGGAAGCGGCGGGCCCCTTCCTGGGGGAGAGTTTCTCAGGAGGGGGGTTGTGTGATCCCGGCAGCCCTTTGCACACCCCCCCCCCCCCCGGCAGCCACACACCCCTCCCCGCCCTGGGCAAAGGCCGCGGGGGAGGTTTCTGCCCCAGAAGGAGCGGAGCGTGGGGTGGATCCTGGGAACTCCCCGCGCGGATCCGCCCGGAGCAGCGGCGGGCTGTAGCCGGCGATGGAGCTCCCCTGCCTGGGCTGGGCCGCGGGTTTGCTGGCCCTGGCCCTGCTCCTGCTTCTCCGGGCCCGTCGAAGGGGCCCCTGGCACCCCCGCCTGTCTCCCAAGGACCTGACGGGCAAGACGGCCCTTGTCACGGGAGCCAACTGCGGTGAGTCCGGCCCGGCCAGGCTGGGCGCAGCGCGGCGAGCGAGTGCTCGGCGCTGGTCACTCGCCGGCGACTCGCCCTGTGCGGGGCTGCAGGGAGTGAGGCCGGGCCGGGCCAGCCGTCGGGCAGGGAGAGGGGAAGGTGGCTGAGGGAGACCGGCCCGCGGTCTGCTCATGGCTGGGCTCCCAGCGGGGAAGCGGGACCCACCCCTGCGGCCAGCCCGGGGAGGCAGGTGAGCCGGGGCGTGGGGTTCAGCGTTCCTGGGGGGTGAACGGAGGGATCCCGCCGCGGAGGTCAGTCGCTTGAAAGAGAAAAGTGAAAAACAGAGTGCGGGGAGGGCGTGGCCGCGTGTGCACGAGTGTGGCCGCGTGTGCACGAGTGTGGCTGCAGGGGCTGCTTCTACCTCCGTCCCCACGGGGCCCTGCCTGCCTGAGCGCAGCCCGGGTAACCCTCCTCTCGCGGAGGGCGGGAGCGGTGGGGCTGGTGACTGCGCCAGGACGGGACTAGAGCCGGTTCCTCCTGTGCATGGGGGGTCTGACTGGCTTGCGGGGGGCCCCTGTGTTTTCCCCAAGAGTTGAAATGGGGAGCGGGGGTGCTGGAAAATTCCCGGGGGGGGGGGGGGGGGGTGTGGACCTTGAGAAGTGAAGGACATAAATCCACCCCGTGTAGAAGTCCAGTATAGGAGTTTATTAGGGACAGCGCTGATGGAGCCTCATCTCGCTTATCAGGCTCAGAGACACTGTTAATTAATTGATTGCAATGAATTATGGATTTACCTTGGCCTGGAAAGTGAGGGTGTAGGCAGTGCCAGAGCCCTGGGTCAGCCTAGCACAGTCAGACAAGATGGCACAGTAGCCAATAGTCAAAGGTCACCCACTGTCTCCAGCCATGATTTCAGGTCAAAAAGTTAACATGTAATTAGTACTTTAATGGACTGTATTAGTATTATGTATATTGAATTCAGTTTGGGGTCCATAGGAATGAAGTAGCTCCTCGGATCATTTAGCAGGTACATACCTAGGGGTTAAAGCAAAGAAATAGTGCAAAGTATATGGCACTAAGAATTGTCTTTCAAGTTGCTCCTTTATGTTTGAAGGAGGAAAGTGAGCTTGGGAGGAAGCTGTATCTTATACTGATATGCCAACCTTTCATAAAGTCAAGGTTGGTCTTTCGGGAAGAACGTCCTCCCTAAGGCAACAGAAAGAGGACGTCTTTGTTCCATTTGCAACTTTGAAGAAGATACACTTATTGAGTTATGCTCCAACATCTGGCCTTTTGTTGACTATGATTAAACAAACGAAGGAAGGTTATTTTCTGTTATTCTGCACTCTTTTAGCTAAGCACTATTTGCTAGGGCTCTGGGCTCTTGACCAAACTCTGTACTTTGGACCTCTGAAAGCTGACACAAACCCATGCACCAAATTGTCATGCCACAGCACATGGATTTTGACCCTTCAAGGGCAAAGGGGGGCTGTATGGCACCATCGTAAAAACTGAGAAATATTTCACAACCGTTTTATAAGATTTAACTCATGTTTTCAAATCATCACACAAATTGAAGTCGGCTACTCAAGCCTCCTATGAAGCGTTACCTCTACACCCGTCTTGGTTTCCTGTTGCAATTTTACACTCTTTGGTGTCTGTTTGTCTGTCTGTTACTTCCAGTCCCTCATAATCCGCTCACACTCAGGCAGCAGGCGAATTCTTTCAGAACACAAAATTCTATTCAATAAGGAAAAAATGTGCTCAACTGTAGCTGTTGTGACTGGGATCAGCAAGAGTTGAATTCCTACTTTCACCCCAGGAAACAGCACAAAGATTGGGTCGAACCACTAGTGAGGATAAAGAAGGTGAAGTTAAATCTTCATTCGTTCGTCATATGGTATTCCACTCTGTCCTGATCACACAGCAGCCCCAGTGCTGGTAGTGCTTCACTCCACTCAATTGTAGGTGTTTTATAAAACAGGCATCTCTAAAAGCTCCGTGGAGGTTGATAGAATCCAGAAATCTCTATTGTAGATTTGTAAGTCTGTGTACTTTTACAGCTGGCTTAACAAACACTTCTTGTCCTCTTCACTTATGGAATCAATATAAGTATCTTCATTAGTCGACTTCTGGACTGAAGTCTTTGCTTCTTCCAGTACATTTTCATTGGATATCTCTGATCCAAGGATAGCTTCTGTTGCTGGACAAAGATCTACTACTGTTGTAGCAGATGCCTGGATGACATTGTTTAATGACCCAAGTGGTTTCAAGAGTAGACTTACAAGAGAGAGAATGGCGATAGTCTTCTCTGAACTAAGTAACCAACGGAGTCCACCAGTCTCATTACTTAGATCTGTCCTATCTTGGTGGATATTTTCCAAAGCCAGTAATAATGGTTGCAGTAATTTGAAGACAACTGCCAAGAATCACTCATGAGAAAGCCAGCAGGTTTTCCCAGGTTGGACTCATTTGAACTTCAATCCCAGTTTATCTTCTATTTGTTTCCAAAATGATCAGTCCTTTTGAACTCTTGCTGAAAAAAGAATATAAAAAAGTAATATTTGTGGCTTTTTAATGTCTTTTGAATACTCTGCAGCTTGTACTAGTGCTAGCTGGAGTAGATGGCCTCTACAGTGTGTATAGGAGAGATTAGGGTTACACTTTTCTCTGAGCAAAGTTTGTACTCCGCTATGTCTTCCAGAGAAGTTTGTAGCTCCATCAAATGTACAAACAACCACCTGTTTAGGGTTCAATTTACAAGTATTTAACTCTTCTAAGATGTCACAGATGCAACTGATGTGTCTTCTATAACCTGAACATCTAGAAGCATCTACTGGCCTACCACAGACACCAAGATAACATATACAATGACTTAATACTTGATGCCTATTTGCATTGGTGCATTCGTCAGCCATGTATGCACATATTTTGAATAGGGTGGGAGAATTCTTCACTTTTTCAACTCTTGAATCTTTCACTGTTTCACCAAATGATTCAAGAGAGTCAGCTGAGTTTTTTGCAGAAAGATAGTGAGCATTTGCCAGTCTTGTTAATTCTGAAGTTGGACACTGGTTCTGAACAAGTGACAATGCACTTAACATAGGCCTCTAGTTTGTAGTGTGTGGGATCTCTTGGTTAAATAGAAAGTATGATGCAATAGCCATGTTGGTTCACATAAACTGAGTTGTGTCTCCAACATTCTTAACAGCCTCATTAAGTTCTTCTAAAATTGGCTTTGACAGTGACTGGCTTATAAGGCTTTCTGCATGTTGATGCAGTCCAGAGGCATGGTGATTTGCAGCCTTTTCATATAGGTTGTTAGTATTGGCTTAGCTGATCCGTCTGGCAAACCACACTCCTCCACTTTTATTATATAAATCCATGACATGCCCACATCGTAAATACTGCGTGTAGTTCTGGTCACACCATCTCAAAAAAGATATTGGAATTGGAAAAGGTACAGAGAAGGGCAGCAAAAATGATTAGGGGTATGGCACAGATTCCATATGAGGAGAGATTAAAAAGACTGGGCCTTTTCAGCTTGGAAAAGAGACGACTAAGAGTGGATATGATAGAGTCTGAAAAAATCGTTATTGGTGCGGAGAAAATGAATAAGGAAATGTTATTTACCCCTTCACTTAACACAAGAACCAGGGGTCACCCAATGAAATTAAAAGGCAGTAAGTTTGAAACAGACAAAAGGAAGTATTTCTTCACACAATGTACAGTCACCTGTGGAACTTTTTGCCAGGGATGTTGTGAAGGCCAAAATTTATAACAGGGTTCAAAAAAGAACTAGATAAGTTCATGGAGTATAGGTTTGTCAATGGCTATTAGCTAGGATGGGCAGGGATACAACACCATGATCTAAGTGTCCCTAGGCTCTGTTCGCCAGAAGCTGGGAGTGGACAACGGGGGATGGATCAATGGATGATTCCCTGTTCTGTTCATTCCCCCCTAGCACCTGGAATAGTCACTGTCAGAAGACAGGATACTGGGATAGATGGATCATTGATCTGACTCAATAGAGCTGTTCTTACATAAAAAATAATTATAATAATAAAACAGTTTTTAGTACAGAAACTCCCCAAGAGAATGACCTCTCGAGATAGCGATGATGTGAGATAATGATCTTGGCAAATAATGCGTTTGAAAAATCTTGGCCCACTAGGAAACATATTTATATAAATTTCCCAGTCACAAATCTAGCTTCTGGAGAAAAGTCACTAAAACATAGTCCAAGGCTCTGGCTGCTGTTGTCTATTCTGTCACCTTTCACTCCTTTGCTTTGCCCCAATATCCCTCTACTGTCACCTTCTGCTGGCACCTGCCACTGTGAGCTCTGTGAGGGGCTGGGCTGGAAGGCTCACAGAAGGCTGGGGAGTGGGGGGAAGGGGCTGGACAGCTTATTGGAGGGTGGGGGAGAACTGGCCAGCTCACAGAGGCTGTGGGGCTGGAACCTTCTCTTTGAGCTCCTTGAGTCTGCCACTACAGGCAGGTTTTCTAATCATGTAATCATTCTCCTGGCTCTTTTCTGACCCCTCTCCAATGTAAATGCCCTTCTCACTGGGGAATCTGAGCCTCACAACCATTCATAGATTCAACCCCCATGCGGAGGGCAGGGCTGTTATCCTCCTTGTACAGATGGGAAGTTGAAGTCCAAAGCTGGTGAACTGTCTTTCCCAGAGTCACCCAGGGACAGGGACAGCTCCAGGCACAGCTGAGCAAGCTCGTGCTTGGGGCGGAGGATTCTAAGGGGCGGCGTTCCAGCCAATCCTTTTTTTCTTTTTTGCTTCCCTGCTCCAGCTGCCCTTTTTTTTTGCATGGGGCGACAGAAAAGCCGAATTGATTATTTCTGCATTCTGTGGCTTTTAAAGGGACATGCCGAGCGCACCCGACTGAGAGCTCGGTATGTCCGCCGAAAAGCCGCCGAATACGGAAATAATCGATTCGGTGGCTTCTCAGTGGCGGCAGGAGCTCGCGACCCCTCGGGAGGCGCCCGGCGACCCCCCCAAGGGGTCGCAACCCCCACTTTGAGAACCGCTGCTCCAGGGGGTGGACTCCCTGGCAGGAGAGGATTCTCTAGGGGTGGGGACCGTGGGAAAGTTATGTTAGAGAGGCTCTCAGTTCCAGGACCTAGGAGTTCTGTTGCTGGGGTGGAGTAGCAATTACCGTGTTTCTATCCTTCCTCTGTGTAACTCCCCAACTAATGCCTCAAGCACTCAGAGCCCCGCCCATCAGCAAGGCCTGCAGAGCAAATCCAACTTGTTGTGCTTTGGCTTATCATCACTTCAATCTACCTTTATAGTTAATACATCTCTTTGTTTGTTCTACCTGGAGCACTGCGTTTGGTTTGAAGAGTGTCAGAGATTCCTCTAGGGAGAACAAACCTGGTACATATCAATTTCTTTGTTAAATTGACAAACTCATATACGCTTGTAGCATCCAGTGTGCACTGGCAGACGCAGGTGTTGTCAGTAGCTACCGGTGTGGTGCTCTGCTCTTGTTTGATGATGATATCAGTCAGCTGCGTGCATGTTTCCTCTGTGTGTTGTCTCAGCTCTGCGCAGATCACTGACACAGCAGACCCAAGAGAACCCCCAAAGACCACAGACAAATTGTCAAATGAAACACAGTCTCTAGCTTCGCCGGATTAGATATCAACAGGTCTGCTAGTCCCTATGTGCCCCCAGACAATGGACCGGCTCAGTCAGTGGCAGGACTCTCCACTGCCCCCTCGGCTAGGTGTCGATGTGTCCCTGGGCCCCTACTTTTATACAGTGCAGGACAGATTATTCATCTCTCCTGTCACATTGAGGTACAGCCCCGTGCTTCATTAGAGTGCTGTCTCCCCTTTTGATCATGCTGGTTCAAACACACAGATCTATCCATCATGCTGTCCTTTTCACCCTGCCTCTGAGGTGCACCTGGCTGGTCCTTGTTATCTCTGTGTAGTGTCCTCATATCGGGATGTCCAGGTGCCATCTTGGCACAACTACTTAGATCATTAGCATGTACTTTCTAGCAGCCCTTTTCTTGCCAAGTTCTGCAATTAGGGCCTGCCTCTGGCTCACAGCCCAGCTTTGCTTAGCAATGCCTTTGCTTACTTTGGTTCAGGCTTCAGGCCTCAGACTAGGCGTCAGGCCTCATGCTAGGCCTCTGATACAAGACTTTATGTTTCAGGGCCGCATCTTACTACAAGAGGTTCCCGGGGTTGTGTCTGGGACTGGAGATACTGGCTAGTGTCATTTGGTTGCAAGTAGCTGGGAGCAGCTTACATGCGAGAGGCCCTGCATGAACAGCCCAGGAGGGGGAGTTCTCACAGTAGAGCAGGGCCAGGCTGGCCCCCAGAGTCAAGGACTGGAGAGACCTAGCATATCACCGATGCAGACAACACCAGTGGGGAATGTCATAGAGGGAACAAACATTGACCTTATAATGGGAAGCGACCTTCACCCCTAGCCACTGTTCGGGGTGACGCTGTGAGCTGCCGGGGCTTGGCCAGCCTACCTAGTGGGTGGGCCAGGACCTTGCCTGATGGTAGTGCTGGCAGAGAGGACTGTGCCCACAGTAAAGTTTGAGGGGATCAGTTTCCATGATGAAGGCCCGAGTGGGGTCTGGGTGGTTAGGGTGGGCATGGATGTGATTGAACACAGTCAGTGCATTGGTGGACCAGGTGAGTTTGACCCCCTTCTTATAGTGGGATGTTAAGGGACAACCAGGTTGGAAAAACACTATGACAGGTTCGGTCACAGAAACCCCCTTGGGACTGTCACCTGACATGCTGGAATTACCTCTGAGCCCGTTTTCCCTGCCAGCTTGGGGACTCCAGAACCCTGCTGGCACCGTGCAGAACTTCCAAAAGATCTCACCAAACTAAGTGATTGGGCAACAAAATGGCAAATGAAATTGAATGTGGATAAATGTAAAGTAATGCACATTGGAAAAAATAATCCCAACTATACGTACAATATGATGGGGGCTAATTTAGCTACAACTAATCAGGAAATATCTTGGAGTCATCATGGATAGTTCTCTGAAGACGTCCATGCAGTCTGCCGCGGCAGTCAAAAAAGCAAACAGGATGTTAGGAATCATTAAAAAAGGGACAGAGAATAAGACAGAGAATATCTTATCGCCCTTATACAAATCCATGGTGTGCCCACATCTTGAATACTATATACGGATGTGGTCTCATTTCAAAAAGGATAAACTGACATTAGAAAAGGTTCAGAGAAGGGCAACTAAAATGATTAGGGGATTGGAACGGGTCCCATATGAGGAGAGATTAAAGAGGCTAGGACTTTTTGGCTTGGAAAAGAGGAGACTAAGGGGGGATATGATAGAGGTATATAAAATTATGAGTGGCATGGAGAAAGTGAATTAGGAAAAGTTATTTACTTGTTCCCATAATAGAAGAACTAGGGGCCACCAAATGAAATTAATGGGCAGCAGGTTTAAACAAATAAAAGGAAGTTCTTCTTCACGCTTCATCGGATGTATGCAGTGGAAGTATCCAGGGGCAGGTATAAATAGGTAGGCAAGAACCAGGTGGGGGATAACAGGGTTAGTCCAATGAGGCTGAACCAGCTTGTTATCTCTAATCAGGGAGGGTGAGGTATTCCTCTAGCGGCTGAACTGGAGGTGTGAATAGCGAGAGAAGAGAAGCTGCTTTTGTAGTTAGCTAGCCACTCTTAATCTTTGGTTAATCCTTGACTGATAGTATCAAATTTGCAAATGAATTGCAGCTCTGCAGTCTCTCTTTGCAGTCTGGACTTGAAGTTTTTTTGCTGCAAAATGCTGACCTTTAAATCTTTTATAGTGTGTCCAGCGGGGATGAAGTGCTCTCCTACAGGTTTTTGTATATTGCCATTCCTGATATCTGATTTATGTCCATTTATCCTTTTTCGTAGGGACTGTCCAGTTTGGCCGATGTACATAGCAGAGGGACATTGCTGGCACATAATGGCGTATATTACATTGGTAGATGTGCAGGTGAATGAACCAGTGATGGTGTGGCTCATCTGGTTAGGTCCTATGATGGTGTTGGTGGTGTAGATATGTGGGCAGAGTTGGCATCGAGGTTTGTTGCATGGATTGGTTCCTGAGTTAGAGTTATTATGGTGCAGTGTGCTGTTGCTGGTGAGAAGATGCTTGAGGTTGGCAGGTTGTCTGTAGGCCAGGACTGGCCTGCCTCCCAAGGCCTGTGAAAGTGAGGGATCATTGTCCAGGGTGGGTTGTAGATCACTGATGATGCGTTGGAAAGGCTTTAACTGAGAAATGTAGGTGATGGCCAGTGGTGGTCTGTTCTTTTCTTTCTTGGGCTTGTCTTGCAGCAGCAGGCTTCTGGGTACACATCTGGCTCTGTTGATCTGTGTCCTTATTTCCTTGTGCGGGTATTGTTGTTTTGAGAAAGCTTGGTGGAGATCTTGTAGGTGTTGGTCTCTGTCTGAGGGGTTGGAGCAAATACGATTGTACCTCAGTGCTTGGCTGTAGACAATGGATCGTGTGGTGTGTCCGGGATGGAAGCTGGAGGCATGAAGGTAGGCATAGCTGTTGGTAGGTTTTTGGTATAGGGTGGTGTTGATGTGGCCGTCATTAATTTGCACCGTGGTGTCCAGGAAGTGGACCTCCCGTGTAGACTGGTCCAGGCTGAGGTGGATGGTGGGGTGGAAGCTGTTGAAATCATGGTGGAATTCTTCCAGAGTTTCTTTCCCATGGGTCCAGATGATGAAGATGTCATCAATGTAGCGTAGATAGAGGAGGGTCATGAGTGAACAAGAGCTGAGGAAGTGTTGTTCCAGGTCAGCCATAAAGATGTTGGCATACTGTGGGGCCATGCGCGTGCCCATAGCGGTGCCACTGGTCTGTAGGTATATATTGTCACCAAATTTGAAATAATTGTGTGTGAGGATAAAGTCACAGAGTTCAGCAACCACTTGTGCTGTGGCATCATCAGGGATACTATTCCTGACAGCTTGTATTCCATCTTTGTGTGGGATGTTTGTGTAGAGAGCCTCTACATCCATGGTGGCTAGGATGGTGTTTTCTGGAAGGTCACCAATGCATTGTAGTTTTCTCAGGAAGTCGGTGGTGTCAC